>LR738714.1:863367191-863384244 GCA_902687465.1 Secale cereale | reverse complement strand
CCCGGAGCCGCCGCCGCCGCTTTTCGCCGCCCCGCCACCTCGCCCCGCCACCCCACGCCGCCCGCCGCAGCCGCCGGAGCACCGCCGGAGTCCGATGAGGTAGCCACACCGCCCGCCGTTTTTTTTGTTGAAAAACCGAACTGTTTTTTTTTTTTTTGAAAACCCGAGTTCGTTTTTTATTAGATCGGTTTTTTTCGATTTAGCTGTTTAGCGAGCGTTCGCCCGTTAGTTTGTTTTAACGAACGTTTTCGTCGTTTAGCTCTAGTTAACGAACGTCCGTTCGTTAAGCTGTTCGTCAGTTTTTCTTTTTCTCGGATTTTCGCGGTTATTTTCTGATCGCGATTTCTGATCCGATCTTCGTTCTAATTTATCTTTTCGCTCGTTTATCGGAATCAGGCGATTCAAGCGCCTGAAGTTTCGTCTCGAAACCCTCTTTCCGTTTAACCTAGTCAACCAAGCTTTTGCTTCGGAAAAATTTGTACTTGGGTCCAGATTGGTAGCATAGTCGGTTCTTTTCGTCGTTTGACTTTTGTTGTTTCATTTGGTTTGTTTCTTTTTGCAAACCGCAGTTCTTAAGTTGAACTTTCTGGTTAGATCTCTTATTCGAGTTTTACTCGTGCATTAGATGAGTAGTTATTGTATGCGTGTTTGTTTGCGATAGAGTACCCGGAGTGCGCCGCTTGCTACTTTGAATCTCTAGGTTTCGCGGATCATCAGCAAGGCAAGTAACACTTTGATCATATTTTCCAATACCCAGTTTTCATTGTATTAGTGTTATCCTCAAACACTTGCATGAGTAGGATCTATTAACTTGTGGGACTGGGAAGTAGATTGAGGTAGAACCTATTACCTGTATTATTATTTTCAAACCCTTGGGAGTTACTTCTATGTTTGCTTATTATGCCATGCTATGCTAGTAGACGTGGATTGGGTGAGTGTATCCATGAAAGATGTGAGATTGTTAAATTAATGGTTTATTTAAGGTGGCAACTTAAACACACATCTGGGTGGATTGAGGCACCTGGGTATTCCAGTGATTGCCTATTTTCTTTATGGACTGCCACCCAGGGTCAAAGGGATCGTGAGATATTTCATACTAGAAACTTCCGTGTGCAGCCACAAGCTATTATGGGCTCTAGCATAGTTGACTAAGTCATGCGAACTCTTACAGTGGTGGACTAGCAGATGTAGGGGATGTAGGTTGGTACGGTCTACCCGATCGTAAGGTGCTAGCGCTTTTGAAAGACTATGTCTCGGTCATCCGTTTCTCAAACATCATGTAGTGCGAGAATTCCAACGGAGGAGATCGAGTCTTGTGGGGAAAAGTGCACAAACCTCTGCAGAGTGTACAAACTAATCATGATTTGCCGTGTCCCCGGTTATGGACGTCTTGAGTATCTAGTACTTGGATTATCATGTGTATCTCAACACTCTAAAAGTTAATTTGTTGGGTTAATGTTTACTTTAATTGGGATTGAGTTGGGTGAACCTTCTCAATGATGTTTCAACTACCATGATAGCTAATTAAAAATCTATTCCTTTGCAGTAGGGAAAAAATTGGCTTTATGCAAAACTATAACCATAGAGCTTTCCACCAGCCATATTTGCATATAGTATAGCTTTACTTTTGTTACTCTCTATGTGTTACTTTGCCAGCATATTCCATGTGCTGACCCGTTTTTGGGCTGCAACGTTCATGTTGCAGACTTTTCAGACAACGAGTAAGGTGCCTTTAGGTCGTGGTTCTATACTCAGTGATGCCGTTGGAGTTGATGGACTCACTTATCTTCCAAGCCTTCCGCTGTTATCGTTGTTAGATGGCCTTAAGCCATTTTTATTGTAATAAGTTCATCTTTGGAACTTTTGATGTAATAAGTGTGTGATTGCCACTCTGTTATAAATCCTTCAAGTATTGTGCGTGTCAGCATTACTGATCCAAGGATGACACTGATGCACAGAGATCAGACTGTTTGAGGTCTGGTCACTACAAGATGGTATCAGAGCACACGCTGACTGTAGGACACGACCACTAAGCTAAAACCCTAGAACACTATTCACTCTTCTCATTTCTGACTCCTCATCTTTTCTACTCTTTTAGGATGGCGGATGCAAGGAACAAGTTCACGCAACCTGATGAAGATACACCGTTCGGACGTCACCTGAAGGAAGTCTGTAGGATCGAAAGTATGTCTAGAGGGGGGTGATTAGACTACTTGTAAATATAAAAATTCTGCCTTTGACAAAGAACAGTTTTAGGTAGTTTCACAATTAAGATCAAGTCAAGTATCACCCTACACATGCAATTCTAGAGTATAAGCAGCGGAAAGTAAATTGCACATGTAGTAAAGAGAGGTGGAGAAGATCAAACGCAATTTGGAGACGCAATGATTTTTCCCGTGGTTCCGATAGGTAGTGCTATCGTACATCCACGTTGATGGAGACTTCAACCCACGGAGGGTAACGGCTGCGCGAGTCCACGGAGGGCTCCACCCACGAAGGGTCCACGAAGAAGCAACATTGTCTATTCCATCATGGCCTACGCCCACGGAGGGCTAGCCTTACTCGGGGTAGATCTTCACGAAGTAGGCGATCTCCTTGCCCTTACAAACTTCTTGGTTCAACTCCACATCTCGATGACGGAGGCTCCCAAGCGACACCTAACCAATCTAGGAGGCACCACCCTCCAAAAGGTAATAGATGTTGTAGATGATGATGAACTCCTTGCTCTTGTGCTTCAAATGATAATCTCCCCAACACTCAACTCTCCTCACTGATATGGCTGTGGTGGAAGAAAGGATTGAGTGGAAAGCAACTTGGGAAGGTTAGAAATCAAGTTTCATATGGTAGGAATGGAGCAACTTGATCTCAACACAAGGGTAGGTAGTTCTCTTCTCAGAAAGTGTAAGGTAGGAGTGGTAGTTCTTTCTGATGGCTCTCTCCACGAATGAAGAGGGGGTGGTGGGGTATATATAGCCTCCACACAAAATCCAACCGTTACACACATAATTGAGCAATCTCGGTGAGACCGAAGTGGAAACTCGGTCAGACCGAAAGTTCGAATATAGTGAACGTTGGGGCTTTCGGTGGGACCGAAAATACCATCTCGGTTTGTCCGATTTGAGTCAAGACAGGAACTTGCCAGTTTCGGTGGGACCGAAATTATCAACTCGGATATTCCGATATGATGACAAACGGTTACAGAAGGTTGGCAGCCCGTGTTTCGGTGAGACCGATCTCAAACTCGGATTGACCGATTTTTCTAGGGTTTGGCTTATGGCTGAGGTGGTTCATCTCGGTGGGACTGAGTTTGGAAAATCGGTTTGTCCGAGATTACTTATGAGTGTGTATAGTAGTGAAAGTTGCTGATAGTTGAAGGAGATATATCACTAAGCACTTGAGCAACCAGATCATCAACACAACCTCATCCCCTTTTAATAGTATTGGCTTTTCCTATGGACTCAATGTGATCTTTGATCACTAAACCAAAAATGGAGTCTTGAGCTTTTGCCAATGCTTGCCTTAGCATTTTGAGGGGTACACTTCTTCAGTCATTGCCATACCCATATCACTGAACTTCTCTGAAATGATTCTCAAGTAACTATTAGTTCAATGATATATATGTTGTTATTAATTGCCAAAACCACCCGGGGATTAGTTGCACTTTCAATCTCCCCCTTTTTGGTAATTGATGACAACATATAGATCAAAGCTTCGACAAGAGATATAATCAATGAATGATATCGTCGCTTTGAGAAGTATGTGATAAACAAGAGCTCCCCCTAAATTTGTGCATTATTTAAAATTTGCGTTTGAATGCAAATGCACAATCAATTAGGATTATGGGTCACTCTTCCATGTCACATACATCTTGGTGGAGCGCACAAAATAATAAGAAGGAATAACATGCACCCAATCACCAAGACATGAGTAAATAGCCATACAAGATAGGAATAGCATATGATAAGCATTAAGCACACATTAAAGCATAGTATGACTAAGCACTCATTAAGGTAGCATCAAACGTAGTATCAAGCATACTGAAAGTTTCAAGAACCAAAAGAACCAAATGTATCTCAAAGAAACCGCAAAAGAACGAAAGAGCACTCTCTCTCTCGAAGCCCTATGATCTATACAATTTCTCCCCCTTTGGCAACAAGTTACCAAAAAGTTCGAAAAAAATATAGAGCTAAACGTCACTGTGGGCTCTGCTGGCGGCTCCCGTCTGGGTAGATGTCGGAGTAGATATGACGGCATCGGCGAAGACTTCAGCTGATGTCTGCGCTGGAGGAGTGGATGCTGGAGCTGTGGCTGGAGTGACTGCTGGAGCTGTAGGAGGTGCTGAAGTGGTAGCCCTGGAGTCAGTCACTGGAATAGCAGCTGATCGGGATCCTCTGGGAACCGGAGCAGTCTGGCGATGAGAGTCCTGGACTAGGTCATCCTGCATGAGCTCTGCCCTGTCCTGCCTAGCTTCCTCCATGTCTGCCTCAAGCTTGTTGACGGTCACCTGAAGTTCAGTCAGCTTAACGTCCAGAGCGTGGACCTTCTCGTCAACAATCCTTTCCAAGCTTTCCTGAGATTGTTCAATGCTGGCCAGGCGTTGTTCAATCCTCTGGGTAGCTTCAAGAATCTGCTCTCCGAAGCTCTTTGGTTTAGCTGCTGCTGCTGCTGCCTCTTTATCAGCTTTGGCTTTCCTAGCAGCTTCAATCTTGGCTTGACCTTCAACCGAAGTTGGATCCTCCTCGTCCATCACAACAACATTATCTTCATGCTCTGGCTGCAGTGGTAAGTGCTTCCTATCCAACAAGAATTTGCCCGTGCCAAACTTGGCATTGATAAGCATCTGAATCTGCGGGGCAAATCCACACGACCTCTTCTGGTCAGCTGCAGTCCTCTTAATGGTCTCTACCATTAAGTCCATCACCTTGAAAGGTGCCTTCTCATCAAGTATGTGCAGCATGTTGATAGAATACCCTCTGATCATGCGGTGGTCTCCAGACTTGGGCATCAAGGTATGCCTCAGAATAGTGTTTGTGGTAGGTAGACCTGCCTGGAGATAGTACACTGAGCCAAGCTTCCACCCTTCCAAATCTGCTGCGGGGATCTCCTTGTACATGTTCATCATGGAATCATGGTTCTTCTTAGGAATCCCATAGACATCAATGTCGTCCTCTCTTTGCACTGGAGCATTCAGAAGTTCTGCCCATTCTTCAACAGACGAAGAAAACCTTTGACCTTCAGTCATCCAGGTGATCTTCCCATCAGGATAGAAGTGGGTTGTGGCGTAGAACTGCATAATCATCTCATCGTTCCAATCTGTCAGTTTCTGACCCACAAACTCATCAACTCCACATGCAGTGAAGCTTTCATGCACATGGGGAAAGAAGTCTCGGTGCTCTTCACTGTCAATGTACTTCCAGTCAACGTATCTGGTATCTGCAACAATAGGCTTCTTATCCATCAGCACAGTCTCATAGAAGTCCTGCTGCTCTCTGGTGTGGAATCTGGGGTCCACAGCAGTCCTTCTCCTCACGGCATATGGATCAGACTGTCTCCATAGCCTGAGACCTCTATCCTTCCTTGCCTTCATATCCTCGGCTTGAGGATGAGCATCGTTGTGAAGTGGCAATTTTGGACGGAGCTTCAGCAACACATGTTCTTCATCAGACTCAGACGGTGGCACATCACCTTTGTTCTTCTCAGAGGCTGGGATGTTCCTGGTAGTCCTCTTGGGCTTGGCAGAAGGCTTTGCTGGAGCTGCCTTAGCTTGA
Source organism: Secale cereale (assembly GCA_902687465.1). NCBI lineage: Eukaryota > Viridiplantae > Streptophyta > Magnoliopsida > Poales > Poaceae > Secale > Secale cereale. The sequence continues at coordinate 863,378,476 of LR738714.1, read as the reverse complement.
GCAGGCTTCTTGGGCTTTGAAGTGGCTTGAGCCCTAATTGCATCACCCACGAGTTTCTGCTTCTGAGGAGCAGGCTGGGGTGCTTCTTCTTCTTCTTCCTCAACTGCTGCTTCTGTATGAGGTTCAGCATACACTACCCTCTTCCTCTTGGAAGTTTTCTTCACTTTACTTGGGGCTGGCTATCCCAAGTTGAGCTTCTTGGCAACAGATGACTGCTTGACCTTGCTGGTGCCTTTCTTTGACTGCTGCCCTTGTTGCTCTTTGGCAACAACCTTTCTCTTGGGCTTGGAGGAGACCTCTTCCTCAGCAATGAAATCAGAATCTTCATCATCTGAGTTCCTTTCCTTTCTGGTTCTGGTGGCTGCAGGAGGCAAGCCACTAGGTGTACTCCTCTCACCATCATCAATAGGACTACTAGCCTCAGGACTAGTATCTGCCTCAGGAATCTCTGCAAAAGGTGACTCTGACCTGTTCTGGCTGTCACTGGCATCTGACATGGCTGACAACCTGTGAATAGATAAGGTATAGGCAGAGTAGAAGAGTTATCACAAACTGCAGAGGTTTTTGCAAAAAAAAATGAGTTCAAATCTTAGTTTTAAGTTTTCACAGAATGCATTTCGGTCAAACCGATTTTCAGTTTCGGTGAATCCGAAGTGTATAACAGAAACTTACACACCACTTTCGGTTGGACCGAAATGGGTTTCGGTCCTGCCGATACTCTAGGGTTTCACTAAAACCATACTTCGGTCACACCGATTTGCACAACTCGGTTAGACCGAAAGTGCAGTGCAATGGCCAGAGGCCAAATCGGTCACACCGAAAATTTAAAACCGGTTTCACCGAGATGTGTTCCGTGGAAACCTAAACCTAAGAATTTTACTCGAAACTAGAACCGATCTGGTGTTAAGGAAATTTCAATCGTGGCCAGATGTAGGGCAAACCAATCGTGCAATGAATCAGATGGGGAGCACGAGAGGGATCGAGACTCACCCTAACTTGGTGGAGTCCCTCTACGGCGGCAACGGCGCGGAGGAGAAAACCGTTGACGGTGGCGGAGACCTGCGGCGAGGGCGCACAGGCGACGACGGCGACGATCCGGAGATCAGGGCGATGGCAGCAGGGGACTTGGGGGCGAAAACGTTTGAAGGAAAAATCGCGCGCTGCCCTCAGTATTTATATCCCCTTACTGTCGGTGGGACCGAGTTGAAAAACTCGGTGACACCGAGATGGATAACTGCTATGCAGTTACGCATATCGGTCACGCCGAGATTTAGAACTCGGTTTCACCGAGATGAAACCTAGATCAGTCTAAGCGTTTCGGTTGGACCGAGTGGGAGAAGTTGGTCTGACCGAAATTGACTTAGAAGGTTTTGGAAGTCAGCCTTAGACGGATCGGTGGCTCCGAGTGCTCCTCACTCGGAGAGTCCGAAAATGACTTGTTCAAAGTTTGTGATATGAGCATGAATAGAATTTGAGACAAGAAAGCATAGATAGCTAGGGGAGGTGCTTAGGCATTCTTGTCCATCCATTTGGCCAGAAAAATCAAAACAACCAAAACAACAAATGGATGTCCTCGAATGGATAAAATCATGCATTCAACATGCTCACACAATAAGATAGCAAATGAAATATGTGTCAAACATGCACAACCAAAACTCTAGCTACTAGCACACAATTTGTCGATGACTAGGTCATCTTTATATGAGTATTTTGACTTAGGAGCCAAATGAGAACATTTGATCATAGGTCATACTCATCGTTTAAGCACAGGTGGGGTTACCACTTTTACATAAAGCATTGATGTGTTCACATCATTTGAAGATGCTTTAGCTCAATTTTTAGAGCAAAGCTCCCCCTAGATGTGAGAACCCCTTTTAAAGGGTCAAACTAACCTTGGGTTGTCGTAGAAGACTTCATGTAGATGTTGAAGATGTGGATGCTCAATGTTGATGTAGATCATCAAGAGTTTGGAGCTATCCTTTGGATTAGGGCACTTTCAATACCTACATGGGTTAGTCCCACAAGGAACAAACAAGGATATCCATGGACATAGATTGAAGTTCACAAAGGATGATGTCCATGAAAGCAATGATTACCTTGTCCCTTGACTTACCAACAAGAGGGTTTGTGACTCCATGAACTAGTGCATGATGTGGAAGTTGATTGCACAAGTTGCCAAAATGAATGTGAGTGAAGTATGTTGGCGGAGTCACCCTCAAGAACTTTCTAGTTCTTCTTCTTCAGGATCCACATCATCTTGATGGGAATCCTTGGGGTAGTAGTTGAGCTTGACGAAGTAGAACTTGACGTGTCCTTGGGAACCCACTTGACCATGGGTTGAGGTGCTTCAATGAATGCATCAATCTCCTCTTGAAGCTTGTCCTTGGCTTTTAGCTTGTGGTCTTGTGGTGGAAGGTCATCTTGAGCTTGTTCCACATTGGAAGAAGTAGGATCGTACTTCTCCTTTTGAGAAACAAACTGTGGAGTAGGGTATTGACCTTCTTCCCACTCAACACCTTCGGCGTTGAACTTTTGCTCAAAACCAATCCCTTGATTCTTCCGGTGCCTTCCTTGTTTGCGAACAATTTCCTCAAAGTTCTTGCTTCCGGCAAGACTCTTGTAGACACCTTTCTCTATGATTTCCTTCAATAAGCTATTTTCTTGCTCAAGTGTAACTTGGCTTGAAACATTGTTAGTGGAATCAAGAGAACTACTAGAAGTAACAACATTAGATTTAACATAGTTATTGTTACTACTAGAGGAAGAATTTTTCTTATGCTTGTCATGCTTAGTCTTAATAGGTGGCAAGAAATTAGACAAGAGAAGTCGTTTGGCAAGATATGAAGAACTCTTCTTTCGAAGATCGTCATTGATCGCTTTTAGAAACTCATGTTCTTGCTCTAGAGTGAGCTTCTCGAAGCGTAGCTTCTCATGAGATCTTAAGAGCTCTCTATGATCTTCTTGAGTTGTTTCATGAGCTAACTTAAGAGTGTTTAGTTCTTTAGTTAGACGCTCAATCTCCTTCATAGCATTGTCATTCGACTCTTCTCGACTATAAAAACTACTAGCATTTTCATCGTTACTAAGCTCACTAGATTTATCATGCAAGAGCTCATCTTCACCAAGCAAGTCATCCTCATCACTATCAAAGTCAATGAATTCAGGGTGTGTTACCTTGGGGCCTTTAGCCATGAAGCATCTTCCAATTCCCTCATTTGGTGAATCAAATAAGTCGTAGGAGTTGGAGTTGGAGGATACGAGAGCAAGTCCGGCAACACCTTCATCTTGACTGTAGTCGGAGTCTGAATGATAGCTTCCATCGGATTGATTGTCAGAGTCGGAGCCGGAGACCTATTCACCTACATGAGCTTGATGTCTTCTTCTTGTGTAGCTCCTTGATGACTTGTCTTTCCTCTCCGAATCCTTGCTTCTCCGAGAGGGTCTTCGTTCATAACGATCATCTCTACTCCTTCTCTCTTTCCGAGGTGACTCATCTCTTGATCTTCTTCTTGGAGATTCTTCTCTTCTTTTCTGGGGAGCCGTACACTCATTTGAGTAGTGTCCGGGTCTTCCACAATTGTAGCAGTTTCGATCACGACTAGAAGATCTCTTTTCATCATATGATCTAGACTTTGAGCTTCTTTCTTTGCCTCTATTCTTGTAGAATTTGTTGAAGTTCTTAACCATTAGGCTTATCTCTTCATTGGAAATTAACTTGTCACTTGAGGTTGTGGGAGCATCACTTGTAGCTTTGTAAGCACCACTTGACTTGTTGTGAAGCTCTTCCTTATCCTTAAGTGTCATCTCATGAGCAACAATTCTTCCAATGACTTCAGTTGGCTTGAGAGTCTTGTAGTTTGGCATCATTTGGATCAAAGTGCACATGGTGTCATATTTTCCATCCAAAGCTCTGAGAATCTTCTTAATGATGAATCGGTCGGTCATTTCTTCGCTTCCTAAGCCGGCAATCTCATTTGTGATGAGAGCAAGCCTAGAGTACATTTCAGCGACTCCTTCACCATCCTTCATCTTGAACTTGTCAAGTTGACCTTGAAGAATATCTAGCTTTGATTCCTTCACAGATTCAGTACCTTCGTGCATTTCAACCAAAGTATCCCAAATCTCTTTAGCATTCTCAAGACGGCTGATTTTGTTGAACTCCTCGGGACACAAAGCATTGAAGAGAATGTCACAAGCTTGAGCATTGTTTTGCAACATCCGCAACTCTTCCGGTGTAGCTTCGCGATCCGGAACTTTTCCTTCCTCGAAGAATTCACCTTGCATACCAACACAAATAATGCCCCATGCGGCTGGGTTATGACCAAGAATATGCATTTTCATTTTATGCCTCCAACTAGCAAAATTTGTACCATCAAAGTAAGGACCTCTACGATAATTACCCTCACTAGACGCCATACTCTCCTAGGTTGTGAAACCAAGCTTATGGAGTCCAATGCAATGGAAACCAAAACAATGGAGACCAAAGCTCTGATACCACTTGTAGGATCGAAAGTATGTCTAGAGGGGGGGTGATTAGACTACTTGTAAATATAAAAATTCTGCCTTTTGATCATGAACAGTTTTTGGCAGTTTCACAATTATGATCAAGACAAGTATCACCCTACACATGCAATTCTAGAGTATAAGCAGCGGAAAGTAAATTGCACATGTAGTAAAGAGAGGTGGAGAAGATCAAACGCAATTTGGAGACGCGGAGATTTTTCTCGTGGTTCCGATAGGTGGTGCTATCGTACATCCACGTTGATGGAGACTTCAACCCACGGAGGGTAATGGCTGCGCGAGTCCACGGAGGGCTCCACCCACGAAGGGTCCACGAAGAAGCAACCTTGTCTATTCCATCATGGCCTACGCCCACGGAGGGCTAGCCTTACTCGGGGTAGATCTTCACGAAGTAGGCGATCTCCTTGCCCTTACAAACTTCTTGGTTCAACTCCACATCTCGATGACGGAGGCTCCCAAGCGACACCTAACCAATCTTGGAGGCACCACCCTCCAAAAGGTAATAGATGTTGTAGATGATGATGAACTCCTTGCTCTTGTGCTTCAAATGATAATCTCCCCAACACTCAACTCTCCTCACTGATATGGCTGTGGTGGAAGAAAGGATTGAGTGGAAAGCAACTTGGGAAGGTTAGAAATCAAGTTTCATATGGTAGGAATGGAGCAACTTGATCTCAACACAAGGGTAGGTAGTTCTCTTCTCAGAAAGTGTAAGGTAGGAGTGGTAGTTCTTTCTGATGGCTCTCTCCACGAATGAAGAGGGGGTGGAGGGGTATATATAGCCTCCACACAAAATCCAACCGTTACACACATAATTGAGCAATCTCGGTGAGACCGAAGTGGAAACTCGGTCAGACCGAAAGTTCAAATATAGTGAACATTGGGGTTTTCGGTGGGACCGAAAATACCATCTCGGTTTGTCCGATTTGAGTCAAGACAGGAACTTGCCAGTTTCGGTGGGACCGAAATTATCAACTCGGATATTCCGATATGATGACAAACGGTTACAGAAGGTTGGCAGCCCGTGTTTCGGTGAGACCGATCTCAAACTCGGATTGACCGATTTTTCTAGGGTTTGGCTTATGGCTGAGGTGGTTCATCTCGGTGGGACTGAGTTTGGAAAATCGGTTTGTCCGAGATTACTTATGAGTGTGTATAGTAGTGAAAGTTGCTGATAGTTGAAGGAGATATATCACTAAGCACTTGAGCAACCAGATCATCAACACAACCTCATCCCCTTTTAATAGTATTGGCTTTTCCTATGGACTCAATGTGATCTTTGATCACTAAACCAAAAATGGAGTCTTGAGCTTTTGCCAATGCTTGCCTTAGCATTTTGAGGGGTCCACTTCTTCAGTCATTGCCATACCCATATCACTGAACTTCTCTGAAATGATTCTCAAGTAACTATTAGTTCAATGATATATATGTTGTTATTAATTGCCAAAACCACCCGGGGATTAGTTGCACTTTCAAAGTCACTAGATATCTAAACATCGGACTACCAAGCTTCACCGGAACCTACAACGCCACTTTACCAGAAGAGGATCGCTGGTTGATTCAAGTTCAAGTTCCAGGAAGGACGTTCATTCCCGTCACCGCACCCATAGAGTTTTCCTTTGATGCGCCCACCTGGAGCCTAGGCAGGAGTATGGCAGCCCACATCACTATGGGAAGGATTGGAGAAGTCTACAAGTAGGAGCTGAAGGACACTATCTACCAGATTTTTGGACGCCGAGATGAGCGGTGGGACATGATCAACACCCGGAAGGACAAGCCCATTGCAGCGTTCATTCAAGAGTTAAACCAGCACATTCGTCGCCAGGAGCACCAGATGTGTGCAGGGATGATAGACTTGAAGAAAGCACTAACCTGAAACTTGGAGTTGGAGGAGGAACTCAAGTCAACACGTGACGGATATGAGGAGGAGATGTTAATACTTGTGGAGAAGAATGATGATTTGACACGGAAGCTAGGAGTATTCATGGGAGATCCAGCACCAGGAGGGGAAGAAGAGGAAGAGGAACCCAAGGAGATTTGTCCTGAAGATTACATCATCCTCGACGACACGGACTCAGACCCCGATGATAGTGATGATGAAGACTATGAAGATGAAGCTGGAGCAGACATCATGGAATCTTCTGCCGATCAAAATTTCTAGATGACCACCGTATGACTAGTAGTTTTTCCCATATAGTAGACTTAGAGCACTTTTTGTAACGTTAGATCCGTGTAAGCCCTTGTTTTGAAATTGATCTTGGTGTGATATGTTTGTGTTCATCTCATGTGCATTTGGGTAGTGATGTTCCCTTAGACCTCTTTTCTATTCTAATCTCTTCCCTCTACACCCATCAGATGCCTCCAAGAAGTGAGCCAGAATTCCAGTTTCCCCCTGAGCTCACTCAGTTGATCCAGCAGCAGAACACTTTGCTGCAACTTCTTGTCCAGAACACTCAGAACAACCAGAACAACAACAACCCTCCACCACCACCACCCGTGGATAACCTGACCCGTTTCCTAAGGTTACAACCACCGGTGTTTGCTAGCAGCATTGAACCAATAGTCGCTGATGACTGGCTGCGCAAGATTGGAAGGGATTTGACCACCGCTAATTGCTCGGATGCTGAGAAGGTGCGATTTGCCGCACATTAGTTGTCTGGACTAGCCGCGGGATGGTGGGAGAACTACACAGCCACTTTCCCCATAGCCAATGTTACTTGGGATCAATTTCAACAAGCTTTCCATACTGCCCACGTCTCAACTGGAGCTATGAGCATGAAGAAGCGTGAGTTTCGCAACTTGCGCCAAGGAAATCGTACTGTGGCTCAGTACGTAGAAGAGTTTAGTACTCTATCTCGTTATGCCCCAGATGATGTGGCCACAGATGCCGCCAAGCAGGAAAGATTTATGGAAGGGCTGAATGATGAGATGAGCGTACAGTTGATGGTAGCAAGCTTCAACAACTATCAGGAATTGGTTGATCGAGCTCTAATGATTGAAGGGAAGCACCAACAGATTGAAAACCACAAGAGGAAGTATGGACAAGGAAAGTACAATTCTGGAGCTCAACAGAAGCCACGTTTTACCCCTAAACCGGTAGGACAATTTCAACATACCCATGGAGGTGATAGCTTGCACAATCATAGTGGCCCCAAGAATGGTAATGGGAATGGAGGAAGCAACGGACAGAACCGTACCAACCCATCAACACCATCCAAGAGAGACCTGAGCCAAGTCACTTGCTATAAGTGCCAGAAGACGGGACATTACGCCAATGAATGTCCAGAAGCCCAGAATGGAAATGGCAATGTAAGCTCTAAGAAGAAGCCGAACCCTTTTAATAGGGACAAGTGAACCACGTTAGTGTGGAGGAGGTTGAAGCGCAGCCAGATGCAGTAATAGGTAAGTTTTTAGTTAAGTCATTTACTGCACTCGTTCTTTTTTATACTAGTGCATCGCATTCATACATTTCAAGGCGATTTGTGGATAAGTATAAGCTGCCAACCCAAGCCCTTAGGTCACCCATGTTAGTAACCTCGCCTGGAGCAGACACTACTAGGAAAAGGGCTATAGATGGAATTGATACTAATGGCGCACCAGACAAGCAGTGCGCCATTAGTATATAATAATGGCGCATCAACATCTGATACGCCATTAGAGTTCAAACTACTAATGGCGCACCTGGCCCAGGGTGCGCCATTAGTATGAAAAAGTTTTTTTTTGAACTAGTGCGCCTGTCCAAACATACTAATGGCGCATCGAAACAAAGTGCGCCATTACTAGTTGTAACTAGTAATGGCGCACCAGCAGAAAAGTGCGCCATTAGTATCAAAAAGTTTTTTTTTGAACTAGTGCTTCTGTCCAAACATACTAATGGCGCATCCAGACAAAGTGCGACATTACTAGTTGCAACTAGTAATGACGCACCAGCAGTAAAGTGCGCCATTAATGTTCTTTTTTTATTATATTTTTTATTCTTTTTTTGCAAAACTACTAATGGCGCACTGTTCCGTAGTGCACCATTACTAGTTTAAACTAGTAATGGTGCACTGTGGGACAGTGCGCCATTAGTATTTTTTTTTTCAAAACTAGTAATGGCGCACTAACTGAAGATGCGTCATTAGTAACCTTGATTACTAATGGCGCATTTATAGGTGCGCCATTAGTAAGTGGGCAGCAACAAGATATTTTGGACAGCCTCTCCTACCCACACTCACTTTCTCCCCACTTCATTCTCTCCACCTCCTCCTTGTCTCGGGTCCCTCCTCTTTTTCACCTCATTTCCACCATAGATTCATTCAAATTAAGTGGTTAAATTACCTTGTTTTGATAGGTAAGTAAGGGGGGAAGCTATATTTATGTTGTTCTCCATACAACAATGTGCACATGCACTTTTTATGGCCTAGCTAGATCTATGTATGTTCGTGGTGTTGCATATGTTTGTTGTGTTGCATATGTGTTTGTGTTTGGAGGTGTACCGGTATTTGAAATGCGATAGTTGCCAATATTTTCCCGGAATGTTGATTCATTTCCGTTTCGGTGAGAATTTTGGCATTAAGCATTCTTTTTTGTCCTATTTTTAGGGAAAGTCATGGCAAAAAAATTCTTGGTTCTAAAATATCGTTTTGCTCTACCCCGCAGGCGACCATGGTGCGCACGATGACCGAAGGCATCGTGAATAGATTTTTGAGGTCCGCGAAGGCCGAGATGCTTCAAAAGAACGAGACGGAGATAAGATGTCCGTGTCGAAGATGCAAGCTGAAGAGCCTCACAGCCTTGATGAAATGCATATCACGAAGAACGTGTGCGAGAGTCTGCTTGGTACCCTGCTCAACATGCCAGAGAGGACCAAAGATGGGCCGAAAGCAAGGGCAGACTTGAAATCAATGGGCATCAGGCAGGAGCTTCACGCTATATATGATGATCATGATGATGATGATGATGATGAGGCGAAGCAGGACACGGAAAGTCGTCGCAAAGGCAAAAAGGCCAAGAAGACCGGAAATGACTACCCTCCCGCGTGCTTCACTCTAAGTCAGGAGGAGATCGAGCAGTTTTTCACCTGCCTCGTAGGAGTACAACTTCCTTACGGTTACGCGGGGAAGATAAGCAGATACCTAGACCGGGCGAAGCTGAAGTTCAGCGGGATGAAGTCTCACGACTGTCACGTGCTGATGACGCAGATACTTCCAGTTGCAATCCGTGGGATCATGGACGCGCACGTCCGTGAAACCCTATTTGGCCTATGCAACTTTTTCGACGTCATCTCTCGGAAGTCTGTTGGCGTGAGGCAACTCAGAAGGCTACAGGAAGAGATCGTGGTGATACTATGTGAGCTTGAGATGTACTTCCCGCCCGCATTCTTCGACGTTATGGTGCATCTGCTGGTCCATATCGTGGACGATATCATCCAACTCGGGCCGACGTTCCTGCACAGCATGATGCCGTTCGAAAGGATGAACGGTGTCATCAAAGGATACGTTCGCAACATGTCACGTCCAGAGGGAAGCATAGCCAGGGGCTTTCTGATCGAAGAGCGCATCTCCTACTGCACGAATTATCTAGGCATCGAGAACCCCGTTGGTCTGCCCGTCAACAGGCACCTCGGCAGGCTCGCTGGATGGGGTCACCGTGATGGTCGCCGCGAAATGCATGTCGACTTCGAGGGTCGACTCGCCGACTTTGAAAGAGCAAACCTAGTCGCGCTACAACACATAGACCTGGTCGATCCTTGGGTGGTAGAGCACAAAACCTTTATTGAAAGACGTACAATGACCGGGGCAAAAAGAGTACGGACGGAGATATAATCAAAGAGCACAACTCATGTTTCACGCATTGGTTCAAGCAGAAGCTTCTGTCGTACCCTTTACATGAGGATTCTTCCGCGGAAGAACAACTCATATTCGCCTTATCACAGGGCGCCGAGCACAACCTGATGACCTATGAGGCGTACGATATCAACGGCTACACATTCTACACCGAGGCCAAGGACATGAAGAGCGATGGTTATCAGAACTCCGGGGTATCGATGGAATCCTACACCGGTAATGACAAGGACAGATACTACGGAAGGATCGAGGAGATCTGGGAGCTGAGCTACGCTGGAGAGAAGGTCCCGATGTTCCGTGTCAGATGGGCCAAGAGCGTCCTAAAAGAAGACCGGTATTTCACCACCATGGTTATACCCGAAGCCAAATCCAAGACCGCGGGCGCAAACGTCACCGCGAAAAATGAGCCATGGGTACTGGCTTCCCAAGTTGACCAATGCTTCTTCATTACCGACCCGTCAAAGCCCAGTCGTGTTGTCGTGAGCAGAGGCAAAAGGAAGATCATCGGAATGGATGGAGTAGCCAATGAGCAAGACTTCGACAAGTACGGCGACCCGAGGATCGAACATGACGACGATGATGAAGTAGCAGCATACACCACGAGAAGAAGCAGGACCACCCTACCTAAAGGACGTCCGTTCCACAAAAGAACTCCATTTGCGAAAAAGAAGGGCAAGAAGATTGTGAACAGATAGCTAGCTAACATCGATTGTATATATTTAAATCGTAGCCTTCATTTCTCGATTGTATTTCATGGGAACTTTTTGAACTATCATGGATATTTTAAAATTTCATGGACACTCGATCTCGACCCCCCTCTCCATCTCGATTGCTATCCCACCTCACCAGATCCGGTCCCCCTCGCCGCCGAGCACCCCCCCGGTCCACCGGCCGTCGTCGCCGACCACTCGCACCCTCGATTCCCCTACTGTACCG
>LR738714.1:863351885-863366873 GCA_902687465.1 Secale cereale | reverse complement strand
ACCGGCCGCCGCCGCCGACCCCCCGCACCCTCGATTCCCCTACTCCTGGTGTCATTTAAACAAGTTTGAAGATATTTAAACACAAATAAGTATCAAACAGCATTTGAAATGCATAAAAAAATTGTGTAGCCTGGGAATCGAACCCCAGGACCTCCTGGTGTGAGAACTGGCTGCTGACTAGTCGAGCTAGTAGAGGACACTTGATGTGGATCAGGTCAGGTGGAAGATAACCTGTTGGCTCGAGCAGAAAAAAATATACTAATAGCGCACCAGGGTGAGATGCGCCATTAGTATGTATGCACTTATGGCGCACCGAGGGGTGGTGCGCCATTAGTATTGCGCCGCCCCCACCATCCATATCTCCTCCGCGGCCATCCCCAACCTAGCTATCGATCCCCTCTCTCTCCCCGACTCCACCCCTCACCACCGCAGCTCCCCCGCGCCGCCGCGCCCCTCACCACCACAGCTCCCCCGCGCCGCCGTGCCCCCGCGCCCCTGTAGGATCGAAAGTATGTCTAGAGGGGGGGTGATTAGACTACTTGTAAATATAAAAATTCTGCCTTTTGACAAAGAACAGTTTTTGGCAGATTCACAATTATGATCAAGTCAAGTATCACCCTACACATGCAATTCTAGAGTATAGGCAGCGGAAAGTAAATTGCACATGTAGTAAAGAGAGGTGGAGAAGAGCAAACGCAATTTTGGAGACGCGGTGATTTTTCCCGTGGTTCCGATAGGTGGTGCTATCGTACATCCACGTTGATGGAGACTTCAACCCACGGAGGGTAACGGCTGCGCGAGTCCACGGAGGGCTCCACCCACGAAGGGTCCACGAAGAAGCAACCTTGTCTATTCCATCATGGCCTATGCCCACGGAGGGCTAGCCTTACTCGGGGTAGATCTTCACGAAGTAGGCTATCTCCTTGCCCTTACAAACTTCTTGGTTCAACTCCACATCTCGATGACGGAGGCTCCCAAGCGACACCTAACCAATCTAGGAGGCACCACCCTCCAAAAGGTAATAGATGTTGTAGATGATGATGAACTCCTTGCTCTTGTGCTTCAAATGATAATCTCCCCAACACTCAACTCTCCTCACTGATTTGGCTGTGGTGGAAGAAAGGATTGAGTGGAAAGCAACTTGGGAAGGTTAGAGATCAAGCTTCATATGGTGGGAGTGGAGCAACTTGATCTCAACACAAGGGTAGGTAGTTCTCTTCTTAGAAATGTAAGGTAGGAGTGGTAGTTCTTTCTGATGGCTCTCTCCACGAATGAAGAGGGGGTGGAGGGGTATAAATAGCCTCCACACAAAATCCAACCGTTACACACATATTTGAGCAATCTCGGTGGGACCGAAGTGGACAACTCGGTGAGACCGAAAGTTCAAATAATGTGAACGTTGGGGTTTTCGGTGGGACCGAAAATACAATCTCGGTTAGTCTGATTCGTGCAATGACAAGAGCATGCCAGTTTCGGTGGGACCGACTTTATCATCTCGGTGACACCGATTTGATGACAGAAGGTTACAGAAGCTTGGCAACTCATGTTTCGGTGAAACCGAGTTCAGAATCGGAATATCTGAAATTACTAGGGTTTGGCTTATGGCTGAGGTGGTTCATCTCGGTGTGACTGAGTTTGGAATATCGGTGGGACCGAGATTACTTATGAGTGTATTTGGCAGTGAGAGTTGCTGATAGTTTAGGATATGTATCACTAAGCACTTGAGCAACCAGATCATCAACATAACCTCATCCCCTTTTAATAGTATTGGCTTTTCCTATGGACTCAATGTGATCTTGGATCACTTAAACCAAAAATAGAGTCTTGAGCTTTTGCCAATGCTTGCCTTAGCATTTTGAGGGGTCCACTTCTTCAGTCATTGCCATACCCATATCACTGAACTTCTCTGAAATGATTCTCAAGTAACTATTAGTTCAATGATATATATGTTGTTATTAATTGCCAAAACCACCCGGGGATTAGTTGCACTTTCAATCTCCCCCTTTTTGGTAATTGATGACAACATATAGATCAAAGCTTCGACAAGAGATATAATCAATGAATAATATCGTCGCTTTGAGAAGTATGTGATAAGCAAGAGCTCCCCCTAAATTTGTGCATTATTTAAGATTTGCGTTTGAATGCAAATGCACAATCGATTAGGATCATGGGTCACTCTTCCATGTCACATACATCTTGGTGGAGCGCACAAAATGATAAGAATGAACAGCATGCACCCAATCACCAAGACAAGAGTAAATAGCCATACAAGATAGGAATGACATATGATAAGCATTAAGCACACATTAAAGCATAGTACGACTAAGCACTCATTAAGGTAGCATCAAACGGAGTATCAAGCACACTGAATGTCTCGAAAACCAAAAGTAACTCAAAGAAACCGCAAAAGAACAAAAGAGCAAAAGCACAAAGATAACAACACTCTCTCTCTCTCGAAGCCCTATGATCTATACAATGTCTCCCCCTGTGGCAACAAGTTACCAAAAAGTTCGAAAAAGCATAGAGCTAAACATCACTGTTGGCTCTGCTGGCGGCTCCCGTCTGGGTTGATGTCGGAGTAGATATGACGGCATCGGCGAAGACTTCAGCTGATGTCTGTGTTGGAGGAGTGGGCACTGGAGCTGTAGCTGGAGTAACTGCTGGAACTGTGGTCCTGGTGTCAGTCACTGGAATAGCAGCTGGTCGGGATCCTTTGGGAACCGGAGCAGTCTGTCGATGAGAGTCCTGGACTAAGTCATCCTGCATAAGCTCTGCCTTGTCCTGCTTTGCTTCCTCAATGTCTGCCTCAAGCTTGTTGACGGTCACTTGTATTTCAGTCAGCTTCACGTCCAGAGCGTGGATCTTCTCGTCAACAATCCTCTCTAAGCTCTCCTGAGACTGTTCAATGCTGGCCAGGCGTTGTTCAATCCTTTGGGTAGCTTCAAGAATTTGCTCTCCGAAACTCTTTGGTTTAGCTGCTGCTGCTGCTGCTTCTTTGTCAGCTTTGGCTTTCTTAGCAGCTTCGATTTTGGCTTGACCCTCAACAGATGTCGGATCCTCCTCATCCATCACAACAACATTGTCTTCATGCTCTGGCTGCAGGGGTAAATGTTTTCTATCCAACAAGAATTTGCCCGTGCCAAACTTGGCATTGATAAGCATCTGAATCTGTGGGGCAAATCCACATGACCTTTTCTGGTCAGCTGCAGTCCTCTTAATGGTCTCTACCATTAAGTCCATCACCTTGAAAGGTGCTTTCTCATCAAGTATATGCAGCATGTTGATAGAATATCCTCTGATCATGCGATGATCTCCAGACTTGGGCATCAAGGTATGCCTCAAAATAGTATTAGTGGTAGGTAAGCCTGCCTGGAGATGGTAGACTGAGCCGAGCTTCCATACTTCCAAATCCGCTGCTGGAATCTCTTTGTACATGTTCTTCATGGAATCATGATTCTTCTTTGGAATCCCATAGACATCAATATCATCTTCTCGTTGCACTGGAGCATTCAGAATTTCTGCCCATTCTTCAACAGAAGAAGAATACCTTTGACCTTCAGTCATCCATGTGATCTTCCCATCAGGATAGAAGTGAGATGTGGCATAGAATTGCATTATCATCTCATCGTTCCAACTGGTCAATTTCTGACCTACAAACTCTGCAACTCCACATGCAGTGAAACTTTCATGCACATGTGGAAAGAAATCTCTGTGCTCTTCGCTGTCAATGTACTCCCAGTCAACATATCTGGTGTCTGCGACTATTGGCTTCTTGTCCATCAGCACGGTCTCATAGAAGTCCTGCTGCTCTCTGGTGTGAAATCTGGGATCTACAGCAGTTCTTCTCCTCACGGCATATGGGTCAGCTTGTCTCCATAGCCTGAGACCTCTATCTTTCCTTGCCTTCATATCCTCGGCTTGAGGATGAGCATCATTGTGAAGTGGCAGTTTTGGACGAAGTTTCAGCAACACTTGTCCTTCCTCATCAGACTCAGCTGGTGGCACATCATCCTTGTTCTTTTCAGACGCTGGAATGTTTCTGGTGGTCCTCTTGGGCTTGGCAGCAGGCTTTGCTGGAGCTGCCCTAGCTGGAGCAGATTTCTTGGGCTTTGATGTGGCTCCAGCCCTAATGGCATCACCCATGAGCTTCTGCTTCTGAGGTGGAGGCTGGGGTGCTTCCTCTTCCTCGTCCTCATCCTCTGCTGCATCTGCATGAGAATCTGACACATGCACTACCCTCTTTCTCTTGGTGGTTTTCTTCACTTTGCTTGGAGCTGCCTCTCCCAAATTTAGCTTCTTAGCAACAGTTGACTGCTTGACTTTGCTGGTGCCCTTCTTGGACTGCTGACCTTGTTGCTCTTTGGCAACAACCTTCCTCTTAGGCTTGGAGGTCACCTCTTCCTCAACAACGAAATCTGAATCCTCATCATCGGAATTCTTCTCCTTTCTAGCTCTGGTGGCTGCAGGAGGCATGCCACTTGGTGTACTCCTCTCACCATCATCAAATGGGCTACTAGGAGGACTAGTGTCTGCCTCAGGAATGTCTGCAATGGGTGTCTCTGACCTGTTCTGACTGTCACTGATATCTGACATGGCTGACAACCTGTGAATAGATAAGGTATAGGCAGAGAAGAAGAGTTATCACAAACTGCAGAAGTTTTTGCAAAAAAAATGAGTTCAAATTCTAGTTTTAAGTTTTCACAGAAGACATTTCGGTCAGACCGAGTTTAAGTTTCGGTGAATCCGAAGTGTTAAACAGAAGCTTTACACACCACTTTTGGTTTGACCGAAGTGGGTTTCGGTCCTGCCGATAACACTAGGGTTTCAAAAACTACATTTCGGTCACACCGATTTGCACAACTCGGTTGGACCGAAGGGTGCAGTGCAATGGCCAGAGGCCAAATCGGTCACACCGAAATTATAAAATCGGTTTCACCGAGATGTGTTCCGTGGAAACCTAACCCTAAAAATTTTACTCGAATCTAGTTCAAACGAACCAATCTGGTGTACAGGAAGATTTCAATCGTGGCAAGATACTAGGCAATCCAAACGTGCATTGAATCGGAGATGGGAGCACGAGTGGGATCAAAACTCACCCTAAATTGGTGGAGTTTCTCTACGGCGGCAACGGCGCGGAGGAGATGGCCATTGACGGCGACGGAGACCTGCGGCGAGGGCGCACAGGCGACGACGGCGACAATCCGGAGATCAAGGCGACGGCAGCAGGGGAAGTGGGGGCGAAAACGTTTGAAGGAGGAATCAACGCGTGCGACCCTTGGTATATATACCCCTTTGCTGTCGGTGGGACCGAGTTGTAAAACTCGGTGGCACCGAGATGGATAACTGCTAGGCAGTTATGCACTTCGGTCACGCCGAAAATCACAACTCGGTTTCACCAAGATGAAAACCTAGATCAGTCTAAAAGCTTTCGGTTTGACCGAGTTTGAGTGAGTTGGTCTGACCGAAATCAATTAGAAGGTTTTGGAGATTTGCCCTTGACGGATCGGTGGCTCCGAGTGCTCCTCACCCGGAGGGTCCGAAAATGACTTGTTCAAAGTTTGTGATGTAAGCATGAATAGAATTTGAGACAAGAAAGCATAGATAGCTAGGGGAGGTACTTAGGCATTCTTGTCCATCCATTTGGTCAGAAAAATCAAAACAACCAAAACAACAAATGGATGTCCTCGAATGGATAAAATCATGCATCCAACATGCTCACACAATAAGATAGCAAATGAAATATGTGTCAAACATGCACAACCAAAACTCTAGCAACTAACACACAATTTGTCGATGACTAGGTCATCTTTATATGAGTATTTTGACTTAGGAGCCAAATGAGAACATTTGATCATAGGTCATACTCATCGTTTAAGCACAAGTGGGGTTACCACTTTTACATAAAGCATTGATATGTTCACATCATTTGAAGATGCTTTAGCTCAATTTTTAGAGCAAAGCTCCCCCTAGATGTGAGAACCCCTTTTAAAGGGTCAAACTAACCTTGGGTTGTCGTAGAACACTTCATGTAGATGTTGAAGATGTGGATGCTCAATGTTGATGGAGATCATCAAGAGTTGGGAGCTATCCTTTGGATTAGGGCACTTTCAATACCTACATGGGTTAGTCCCACAAGGAACAAACAAGGATATCCATGGACATAGATTGAAGTTCACAATAGATGATGTCCAAGAAAGCAATGATTACCTTGTCCCTTGACTTACCAACAAGAGGGTTTGTGACTCCATGAACTAGTGCATGATCTGGAAGTTGATTGCACAAGTTCTTGCCAAAATGAATGTGAGTGAAGTATGTTGGCGGAGTCACCCTCAAGAACTTTCTAGTTCTTCTTCTTCGGGATCCACATCATCTTGATGGGAATCCTTGGGGTTGTAGTTGAGCTTGACGAAGTAGAACTTGACGTTTCCTTGGGAACCCACTTGACCATGGCTTGAGGTGCTTCAATGAATGCATCAATCTCCTCTTGAAGCTTGTCCTTGGCTTTTAGCTTGTGGTCTTGTGGTGGAAGGTCATCTTGAGCTTGTTCCACATTGGAAGAAGTAGGATCATACTTCTCCTTTTGAGAAACAAACTGTGGAGTAGGATATTGACCTTCTTCCCACTCAACACCTTCGGCGTTGAACTTTCGCTCAAAACCAATTCCTTGATTCTTCCGGTGCCTTCCTTGCTTGCGAACAATTTCCTCAAAGTTCTTGCTTCCGGCAAGGCTCTTGTAGACACCTTTCTCTATGATCCCTTTCAATAGAGTATTCTCTTGCTCAAGTGTAACTTGGCTTGAAACATTGTTAGTGGAATCAAGAGAACTACTAGAAGCAACAATATTGGATTTAGCATGGTTATTGTTACTGCTAGAGGAAGAATTTTTCTTATGCTTGTCATGCTTAGTCTTAATGGGTGGCAAGAAATTAGACAAGAGAAGTCGTTTGGCAAGATATGAAGAACTCTTCTTTCGAAGATCGTCATTGATCGCTTTTAGAAACTCATGTTCTTGCTCTAGAGTGAGCTTCTCGAAGCGTAGCTTCTCATGAGATCTTAGGAGCTCTCTATGATCTTCTTGAGTTGTTTCATGAGCTAACTTAAGAGTGTTTAGTTCTTTAGTTAGACGCTCAATCTCCTTCATAGCATTGTCATTCGACTCTTCTCGACTATAAAGACTACTAGCATTTTCATCGTTACTAAGCTCACTAGATTTATCATGCAATAGCTCATCTTCACCAAGCAAGTCATCCTCATCACTATTGAAGTCAATGAATTCAGGGTGTGTTACCTTGGGGCCTTTAGCCAGAGCAAGACCGGCAACACCTTCATCTTGACTGTAGTCGGAGTCGGAGTGATAGCTTCCATCGGATTGATTGTCGGAGTCGGAGCCGGAGACCCATTCACCTACATGAGCTTGATGTCTTCTTCTTGTGTAGCTCCTTGATGACTTGTCTTTCCTCTCTGAATCCTTGCTTCTCCGAGAGGGTCTTCGTTCATAACGATCATCTCTACTCCTTCTCTCTTTCCGAGGTGACTCATCTCTTGATCTTCTTCTTGGAGATTCTTCTCTTCTCTTGTGGGGAGCCGTACACTCATTTGAGAAGTGTCCGGGTCTTCCACAATTGTAGCAGTTTCGATCACGACTAGAAGATCTCTTTTCATCATATGATCTAGACTTTGAGCTTCTTTCTTTGCCTCTATTCTTGTAGAATTTGTTGAAGTTCTTAACCATTAGGCTTATCTCTTCATTGGAAATTAACTTGTCACTTGAGGTTGTGGGAGCATCACTTGTAGCTTTGTAAGCACCACTTGACTTGTTGTGAAGCTCTTCCTTATCCTTAAGTGTCATCTCATGAGCAACAATTCTTCCAATGACTTCAGTTGGCTTGAGAGTCTTGTAGTTTGGCATCATTTGGATCAAAGTGCACACAGTGTCATATTTTCCATCCAAAGCTCTGAGAATCTTCTTAATGATGAATCGGTCGGTCATTTCTTCGCTTCCTAAGTCGGCAATCTCATTTGTGATGAGAGCAAGCCTAGAGTACATTTCAGCGACTCCTTCACCATCCTTCATCTTGAACTTGTCAAGTTGACCTTGAAGAATATCTAGCTTTGATTCCTTCACAGACTCGGTACCTTCGTGCATTTCAACCAAAGTATCCCAAATCTCTTTAGCATTCTCAAGACGGCTGATTTTGTTGAACTCCTCGGGACACAAAGCATTGAAGAGAATGTCACAAGCTTGAGCATTGTTTTGCAACATCCGCAACTCTTCCGGTGTAGCTTCGCGATCCGGAACTTTTCCTTCCTCGAAGAATTCACCTTGCATACCAACACAAATAATGCCCCATGCGGCTGGGTTATGACCAAGAATATGCATTTTCATTTTATGTTTCCAACTAGCAAAATTTGTACCATCAAAGTAAGGACCTCTACGATAATTACCCTCACTAGACGCCATACTCTCCTAGGTTGTGAAACCAAGCTTATGGAGTCCAATGCAATGGAAACCAATACAATGGAGACCAAAGCTCTGATACCACTTGTAGGATCGAAAGTATGTCTAGAGGGGGGGTGATTAGACTACTTGTAAATATAAAAATTCTGCCTTTTGACAAAGAACAGTTTTTGGCAGATTCACAATTATGATCAAGTCAAGTATCACCCTACACATGCAATTCTAGAGTATAGGCAGCGGAAAGTAAATTGCACATGTAGTAAAGAGAGGTGGAGAAGAGCAAACGCAATTTTGGAGACGCGGTGATTTTTCCCGTGGTTCCGATAGGTGGTGCTATCGTACATCCACGTTGATGGAGACTTCAACCCACGGAGGGTAACGGCTGCGCGAGTCCACGGAGGGCTCCACCCACGAAGGGTCCACGAAGAAGCAACCTTGTCTATTCCATCATGGCCTACGCCCACGGAGGGCTAGACTTACTTGGGGTAGATCTTCACGAAGTAGGCGATCTCCTTGCCCTTACAAACTTCTTGGTTCAACTCCACATCTCGATGACGGAGGCTCCCAAGCGACACCTAACCAATCTAGGAGGCACCACCCTCCAAAAGGTAATAGATGTTGTAGATGATGATGAACTCCTTGCTCTTGTGCTTCAAATGATAATCTCCCCAACACTCAACTCTCCTCACTGATTTGGCTGTGGTGGAAGAAAGGATTGAGTGGAAAGCAACTTGGGAAGGTTAGAGATCAAGCTTCATATGGTGGGAGTGGAGCAACTTGATCTCAACACAAGGGTAGGTAGTTCTCTTCTCAGAAATGTAAGGTAGGAGTGGTAGTTCTTTCTGATGGCTCTCTCCACGAATGAAGAGGGGGTGGAGGGGTATAAATAGCCTCCACACAAAATCCAACCGTTACACACATATTTGAGCAATCTCGGTGGGACCGAAGTGGACAACTCGGTGAGACCGAAAGTTCAAATAATGTGAACGTTGGGGTTTTCGGTGGGACCGAAAATACAATCTCGGTTAGTCCGATTCGTGCAATGACAAGAGCATGCCAGTTTTGGTGGGACCGACTTTATCATCTCGGTGACACCGATTTGATGACAGAAGGTTACAGAAGCTTGGCAACTCATGTTTCGGTGAAACCGAGTTCAGAATCGGAATATCCGAAATTACTAGGGTTTGGCTTATGGCTGAGGTGGTTCATCTTGGTGTGACTGAGTTTGGAATATCGGTGGGACCGAGATTACTTATGAGTGTATTTGGCAGTGAGAGTTGCTGATAGTTTAGGAGATGTATCACTAAGCACTTGAGCAACCAGATCATCAACATAACCTCATCCCCTTTTAATAGTATTGGCTTTTCCTATGGACTCAATGTGATCTTGGATCACTTAAACCAAAAATAGAGTCTTGAGCTTTTGCCAATGCTTGCCTTAGCATTTTGAGGGGTCCACTTCTTCAGTCATTGCCATACCCATATCATTGAACTTCTCTGAAATGATTCTCAAGTAACTATTAGTTCAATGATATATATGTTGTTATTAATTGCCAAAACCACCCGGGGATTAGTTGCACTTTCAGCCCCCCACCACCCGCCACGCGCCGCCCCCTCCACTATCTCCGCTCTCCGTCGTCGCCTTCACGCGGGGAGGACGTCCACCAGGAGAGGAGGCCCGCGACCTCCCCGCCGTCTCCGCCCTCCGTCGTCTCCACCGTCTCCGCCCTCCGTCGTCTCCGCCATCCGTCGTCTCCGCCGTCTCAGGTAACCCTCCTCCCTCTGCCTCTCTTCTCCTCTCTTCCTCCTCTCCTCCCTCCCGGCCATGCCCTCTTCTTCTCTCTTTTGCTAGGTTTAGTTCAAATCCCTCTCGAATTTAGGTCAAATTAGGTTCAAACTTGCTTGCTGGAGGTTAACTAGGTCAAATTAATTAACTGCTAGGGATTAATTAGGTTAACTAGGTCAAATCCCTCTCGAATTAATTAACTAGGTTAACTAGGTCAAATTAGCAGTTAATTTGCTTGCTATATGAACCCTTGCAAGAAACAAACTTGCTTGCTGGAGCTGGTGCCTGGCCTGGCATGCTAGTTGCTTAGCTTAATTGCTGTTATAGTTAGTAGTTAATTGCTTAGCTTAATTGTTGTTAGAGTTGAGTTACAGCTGATGCATGATGGAGCTGTCAAATTAAGTTAAGTGTATATACACTAGCAGCTATCCTATATATGCGCGTGTCTTTTTTGGTTGATAAATAATAAGTCCACGCATACAACTTTATTTTTGGAAGGTAATGCAAATCTGGCTCATTTTATTACAGCAAGTGTGTGTCTCTCTTATATATTTTGTTGTCTCTCTTGTCTTGTATATATATTTGAAAATAATTGCTGCTAGCTGTTAATTTTACCTGAAGAGAAAAACTACTGGTACTAGCTAGAATTTGGCACTGAAAAGCAAAAGCTACAATTAGCTGCTGGTATTAGACATGCTAGACATGCTACAAGATTTTGCAGGTACCCCGAGAGGCCCTTGAGTTTGCTGGAATGTCGATTAACTTCCGTTCCGGTAAATTCGGGTACTCCATATGTCCTATTTTCAGCAAAGGTCATGCTGAAATTTTCCGTGAATTTTAGCATGACTTTGCTAAAAATAGGACATATGGGGTACTCGTGACTAATGCATGGGCCGGGGTATCTTAGTGTCGGTGTACTAAGGTAAGGGTACCTCAGTACCCCAACTTGTGCACGGGCAGTAGCAGCTCCCCGCGGTAGGGCTTACCACGTGCTCGTCGGAGACCTTCCTGATCCACATGAAGCCATTCAAAAACAAAGTATACAAGTCAGAAGATCAAGGCCCCGGCAAGTGGAGCTTGCCGGGAAGGCCGTCCCAGGCCCAAGACTACCACATTAGCACAAGACCCTGGCAAGAGGAGCTTGCCAGGAAGACTAGAAGATTACATTTCAGAAGACATGCCTCGGCGCAGCATGCGCCCCGGCAGGGCCCGGGGAGCGACAAGCTCCAGGGCCCGGCAAGGTCAAGGCCCCGGCAAGGTGCTTGCCGGGGAGAGTTACGCTGTGTGCCCGCGCTCCAGCTCATCGGTCCACGCGTCGCCCTGGGGCCCTTCCAGGGACGCGTGGCGGATGGCTGTGCAGCATGGGGGACACGGTGGCACTCCACGGTGACGAGGCTATCGCCGTGGCGAACGGAGACGCAAGGGCGGGCGCTTTTGGGGTCGACGGCGATGGGCATTTAATGCTCTTGTCCCCCACTGTCAAAGTAGGTGATGACCACTGTTCATGCACTGTTCATCCACTGTTCCCGCACTATTACAACTACCACCACAGTTACATTTTTACCCCTTCTCCTACGTTGACACCTGTCGGTGACCCCTTGAGTTATAAAAGGAGGCCCATGCACAACGTAGAGGGGGTTCGGAACCTAGATCGCTCATCTGCTCGGTGTAGCTAGTTCTTCAAGCTCCCGAGTTCCCCAACTCAATACAAACCAAGCAGGAGTAGGGTTTTACGCGTCCATCGCGGCCCGAACCTGGGTAAACTGCCTGCGTGAGCTCTACGATCTGCTCTTTGTGCTCCCTCCGCTCCCTTACCACACGAACAAGGGGCTCCGGTCCCATAGGTGCTCGTGGTGGACAGTTTCCCCCGACATCTTTGGCGCGCCAGGTAGGGGGCGTCGAGGTTGTGCGAACCTGATCCGGCGTTCACGCGGGCGCATTCTTCATCAACCTCTCCAGCCACATCAACTTCATCAGCAGCAACAGCATGGCCCCGAAGAAGAAGGCTTCGGAGGTCGGAGGCCCGTCTGCGTCTGTTCCACCGCCACCAGAACCAACGGTGGGTGGAGGAGACGCCGTCGGAAGGGTGGTCGCCGGCGAGGAAACTCGCGGCACCACCAAATCCAAGGACAAGGCGGACGACCGAGCCTCGGTGTCCGTAGATGCGCCACGTCCATCTCAGGAGACGACGACCCAGCAGCGCCGTGGTACAGGAGGTACCATCCGCTTGCTGGGGCAAGGGCAAACCGGAGGTTCGCGGGATGCTCCGGACCACCGTCCGGGCACAAGCAAGGTGCGGTCACCGGGGCGGGAAGCTGCTCCTTCTAACCCCGTTAGGAGTCCGAGCATATCCCGCTCCTCGCACCGCTCGCCCCCGCTCCCCTCCTCTCCAGCAGAAGCGCTCGCAAGAGCGCAACTGCTCCTCGACTTCCCTCCAGCGGCAGACAAGGCCGAGGACTGGAGGGCAACAATCCAAAGCCTCATCGCCTTCGCCAACAAGACACGCCGCAGCAGCCGGCGACGTCGCGGCCGCGGCAAATCGAGAAGACGAAGGCCGACGGCGACAAGACTGCCGGGGGTGCGACTACGGTGCACTCCCCGCCGCGGAAGCAGAAGACGCCTCCCCGCCGGATCAACGTCGACGACGACTCCACGGCGTCGTCGGATCCGCGGGCTCGTCGGGACCAGCGCCAGGTCCTTGACGATCGGCGACAAGAAGACGCTCGGACGACAATCGAGCGCCGCCGAGAAGCCCGGCGACAATCTGATCAGCGAGCTGGGACCGCTGTAGACACACACGCGCCCGGTGAGCCAGGCGACTTGCCGTACGCGGTAGGTTGCCCTGCGTTTACCCGTGAGCTGCGGCGTGTCCAGTGGCCCAGCATGAAGAACTTCAAGCCCGACGTACCGGAGAAGTACGACGGCAAGACGCACCCCTCGGAATTCCTCAGCATTTACACCATCACGGTGCAGGCTGCCGGGGGGCGCGACGAGAAGATACTGGCGAACTACTTCCCGCTGGTGCTTAAGCCGAACGTACGTTCTTGGCTTATGCACTTGCCGGAAGGCTCCATTTCTTCTTGGGCAGACCTTTGCCACCAATTCGTTGGCGCCTTCACAGGTGGCCACAAACCCCACGGCCAGGAGAGCGATCTCCACATCTTGGCCCAGAAGGAAGGAGAACCTCTGCGCAAGTACATCCAGCGTTTCAGCCGCGTGCAGCACAACATCCCCGACGTCCACCCTGCCGCGGTTATCAGCGCGTTCCACCAGAACGTGCGTAACCGCCGCATGCGTGAGGAGATGGCCATGACCAAGATACGGGTGCTCTAGCTGATAAGTGCGCGCGCGCCGAAGAGGGGAGGAGACTCCCCGGAGAGGATGCTGGCGCAGGAGGAAGCGACAGCGACGACACCGCCCCGGCAAAGAAGAGCCGGCGGCGGAACAATAGAAGAAAGAAGAACAAGGAAGTGCTTGTTGGAGATATGCCCTAGAGGCAATAATAAAAGCATTATTATTATATCTCCTTGTTCATGATAATTGTCTGTTATTCATGCTTGAATTGTATTGTACGGAAACAGCGATACATGTGTGAATACACAGATCACAATGAGTCCCTGGTAGGCCTCTAGTAACCAGCTCGTTGATCAACAGATGGTCACGGTTTCCTGACCATGGACATGAGATGTCGGTGATAATGGGATCACATCATTAGGAGAATGATGTGATGGACAAGACCCAAACTTGAGCATAACACGAGATCGTATAGTTCGTAATGCATAAGCTTTTCAGTGTCAAGTATTTATTCCTTAGACCATGAGGTTGTACAACTCCCGGATACCGTAGGAGTGCTTTGGGTGTGCCAACCGTCACAACGTAACTGGGTGGCTATAAAGGTACGCATCGGGTATCTCCGAAAGTGTCTGTTGAGTTGGTACGAACCGAGACTGGGATGTTGTCACTCCGTATGACGGAGAGGTACCTCTGGGCCCACTCGGTAAGTCATCATCATAATGAGCTCAATGTGACTAAGTAGTTAGTCACGGGATGATGAATTACGGATCGAGTAAAGAGACTTGCCATAACGAGATTGAACAAGGTATTGGGAATACCGACGATCGAATCTCGGGCAAGTACCGTACCGATGGACAAAGGGAATAACATACGGGATTGAGTGAATCCTTGACACGGTGGTTCATCCGATGAAGATCATCGAGGAACACGTGGGAACCAACATGGGTATCCAGATCCCGCTGTTGGTTATTGACCGGAGAGTGGTCTCGGTCATGTCTACGTGTCTCCCGAACCCGTAGGGTCTACACACTTAAGGTTTGGTAACGCTAGGGTCGTAGAGATTAATGCACGTGGAAACCCGAAAGTTGTTCGGAGTCCCGGATGAGATCCCGGACGTCACGAGGAGTTCCGGAATGGTTCGGAGGTAAAGATTGATATATGGGAAGTCCAGTTTCGGCCAACGGGTGATCTTCGGGGGTCACCGGGAGCGTCCCGGGACCACCGGAGGGGCCCCGGGGGTCCACCGGGTGGGGCCACCCATCCCGGTGGGGCCCCTAGGCCGCGAGGGGATGTGACCAGCCCTCTGGGCTGGCGCACCACCAAAGGAGGCCCACCTCCCCTGCGCCTAGGGTTCAAACCCTAAAGGGGAGGGGGGCTCCACTTGCCTTGGGTGGCAAGGAACCCCCCTTGGCCGCCGCCCCCTTGCAGATTGGATCTGCAGGGGGTCCAGG
>LR738714.1:863325126-863351828 GCA_902687465.1 Secale cereale | reverse complement strand
CCCCCCCCCCCCCCTGGCCCCTATATATATGTGGGGGGGGGAGAGGGCAGCAGCACCTCAGCCCTGGCGCCTCTCCCCCTCTCGTCACACCCCATACTCCCAACGCAGGGCGCCCGGCGAAGCCCTGCTGCGATCTCCACTGCATCCGTCATCACGCCGTCGTGCTGCCGGATCTCTGACGACTTCTCCTCCCCCCTTGCTGGATCAAGAAGGAGGTGACGTTGCTGCACCGTACGTGTGTTGAACGCGGAGGTGCCGTCCGTTCGGCGCTAGATCATCGGTGACGAAGAACGTGAAGAGTACGACTACTTCATCCTTGCTTCGTTGAAAGCTTCCGCACGCAATCTTCATAACGGTATGTAGATGCACTCTTAGTTGCTCGTTGCTAGATTTCTCCATAGTTGGATCTTGGTGAAGACGTAGAAATTTTTTGAATTATGCTACGTTCCCCGACAGTGGCATCTGAGCCTAGGTTTTATGCGTAGCATCTTGGCACGAGTAGAACACAAAGCAGTTGTGGGCGTATGATCTTGTTCAACTTTCTTACCGTTACTAGTCAATCTTGATTCGGCGGTATTGTGGGATGAAGCGGCCCGGACCGACCTTACACGTACGCTTACGTGAGACTGGTTCCACCGACAGACATGCACTAGATGCATAAGGTGGCTGGCGGGTGTCTGTCTCTCCTACTTTAGTCGGATCGGATTCGATGAAAAGGGTCCTTATGAAGGGTAAATAGAAGTTGACAAATCACGTTGTGGTTTTGGCGTAGGTAAGAAACGTTCTTGCTAGAAATCCTATAGAAGCCACGTAAAAACTTGCAACAACAATTAGAGGACGTCTAACTTGTTTTTGCAGCATGTGTTTTGTGACGTGGTATGGCCAAGAACGAAGATGTGATGAATGATATATGTGATGTATGAGATTGATCATGTTTTTGTAATAGGGAATCACGACTTGCATGTCGATGAACTTGACAACCGGCAGGAGCCATAGGAGTTGTCTTTATTATTGTATGACCTACGTGTCACTGAATAACGCCATGTAATTACTTTACTTCGTTGCTAAACATTAGCTATAGTAGTAGAAGTAATAGTTGGCGTGACAACTTCCTCAAGACACGATGATGGAGATCATGATGATGAAGATCATGGTGTCGAGCCGGTGACAAGATGATCATGGTGCCCCGAAGATGGAGATCCAAGGAGCAAGATGATATTAGCCATATCATGTCACTATAATTGATTGCATGTGATGTTTATCATGTTTTTGCATCTTGTTTACTTAGAACGACGGTAGTAAATAAGATGATCTCTCACTAAAATTTCAAGTAATGTGTTTCCCCTAACTGTGCACCGTTGCTAAAGCTCGTTGTTCCGAAGCACCACGTGATGATCGGGTGTGATAGGTTCTAACGTTCACATACAACGGGTGTAAGACAGATTTACACACGCGATACACTTAGGGTTCACTTGATGAGCCTAGCATGTACAGACATGGCCTCGGAACACGGAAGACCGAAAGGTCGAACACGAGTCGTATAGAAGATACGATCAACATGAAGATGTTCACCGTTTTTGACTAGTCCGTCTCACGTGATGATCGGACACGGACTACTCGATTCGGATCGTGTATCACTTAGATGACTAGAGAGATGTCATTCTGAGTGGGAGTTCATTAAAATTTGATTAAGATGAACTTAATTGTCATGAACTTAGTCTAAATTCTTTACAATATCTCTTGTAGATCAAATGGCCCACGCTCCAGTTTCCCTCAACTTCAACGCGTTCCTAGAGAAAACCAAGCTGAAAGACGATGGTAGCAACTATACGGATTGGGTCCGTAACCTGAGGATTATCCTCATAGCTGCCAAGAGAACTTATGTCCTAGAAGCACCGCTAGGTGATGCACCCGTTCTCCCAGCGACTCAAGACGTTATGAACGCCTGGCAGTCGCGTTGTGATGATTACTCCCTGGTTCAGTGCGGCATGCTTTACAGTTTAGAATCGGGGCTCCAAAAACGTTTTGAGCACCACGGAGCATATGAGATGTTCGAAGAGCTGAAAATGGTTTTCCAAGCTCATGCCCGAGTCGAGAGATATGATGTCTCCGACGCATTCTACAGCTGTAAGATGGAGGAGAACAGTTCTGTCAGTGAGCACATCCTCAAGATTTCAGGATTGCACAACCGCTTGTCTCAGCTAGGAATGAATCTCCCAGATGAAGCGGTCGTTGACAGAATCCTCCAGTCGCTCCCACCAAGCTTCAAGAGCTTCGTGTTGAACTTCAATATGCAGGGGATGGAGAAGTCCATTCCCGAGGTGTATTAGATGCTGAAATCAGCGGAGGTGGACATCAAGAAAGAACATCAAGTGTTGATGGTCAATAAAACCACTAAGTTCAAGAAAGGCAAGGGTAAGAAGAACTTCAAGAAGGACGGCAAGGGAGTTGCCCGGCAAGCCTGTTGCGGGAAGAAGCCAAAGTATGGACCCAAGCCTGAGACAGAGTGCTTTTATTGCAAGGGAACGGGTCACTGGAAGCGGAACTGCCCCAAATACTTAGCAGACAAGAAGGCCGGCAACGTCAAAGGTATATGTGATATACATGTTATTGATGTGTACCTTACCAGCACTCGTAGTAGCTCCTGGGTATTCGATACCGGTGCAGTTGCTCACATTTGTAACTCAAAACAGGAGCTGCGGAATAAACAGAGACTGGCGAAGGATGAGGTGACGATGCGCGTCGGGAATGGTTCCAAGGTCGATGTGATCGCCGTCGGCACGCTGCCTCTACATCTACCCTCGGGATTAGTTTTAAACCTCAATAATTGTTATTTAGTACCAGCTTTGAGCATGAACATTGTTTCTGGATCTCGTCTTATGCGAGATGGCTACTCTTTCAAATCAGAGAATAATGGTTGTTCTATTTATTTGAGAGATATGTTTTATGGTCATGCCCCGCTGGTCAATGGTTTATTTTTGATGAATCTCGAACGTAGTGATACACATATTCATAGTGTAGATGCCAAAAGATGTAAAGTTGATAATGATAGTCCCACATACTTGTGGCATTGCCGCCTTGGTCATATTGGTGTCAAACGTATGAAGAAGCTCCATTCAGATGGACTTCTGGAGTCTCTTGATTATGAATCATTTGACACGTGCAAACCATGCCTCTTGGGCAAGATGACCAAGACTCCGTTCTCCGGAACAATGGAGCGAGCAACCAACTTGTTGGAAATCATACATACCGATGTGTGCGGTCCAATGAGTGTTGAGGCTCGCGGAGGCTACCGTTATGTTCTCACCCTCACAGATGACTTGAGTAGATACGGGTATATCTATTTGATGAAACACAAGTCTGAGACCTTTGAAAAGTTCAAGGAATTTCAGAATGAGGTTGAGAATCAACGTGACAGAAAAATAAAGTTCTTGCGATCGGATCGTGGGGGTGAATATTTAAGTCATGAATTTGGCACACACCTAAGGAGCTGTGGAATTGTTTCACAATTGACACCGCCCGGAACACCTCAACGTAACGGTGTGTCCGAACATCGAAATCGTACTCTGTTGGACATGGTGCGATCTATGATGTCCCTTACCGATTTACCGCTATCTTTTTGGGGTTATGCTTTAGAGACTGCCGCATTCACTTTAAATAGGGCTCCGTCGAAATCCGTTGAGACGACTCCGTATGAACTTTGGTTTGGCAAGAAACCGAAGCTGTCGTTTCTGAAAGTTTGGGGTTGCGATGCTTATGTCAAGAAACTTCAACCTGAAAAGCTCGAACCCAAATCGGAAAAATGCATCTTCATAGGATACCCAAAGGAAACAATTGGGTACACCTTCTACCACAGATCCGAAGGCAAAGTCTTTGTTGCCAAGAATGGATGTTTTCTGGAGAAAGAGTTTCTCTCGAAAGAAGTGAGTGGGAGGAAAGTAGAACTTGATGAGGTGACAGTCACCCCTCCTGGACCGGAAAGTAGCGCAGCGCAGGAAACTGTTCCTGAGGTGCCTGCACCGACAAGGGAGGAAGTTGATGATAATGATCATGAAGAAACAGATCAAGTTACTACTGAACTTCGAAGGTCCACAAGGGCACGTTCCGCACCAGAGTGGTACGGCAACCCTGTACTGGAAATCATGTTGTTAGACAACGGTGAACCTTCGAACTATGAAGAAGCGATGGCGGGCCCAGATTCCAATAAATGGCTTGGAGCCATGAAATCCGAGATAGAATCCATGTATGAAAACAAAGTATGGACTTTGGTGGACTTGCCTGATGATAGGCACGCCATAGAAAATAAATGGATATTTAAGAAGAAGACAGACGCAGATGGTAATGTGACCATCTATAAGGATCGGCTTGTCGCTAAGGGTTATCGACAAGTTCAAGGGATTGACTACGACGAGACTTTCTCTCCCGTAGCGATGCTGAAGTCAGTCAGAATCATGTTAGCTATTGCCGCATTCTATGATTATGAGATATGGCAAATGGACGTCAAAACAGCATTCCTTAATGGCTTCCTCAAGGAAGAGTTGTATATGATGCAACCGGAAGGTTTTGTCGATCCAGAGAACGCTGACAAGGTATGCAAGCTCCAGCGCTCGATTTACAGGCTGGTGCAAGCATCTCGGAGTTGGAATATTCGCTTTGATGAGGTGATCAAAGCGTTTGGCTTTATACAGACTTATGGAGAAGCCTGTATTTACAAGAAAGTGAGTGGGAGCTATGTAGCATTTCTCATATTATATGTGGATGACATATTGCTGATGGGAAATGATATAGAATTCTTGGAAAATGTAAAGGCCTATTTGAATAAAAGTTTTTCAATGAAGGACCTTGGAGAAGCTGCTTACATATTAGGCATCAAAATCTATAGAGATAGATCGAGACGCCTCATTGGTCTTTCACAAAGTACATACCTTGACAAAATATTGAAGAAGTTCAATATGGATCAGTCAAAGAAAGGATTCTTGCCTGTTTTGCAAGGTATGAGATTGAGTAAGACTCAGTCGCCGACCACGGCAGAAGATAGAGAAAAGATGAGTGTCATTCCCTATGCCTCGGCAATAGGTTCTATCATGTATGCCATGCTGTGTACCAGACCTGATGTGAACCTTGCCATAAGTTTGGTAGGGAGGTACCAAAGTGATCCCGGTACGGAACACTGGACTGCGGTCAAGAACATCCTGAAGTACTTGAAAAGGACTAAGGATATGTTTCTCGTTTATGGAGGTGACGAAGAGCTCGTCGTAAAGAGTTACGTCGATGCTAGCTTCGACACAGATCTGGATGACTCTAAGTCGCAAACCGGATACGTGTATATTTTGAATGGAGGGGCAGTCAGCTGGTGCAGTTGCAAGCAAAGCGTGGTGGCAGCATCTACATGTGAAGCGGAGTACATAGCTGCTTCTGAAGCAGCGCAGGAAGGAGTCTGGATGAAGGAGTTCATCACCGACTTAGGAGTCATTCCAAGCGCGTCAAGCCCGATGACTCTCTTCTGTGACAACACTGGTGCTATTGCTATTACCAAGGAGCCCAGGTTTCACAAGAAGACCAAGCACATCAAGCGCTGTTTCAACTCCATCCGGAATTATGTTCAGGATGGAGATATAGATATTTGTAAAGTGCATACGGATCTGAATGTAGCAGACCCGTTGACTAAACCTCTTTCACGAGCAAAACATGATCAACACCAGAACTCTATGGGTGTTCGGTTCATCACAATGTAACTAGATTATTGACTCTAGTGCAAGTGGGAGACTGTTGGAGATATGCCCTAGAGGCAATAATAAAAGCATTATTATTATATCTCCTTGTTCATGATAATTGTCTGTTATTCATGCTTGAATTGTATTGTACGGAAACAGCGATACATGTGTGAATACACAGATCACAATGAGTCCCTGGTAGGCCTCTAGTAACCAGCTCGTTGATCAACAGATGGTCACGGTTTCCTGACCATGGACATGAGATGTCGGTGATAACGGGATCACATCATTAGGAGAATGATGTGATGGACAAGACCCAAACTTGAGCATAACACGAGATCGTATAGTTCGTAATGCATAAGCTTTTCAGTGTCAAGTATTTATTCCTTAGACCATGAGGTTGTACAACTCCCGGATACCGTAGGAGTGCTTTGGGTGTGCCAACCGTCACAACGTAACTGGGTGGCTATAAAGGTACGCATCGGGTATCTCCGAAAGTGTCTGTTGAGTTGGTACGAACCGAGACTGGGATGTTGTCACTCCGTATGACGGAGAGGTACCTCTGGGCCCACTCGGTAAGTCATCATCATAATGAGCTCAATGTGACTAAGTAGTTAGTCACGGGATGATGAATTACGGATCGAGTAAAGAGACTTGCCATAACGAGATTGAACAAGGTATTGGGAATATCGACGATCGAATCTCGGGCAAGTACCGTACCGATGGACAAAGGGAATAACATACGGGATTGAGTGAATCCTTGACACGGTGGTTCATCCGATGAAGATCATCGAGGAACACGTGGGAACCAACATGGGTATCCAGATCCCGCTGTTGGTTATTGACCGGAGAGTGGTCTCGGTCATGTCTACGTGTCTCCCGAACCCGTAGGGTCTACACACTTAAGGTTCGGTAACGCTAGGGTCGTAGAGATTAATGCACGTGGAAACCCGAAAGTTGTTCGGAGTCCCGGATGAGATCCCGGACGTCACGAGGAGTTCCGAAATGGTCCGGAGGTAAAGATTGATATATGGGAAGTCCAGTTTCGGCCAACGGGTGATCTCCGGGGGTCACCGGGAGCGTCCCGGGACCACCGGAGGGGCCCCGGGGGTCCATCGGGTGGGGCCACCCATCCCGGTGGGGCCCCTAGGCCGCGAGGGGATGTGACCAGCCCTCTGGGCTGGCGCACCACCAAAGGAGGCCCACCTCCCCTGCGCCTAGGGTTCAAACCCTAAAGGGGAGGGGGGCTCCACTTGCCTTGGGGGGCAAGGAACCCCCCTTGGCCGCCGCCCCCTTGCAGATTGGATCTGCAGGGGGTCCAGGCGCCCCCCCCTGGCCCCTATATATATGTGGGGGGGAGAGGGCAGCCGCACCTCAGCCCTGGCGCCTCTCCCCCTCCCGTCACACCCCATACTCCCAACGCAGGGCGCCCGGCGAAGCCCTGCTGCGATCTCCACTGCATCCGTCATCACGCCGTCGTGCTGCCGGATCTCTGACGACTTCTCCTCCCCCCTTGCTGGATCAAGAAGGAGGTGACGTTGCTGCACCGTACGTGTGTTGAACGCGGAGGTGCCGTCCGTTCGGCGCTAGATCATCGGTGACGAAGAACGTGAAGAGTACGACTACTTCATCCTTGCTTCGTTGAAAGCTTCCGCACGCAATCTTCATAACGGTATGTAGATGCACTCTTAGTTGCTCGTTGCTAGATGTCTCCATAGTTGGATCTTGGTGAAGACGTAGAAAATTTTTGAATTATGCTACGTTCCCCGACAGTGCTTGCCGTCGAGAAGTCCGGCAAGGAGGCTCCCGCCAAGCAAGCACAGGCTGGCGGCTCCGGCAAGGAGCCTGCTCCTGTAGCGGTAGCCGACAAGCAGGACGGCTCCGACAAGCAATACTGTAAAATCCACCGCACCAAGGGCCACGACCTCTCCAACTGCAAACGCGTCGAATACCTCGTCGAGCAGCAGAAAGCTGAGTACGAGCGGCGCGACAAGGAGAAGGCCCAAGGTGGCGGAGGAGAGCCAAGCAAGAAGCGGCCATTCAATGGCCGAGGAGGACGCCGCGGCAAGGCCAAGCAGCGGCAAGGTGACCGACCTCCCCGGGGCCGCGACAAGAAGGAAGAAGACGACGACGATGACATGGAGGAAGATGATAACAGCGAGCAGGAGTTCCAGAAAGCCACGGAAGTCCTGTGCGTCGACGGCGGCGCCTCTCTGCACACTTCCCACCGCCAACTCAAGCAGTGGGTGCGGGAAGTGAATGCAGTAGAGCCGCCCGTGGAGTCGCGCAGGCTCCTCAAATGGTCCAGCACGCCCATCATTTTCGATCTTGAGGATCACCCTGACCGCACCACTGCGGTCGGGTGCTTGCCGATGCTAGTCTCACCCACCATCCGCAACCTCAAGGTCACCAAAATGCTGGTTGACAGCGGGGCCGGGCTGAACTTGATCTCCTCAGCTGTGATCAAGAAACTCCAAATCCCAGACGGCGAGCTCGAAGAGACCGGTTCGTTCCAAGGAATAAACCCGGGGAGGAGCAAGCCCAAGGGGAAGATCACTCTGCCAGTGACCTTTGGCGGGGAGCTGAACTTCAGGACGGAGAGGATAACCTTCGATGTTGCCGATATCCCATTGCCATATAATGGGATACTTGGACGTCCTGCCCTCGCCAAGTTCATGGCAGCTTCCCACTACGCCTACAATGTACTCAAGATGCCGGGGCCGATAAGCGTCATCACTGTCCATGGCGACAAGAAGGACGCGCTTATCTGCGCCGACAAGATCTACCGGGATGCGGCAGCCGCAGCGGAGAGCAACACGCTTGCCGCTGAAGCTCCCGGGGGGAAGAAGACCAAGACCAAGTCCGGCAAGTGCTCTGGGACCCACTCCGGCAACCGCACCTCTTCGGAGTGCTGCGCTGCCGCCGAGGACGTTCCATCGAGCTCCACCGGCAAGTGCAAGAAAGGGATGGCCGCTCCACCGGCAACCAAGAAGGTGTCCGCCAAGGAGGACGGCACTGGTGGTACCTTCACCATCAGTGCTACGCTTGACAGCAAATAGGAAAGCGCGCTCGTTGCCTTCCTGCGGGCGAATGTCGATGTGTTTGCGTGGCAACCATCTGACATCCCCGGTGTTCCCAGGAAGGTAATTGAGCACAAGCTTGCTGTTTGTCCTCATGCGCGGCCCGTCAAGCAGAAGGTCAGGAAACAAGCTGTGGAGCGCCAAGAATTCATTGCCGAAGAAATCAAGAAGCTAGAAGCAGCAGGACTGGTTAGAGGCATGATCCATCCCACGTGGTTAGCAAATCCAGTTGTCGTGCGTAAGGCCAACGGGAAGTGGAGACTGTGTATAGACTTCACCGATGTGAATAAAGCATGTCCTAAGGATCCATTTCCCTTGCCGCGCATTGACCAGATTGTTGACTCCACTGCCGGATGTGAGCTGCTCTCCTTCCTTGATGCATATTCAGGCTACCACCAGATTTTCATGGCCAAGGAAGATGAAGAGAAGACTGCATTTATCACTCCATGTGGCACATACTGCTTCATACGCATGCCCTTCGGATTGAAGAATGTAGGCTCCACATTTGCAAGAGTAGTATACACTGCTTTTGAGCCACAGATCCACAGGAATGTAGAGGCTTACATGGATGATATCGTGGTCAAGAGCAAGAGCAAGGATACACTGATTCAATATTTAGAAGAGACATTTGAGAACCTGCGCAAGATCCAGCTTAAGTTGAACCCCGAGAAGTGCGTCTTTGGAGTCCCCTCCGGCAAGCTTCTCGGATTCTTTGTGTCACAAAGGGGGATTGAAGCCAATCCCGACAAGATAAAAGCCATCGAGCAGATCGAAGCCCCGAAGCGCGTCAAGGATGTAAGGAGACTTGCAGGTTGTGTAGCCGCCCTCAGTAGGTTCATTTCAAAGTCTGCAGAACGCGCCCTGCCTTTCTTCAAGATTTTGAAGAAGGCAGGTCCTATGAAATGGACTCCGGAAGCGGAAGCAGCACTGCAAGACTTGAAACGGTACCTATCCTCCACTCCAATACTTGTCGCACCTAGACCGCAAGAGAAGTTGCTGCTGTACTTAGCGGCAACCAATCAAGTGGTTAGTGCTGCGTTAGTAGCGGAGAGGGAGGCCGACGAGGAGTCTACACCACCGGCAAGCGAATCCAGCGACAAGCAGGGGGCTACTCCGGCAAGCTCTGGCCCCGACAAGGACAACTCTGCGCAGAAGGAAGGAGAAGTGCGAAGAAAGATGGTGCAGCGCCCAGTGTATTTTGTTAGTTCCCTCTTGCAGGGGGCTAGATCAAGATACTCTGGAGTGCAAAAGTTGCTTTTCGGCCTCCTCATGGCCTCGAGAAAGCTGCGCCATTACTTCCAAGCACACGAGATAACAGTGGTCACTCGCTTTCCGCTGAAGAGGATATTGCACAATCCAGAAGCAACAGGCAGGATCGTCGAGTGGGCACTTGAGCTGTCAAGCTTTGGTCTCAAGTTTGAGAGTACCTCAACTATCCAGAGCCGAGCTTTGGCAGAATTCATAGCTGAATGGACCCCAACGCCCGATGAGGAAGTTCCAGAAACAAGTGTACCCGTACAAGAAGCGACAAGTGAATGGGTAATGTACTTTGATGGTGCCTTCTCGCTGCAAGGCGCTGGAGCCGGTGTGGTACTCATAGCACCCACCGGAGAACACCTCAAGTATGTTATCCAGATGCACTTTCCCAGGGAACAAGTGACAAACAATACTGCAGAGTATGAAGGTCTGCTTGCCGGCCTCAGAATTGCACCTGAACTTGGGATCAGGAAGCTAATTGTGCGGGGAGATTCTCAGTTGGTGGTCCGGCAAGTTAACAAGAGTTACCAGAGCCCTTTGATGGAAGCTTATGTAGATGAAGTGAGGAAGCTTGAAGAACACTTTGAAGGTCTGCAAATGGAGCACGTTCCAAGAGCTCAGAATGACATTGCAGATGGCCTTTCAAAGTGTGCTGCGATGAAGTTACCTGTGGAACCAGGGACCTTCCTGCTCAAGCTGACTCAGCCATCCGTTACACCATCTATTGGGCAGCACAAGAAGAGAAAGTTGGTCTCCGGCGACTACTTGCCGGCGGATCTCCCCGAGGCCGCCGCCAAGGTCCCCAAGATCAACGATCAGAATGCTGAGGAACAGTTTGCTCCTGCAGATCCTAGGGTCTGTACAGTTGAAGCAAGCGTTCCCGACAAGCCTCGCCCCGGCGAGCTTGTCGGGGGACCATCAGCTCCAGCAGAACCAGAGGTTCTTGCCGTAGAAGCTGAGGTTCCCGCAGCGGCCCTCATGCCTTTAGTCCTTGCCGTTGAGCCTCGGGCTCCGGCATGGGCACAGCAGATCGTTCGTTTTCTACAAACTGGAGAGCTTCCCGACGACCCAGAAGAGATAGAGAAGATAACCAGGCAGTCAAGTATGTACCAGTTCGTGGATAATGAACTGTACAGAAGAAGGCTCAATGGTGTCAGGTTGAAGTGCATCTCCAGGGAAGATGGACAGAAGCTGTTGGCAGAAATACATGGAGGCATATGTGGCCACCACATTGGCGCAAGGGCACTTGCCGGGAAAGCTTTCCGGCAAGGGTTCTTTTGGCAAGAAGCCCTCCAAGATGCAACTGCACTAGTAACCAAGTGTGAAGCGTGCCAGTTCCATGCAAAGCAAATTCATCAGCCAGCTCAAGCTCTCCAGACGATCCCTTTGTCCTGGCCCTTCTCGGTCTGGGGGCTCGATATCCTCGGCCCTTTCCCTCGTGCTGTCGGGGGCTTTGAGTACTTGTACGTTGCAATCGACAAGTTCACAAAGTGGCCAGAAGTGGAACCAGTGAGAAAGGTGACAGCACAGTCAGCGGTAAGGTTCTTCAGGTCAATTGTTTGCCGTTTCAGAATCCCTAACAGGATCATCACCGACAACGGTACACAATTTACTAGTCGCACCTTCATGCAGTACGTCCAAGACCTTGGCGCCAAGGTCTGTTTTGCTTCTGTTGCTCACTCGAGGAGCAATGGTCAAGCGGAGAGGGCCAATGCTGAAGTGCTGCGCGGACTCAAGACAAGGACCTTTGACAGGCTGCGCAAGTGCGGAATAAACTGGATAGAGGAGTTACCGGCGGCTCTTTGGTCAATCAGAACAACACCAAATCGAGCCACCGGACAGACACCCTTTGCTCTAGTCTACGGAGCAGAGGCAGTTCTCCCCACGGAACTCGTATACGGATCTCCTCGAGTGCTCGCTTATGATGAGCTCGAGCAAGAGCAACTGCGACAAGATGATGCATTGCTCCTCGAGGAGGAACGTCTCCAGGCTGCTGTACGAGCTGCTCGATACCAGCAAGCCTTGCGCCGCTACCATAGCCGCAAGGTTAAAGCCAGGAGTCTCGAGGAAGGCGACCTTGTTCTTCGGCGTGTTCAGTCCGCCAAGAATTCCAACAAGTTGACGCCGAAGTGGGAAGGCCCTTATCGGGTGAGACAAGTCACAAGGCCCGGCGCTGTCCGCCTTGAGACCGAAGAAGGCTTACCGGTGACCAACTCCTGGAACATAGAGCATCTTCGCAAGTTTCACCCATAAGGCGCGGTTGCCGTGATCCGCTCCGGCAACCACCTTTTGTACGAGTCTTGCCGCTGTCGCATGTAAACCTTTGTACAAAGCCGGGCGCAGATCCCGTGCATCAGTAAAGTTTTCGTGTTTTGCACTATTTGCCTTTTTCATGCTTTTCTTCGCTATTTGCATGCATTATTTGGCATCTTGTGCAACACACGTACTCGGTAAGCATTAGCATACCGAAAGGCCATATACTTGTTTTCCCTCCTCTTTTTCTTACCCTCTTAAACAGAAGGAATGTTCCTCGCACACAAGTTTGCCGGGGGGGGAAGGAGATGGAGGATGAACCAAGTGCTGTTCAAGAAAGAGAAGCCTTGTCGGGGAGGCAAGCAATATATGAAAGCTAAGTTACCAGAATTTGAGCAGTTCAAATTTTAAAATTTTAAGTTATCTTCCTTGAACAACCACACTTTGTATGGAAAACCTATGCGCGGAGGAACCTACCCGTGGCTAGCCGCACCCTTATCTTGTTTTCGAGTACGCTCAACGACTTAAGTGAGCTGCGACAAGTGTCGCGCCCTTGCTTCGTTTTCGAGTTCACTCAGCAAGCTAAGTGCGTTGCGACTAGCTGCGGCAAGGTTGCTTGCCGGTAAGACCTTGGCCAGCAGGCTGCTCAGGGTCCAGCACTCAGCGCTCGCGGCAAGGGGCCCCTTGCCGGCAAGTTCCCTAGAAGCGTAGGGTTGAAAGCATACAAAGTAGAGGACCAAAACAAGGGAGATAACACTGCATCGATTGCTCAAAATAAGATAATATCTTACAAGGGATAACTTGTCGCAATCGCTAATTAGATTCGTGTCCATGGCACACTTTGCAGTAACAAAGGAAATAAAAAGGAAGAGGCCTAATCTACGCGGTCGCCTTCACGCCTGGAGATCTTGTTCACCTTGGCGATAATGTGGGCGACCTGCGCCTTCAGCGCCTCCATATCCGCGTCGGCCGGCAAGCT
Source organism: Secale cereale (assembly GCA_902687465.1). Taxonomy (NCBI): domain Eukaryota; kingdom Viridiplantae; phylum Streptophyta; class Magnoliopsida; order Poales; family Poaceae; genus Secale; species Secale cereale. The sequence goes on along the minus strand of LR738714.1, from coordinate 863,338,545 downwards.
GCGGAGAACGTTGACGAGATTTATACCAGGATTGCGGTACACTATCTTCGTCAGAACGCGCTCCAAAGTTCCCGCGCAGAGCTGGCGTGACTCCTCGGCCAGCTGCGCGGGGAGTTTCTTCTGTAGATTTGCGAGTGCCGGCGCGACCCCTCTGAAGAAGAGACTGAGCTTGGCGCTGTGGGGGAGGTTTGGATCCGGAGAGTATATGAGATGCTCAACCTTCAGCGCCATCAGCTCCTTGTCGATGCTAGCTGCAGAAGCCACCAGATCTTCAGTCCATACTTCGACGGTCCGGCGGAAGTTCTCAGCTGAAGTGGCGGCGCTCTCCACCAGGCCTCGCTCCTTGCGGAGCTCGTCCTTCAGCTTGGTTTCGCGGTCCCGGACGGCGTCGAGTGAATCTTTCAGCGTAGAGACTTTCAGCTCCAGATCTGCAATCGAATCCTTGGCGGCCTTCAGCTCGTCGCCTTGCTTGGAAAGGCGTACCTGGAGTTCAGAGTTAGTGTGGGCGTCCTTCTCGCGCTCTATGTTGAGCGCGGTGACCCTCTCCGTGCTCGCCCTCAGGAATTCCTCCAGCTGCGCCACCTTAGCCTCGAGGTCCTTCTTGGCGGTCTCCGCGGTGGCGGCGGCGGCCTTCGCTTCCTTCAGTTCTCCGCCAAGGGCCTGCTCCCGGGCGGTGAGGTCTTCCTCGTGGGAGTCGAGGTCGACCTTCCGCTGGTTGAGCGCTCCTTCTCGCTGGGAAAGCGCTTCTCCGGCGAGTCGCTGCTGCTCCTCGGCCTCAGCCTTCTCCAGGAGCCACTCTTGGTACTCTCCGGCAAGCCTCTCGCGCTCCTCCGCCAAGTCGCGGAGGGCCGCCTGGTTGGCGGCGCGGAGCTCCGCGGCGCGTTTCTCCATATCAGCTGCGGCCTTGGCGGTGAGGGCTTCCCGAGACTCGAGTTTCACCTGCCTGGCCCGGTAAAGGGCCAGGAGCCGGTGTAGTAGCTTCTCCTCCTCGGGCTCATCGCTCCCGCCGGGCGCCTCGACGATCTTCAGCCCCGCGGAGGCGAGAACCTCCCCGTCGAAGGTCTCTCCCTCCTCGGGGGCTCGCGACGAGGATCCCCACGGCACTTGAATGAAGACGCCGTTGGGAGCCTCAAGATAGAAGGCGGACTGCCCCTTCTCGGTGGAGGGGTCGGCGGTCGGCGCAGCGCTTGACGCTCCTGCCGCCTCCGGGCCGGCAGTATGGCCGCCGTCCCCCTCCCCGGCCGCTGCGTCTGCGGTCGGGACAGTCTCCTCCGCGGCAGGCTCGGCGGCTCCCGCCATGTCTTCAACAACAGGGGCGCTGCCGCCGTCGCCTTGCGCGCCCTCCTCCTCGACGACGACCTCCGTCTCCATCTGCTCTGGGGGAGGAGGATCTAGAAGAAAAAGAAAAAGAAAAAGTTCAAGCAAATATCCAAAAAAAAAAAAAAGACAAGTCCAAGAAGACGAAGTTACAAGACTTACCTTGGCGGACTTCGTCAACGACAGGCTCCCTCGCCGGGGAGCTCTCCCTTGGCGGGGTGGCCACCCTCGCCGGGCTGCTCGCCCTTGGCGGGGTACTCACCCTTGGCGGAGTACCCGCCCTTGGCGGAGCGCTCTCCCTCGCCGGAGAGTTCGTCCTTGGCGGGGACGGCGGGGCCTGCGGCTCCTCGGGAGTGGTCTCCGGGCGCTCCTGTGGCTGCGGCTCCACCTCTGCACAAGACAATCAAGACCAAACAGAGCAACAAGATGTTAGTACAAGACAAAAACTTCAGGCGCGCCCGACGAGCGGAGAGTTCAAAACCAGACTTACGCTGGGGGCTGCGCTGGGGGCTGCTCCTCGGAGCAGCGCTCGGGTCCGGCAAGCTCGTCGCCAGCGCGTCCCCTGTCGCCGCGACGGGCGAGTCGTCCTCGACCTCGACCACGGGAACCTTGGCCTTCTTCGCCGCTCGCTGGGCCAGGGTCCTGGAATCAAAGCAAGAAGCAAAATCAGAATCATCAAAGAAAGAATCAAGACAAAATTAAAGAAGATACAAAACTTCAAGCACTTACTCCTCTTCCTCGTCGTCGTCGCTGAGGGCGGAGAAATCGAACTCCACCTGAGGCGCGTCCGCGCGAGGAGCAGGAGGAGAAGGCTCCCTCGGGCGCTTGGCGGTCCCCGGGGCTGGGGGCTGCGAAGACCCGGCCCCTGTGGACGCCGAGGCCCGGGGAGCGGGCGGAGCAGCCGCTCCGCTCTGAGAAGACCCTCCTCCACATGGCGCTGACGTACGGGGCGCCTCCGCCGCGGTTGGTGCGCCGGGCGCTCCCGTCGCGGCTTGGCTCCCCCGGGTAGCTCGCGCCGCCCGGCGAGCAGGTTGTTGTCGGGGCGCCTGCGCCCTCGTCGTCGTCGTCGCCTTGTGGAGGCGCTTCAACGGTGATCGCCTAGGACTTGCCCGTGGCGGGGAGGTCTCCGATGATGAGGAGGCGTCGTCGTTGAGCCCCAGAGACCCACCGGAGTCCTCGCCGGCCCCGGCGTCCTCCTCCTCCTCCTCCTCGGCCGGCTCGCTGGGCCCAGCACCCCGCCCTGCGGCCGTGCTCCCTCCGGCGCCTCCGCTCCCTCCGGCGCCTCTGCTTCCTCCGGCAACATCGCCCCTCGCGGCGGCCTCGCTCACGATCCCGGGGATCCCAGCATACCTGAGAGAGGGGACCCCGGCGAGCTCGTCGGGCGGAAGCTTAAGCAGCATGCGGATCTCCGCCTCCTCTGCTTGGCACGACGCTTCCGCAGCCTCTGCCTCTTCAACTGTAAACCCGAACTCTCCCGCCGCTGCGGCTGCGGCGGCCTCTTCTACCCGGGAAGCAATATAAGCAATCTCCCGATCAGTGGTGGCTCGGGTGAGACCCTTGATTTCCTCCTTGTTCTTCGGCACCTCCACCAAGTTGTCGAAGAAGCTCATGATGGCGTCCGGCTTGGGCACTATCCATGTGGGATCGACGCCGTGCGAGTCACATGCGGGCATCATTGCGCGCAAGGAGTCCCGGGTCGTGCTGTTGCATAAGGGCACCACTCCCCGGGGAGCTCTAAACCACTCCGGGTGGGCCGGGTCGTGCTTCAAAAGTTCCCGGACCATCCCCTTCAGCTCCAGCGACGTGAAGTTGAAGTTCAGTCCTGGGCGCAGTCTCATAATGTCCGCCGCATTGCCGTACTCCCATGCTGGCCTTTTCCTTTCCTGTAAAGGGGCAATGCGGCGGCGGAGGAAGTCTGCTCCTACCTCTCCGATGGTCAACTTGGCTACCCGGAGACGAAGAATTCTGACAAGGGCGACGTTAAGCTTGATGTCGTCCGAGTCCAGCTCGCTCCAGTCCCTGCCGCGCACTATGGCTGTTGTGCGCGGCGCGGTGAAAGGCTGCGGCTCGTCCTCTACTATCCAGCACCAATCTGCGCGCCACTCCTCCCACTTGCCGCGGAGCTCCCCTTGCAGATAGGATTCCTTCTTGTTCAAGCGGAAGACCCAAGAGATACCCTCGGAGAGGGGAGCGCCGGCCTCTACTCTAGGCGTAAAGAAATGCCTAAAGAGCGCTACGTTTGGATAGATCCCTATGTAGTTTTCGCACAGATGTGCGAAAACCGCCATCGTAAGGATGGCGTTGGGGGTGAAGTCTAAAAGATGGAGGTTGTAGGTGTTCATGATATCGCAGAAAAATTCAGAGAATGGAGGATAAAGGCCGCAGTGGAAGAAGACAGCGAAGAAGAAATACCCGCCGGGGTACAGATCCTTGGCGGCGGCGGGATAAACTCTGGTCCGAGGATGCGCCTTGGTCTTCTTGGCCCAGAACAGGTAGTACTTGTTCCAGAGCTCCCGCGCGCCGAGCCTTGGCGCGAAGACGACATTCCTCTTCCGCAGGAGAGCAAGCTTCGCTGCCTGCTCAAATTTCTCTTTCTTGGCCTTCTCCGCCTTCGCCTTCTCGGTCTTCGGGGCCATGGCGGAGGCGGCGAGGGAAGGGGGGGGCGAAGAGTCCGGCGGCGCCGCAGATGCGAGAGACGGCGGAGGAGGTGTGGAGGCGGAGCGCAGAGGGGAATTTCTGGAGATGGAAGAAGCAATGAAGACGAAATAAGGTAACGGCCCCTGTTTCCTCTGCTTTTAAGGGGGAAGTGGGGGACGCTCCGCATTTCCCATTAAAGAACGTGGCCACGTTCTCTCCCACGACGCCGCAATCGACGCGTGCCGTTAGGGAGGAACGCGGCGGATGCGGAAGGGGATTCGGCGTGCCGTGGGCCGCGCGTGCCCGTGCACTGTTTTGGGCCTGGCCCAACAGCACTTGGCACCGTGTGTGGCCCAGGCCCGGGGGCTCCTGTCGGTGTACTAAGGTAAGGGTACCTCAGTACCCCAACTTGTGCACGGGCAGTAGCAGCTCCCCGCGGTAGGGCTTACCACGTGCTCGTCGGAGACCTTCCTGATCCACATGAAGCCATTCAAAAACAAAGTATACAAGTCAGAAGATCAAGGCCCCGGCAAGTGGAGCTTGCCGGGAAGGCCGTCCCAGGCCCAAGACTACCACATTAGCACAAGACCCTGGCAAGAGGAGCTTGCCAGGAAGACTAGAAGATTACATTTCAGAAGACATGCCTCGGCGCAGCATGCGCCCCGGCAGGGCCCGGGGAGCGACAAGCTCCAGGGCCCGGCAAGGTCAAGGCCCCGGCAAGGTGCTTGCCGGGGAGAGTTACGCTGTGTGCCCGCGCTCCAGCTCATCGGTCCACGCGTCGCCCTGGGGCCCTTCCAGGGACGCGTGGCGGATGGCTGTGCAGCCTGGGGGACACGGTGGCACTCCACGGTGACGAGGCTATCGCCGTGGCGAACGGAGACGCAAGGGCGGGCGCTTTTGGGGTCGACGGCGACGGGCATTTAATGCTCTTGTCCCCCACTGTCAAAGTAGGTGATGACCACTGTTCATGCACTGTTCATCCAATGTTCCCGCACTGTTACAACTACCACCACAGTTACATTTTTACCCCTTCTCCTACGTTGACACCTGTCGGTGACCCCTTGAGCTATAAAAGGAGGCCCATGCACAACGTAGAGGGGGTTCGGAACCTAGATCGCTCATCTGCTCGGTGTAGCTAGTTCTTCAAGCTCCCGAGTTCCCCAACTCAATACAAACCAAGCAGGAGTAGGGTTTTACGCGTCCATCGCGGCCCGAACCTGGGTAAACTGCCTGCGTGAGCTCTACGATCTGCTCTTTGTGCTCCCTCCGCTCCCTTACCACACGAACAAGGGGCTCCGGTCCCATAGGTGCTCGTGGTGGACAGTTTCCCCCGACACTTAGTAGTTAATTAAGTAGGATCAAGTGCCCCTTTATTCTAGCTGCATTAAACCATAGGCGGCAATAGAGCCAAGCTAGTGATTAGGCCCAGCTTAGAATTATCCTTCCCAGCTTAGCTTTTAGGATGCCTCGGTGTCGACAAACCCTAAATGATGAGACCATGATCTTGTTCCTTGACAATAACCAACTTTTTGACCAAACTTTGTTCCTATTTAGAGAGAAACATGGCCAACAACGATGAGGCCGGGGGTTCGGGCGGCAAGGCATTCTGGGAGCTGTCCCAGGAGATGGAGGAACAACCTCACTTGTATGAGGACGCCGCCTTCCCCACCGATCCTGACAACACTGATGGTACCGCCGAGGATGACCCCACTGATGCCACCAGTGATGGTGTCGCCGAGGATGCCACCACTGATGATGGCGGCGCACGCACAGATGGCAGCCAACCGAAGAGGCAACGGAAGGACCGGCGCCCGACCGTGCTCCGCACCCTCAAGGAGGAAGTTACTGAAGTGGACTCCGACGGGAATCCAACGGCGCCCGAACGAATAGTCAAGGGGTACTCGCTTCAGCTCGGGTGCATTCTCCGGAGCACCGTCTCGATCAACACCGAGAACCTGAGGCATCCTGACCGAGGGAATTTGCGCAACCTCCTCTTCACGAAGGTCCACGAACGATACAAGTTCCCCGCTGAATTTGAAAACACAAGCCTCAAAGGGAATAAAGTGAACAATGCTGCCCTCACGAAGATGAGCAAGGCCCTGTCTACTTGGAAAAGCAATGTGAAGAGAATGATCGAGAAAGGTGAGAGTTATGAGAAGATCAAGGAGAAAAATCCTTCGATCACCAAAAATGACTACAACGACTTCAAGATCAATTGCTCGAGCACCGCACACTCCGAATCAAGTCAGTGGGGGAAAGAAATGCGGGAGCTTAACTTAGGGGAACACACACTCGGTCCCGGCGGTTACAGAGTGGTGGAGCCTATATGGGACAAGGAGGAGGCGGACCGTGCCGAGCAAGGCCTACCGCCCCTCTTCGATAAATACGGTGACAAGCAGACCAGGAACTTTGTCAGGGCCCAGTACAAGAAGGACCAGAAAACAAAGGAGCTTACCACGGATCCGAAGACCAGGGCGCTTGAGCTTGTTCTGGTAAGGAATACACCCCCGCGTAATTAGCTCCATATGGTTGCATTCAAATTAATGAAGCCAAATTTCTAAATGGTTCACATTACTTCCGCAGGCGACTGAAAGCAGTAGCGCGGGGTCGACTAAGAGCAACCCTTGGGACACGACTCTAAATAGGGCGTTGAATGTAATGAAGAACAAGGATAAGCTCAGTAAGCCGACGTCAGCTGGTCGTGTGGCCGGCAAAGGCTTGTCGACAAAATGGTCGTCATACTATAATCTGGTGGGCGAAAGGAGAAAAAGACCAGCTCGGAAAGCCAGGCGCGCGAGGTTCAAGAACTCAAATTACAGGTGGCGCAGATTCCGGAGATTGTCCAAGAGCAAGTGCAACAACAGCTCGGAGCGACGATCACCGCCATTGTGCCTACCTTGATCGAGGGGTTGAGTGCGTGGATTGCGGGCGGCCAACAGGGGCCGCCCCCGATTCCTAGCTTCACGGCCAGCAACTCGGAGAACGCGATGGCGGGGCCATTGGTGTCTCCGGCGGAGGCGGCATTGGTGTCTCCGACGCCGGCACGGGAGCTTAATGCACCCGGGTGTACGCCAGCCGGCACCTCTGCAGCAAGCGGCCCCTCCGTCAACTGCACGCCCGCCGTTGGCGGTGCCTCGACATTAGCCGAGCTCGACGCCATCATCACGGTAACTAATTAAGCCTCTCTCGGACGAGGACTTCATCTCCTTGCCTTTTACTGGGCATTCCTGATGACGCCCTACATGTTTTCGCAGGGCGCCGCCGACGTTCCGTGCACTCTCCTGCATTTCGTGAACAACGAGTCGTTGGTCGATGTCGCCAAGGGCAAAATCGTTCAACCGGGCAACCCCTTGTTCCACGGTACCCAGATGCCACCCAACTTGTTTTGAGTTCAACTGGTTCGGGTGCTGCCAGGCTACGACGAGGTGTTACCTCCGATTCGACCCGTCGGGGCCGACGATGATGACGGGATGACCCTCAGCGCCTGCCTGAGCTGGCCCCTGCTTTGGCCAAAGAGCCAGATTCGTTTGGGGGCGGGGGACACCACCCCAAGGACAACACCGCCAGTCATGTCGGTGCCAAGTCGGCCCCATGGCAAGACCGCCGCAACGGTGCCGGACATCCCTATGCCACTGGATCCAAACATGCATATGGCACAGGATCAGAACGACGACGACGATGATACATTTGGCAACGTCGATCAGTACTTTGCCGATCATGGGTACGGTGCCGACTTCATGGGGCCTCCTTCTCAAGAACCCAACCCAACAAAAGACGTGCGCGATCTAGCTGGTACCGCGGAGAAGCCAAGTTGCAACAGGCGTCGTCTGCCATTCAGCTCTCAGGAGACGCCTCCAGCTGCCGACTTCACCGAGCCTCAGATAGGCGAGGTGCGAAATATTATCAGCCCCAACACACTCAAGAAGGCGGTCTCTGAGCAGAACTCGGTCCCAATTCGAGAAAAGAAGAAGGCACGCAAAAGAAAAACTAACAAGGGTGCGAGCCAGCCGGCACCGAGTACGATCCTTGCTCAGGACGAGCCACCTTCACCTGAGGATCTAATGAGGAGGGTGCATGTGGCGGGTAGGCCGATGCTACCGACAAATATGCTCGATGCTGCAACCGGTGCTATGCGGAGTCTGCATGACAGTGTTCTTTCTTTGGAGAAGCGGCGTCTCAGAGAGAAGGATGTGGCATACCCGGTTTTCGCGGCCAAGGTGCCAGAGGGCAAGGGCTTTGTGGATAACTCCATCGGGGGTACGATCGTCCTGTGGTTTGATGACATCCACGCTATGTTGAACCTTCATTCGCTGCACTACACCTTCGTTCGGCTATTTTCGCTGAGTATGGAGATGCGGATCATTCGCGACAAGACCCCGGACATCGTGATAGTCGACCCCTTCTACATGCGTGCCAAGATCTTGGGCAGCGCCGGGGACCGGCAAGTCGCGAGTTCTTACCTCGAAGGCGTCATTCTGTCAAACCGAGATAAGGATAACTTCCTCGTGCCTTACTTTCCCGAGTAAGTCCTCCCCCTCAACCGCCCCGTAACATATGAATTCTTAGATTTCGATCGTTTTTCTTTTAACATTCCGTGTTTTCTGCAGTGACACACATTGCACGCTCATCCTCCTAAGCCCCAAATATTCCATGGCCACGTATTCCGACACGGACCGTCAGTCGAACGTAGACTACACAAATGTCAAGAAGGTTCTTGATGATGTTCTCCCCGGCTACGCCAAATCTGGAGGCACCTTCACCAGGCCTACTACGCCATCCATCACATGCGAGCGATCGTACGGGATCATCATCAACTTCTGCTATCGAGTAAACTCAAAGATTGGGCCGCGAGCGTGTCGGCAATCCAGGACGCGGACATCAGACAACAATTCTTTCGCATCCAGTCCGAGTTTGCGGAAATCATCCATCAAGATGTCCTTCGTACCTCGGGGCAGTTCTTCCTCAGGAACCAACCGTCCAACAGTGACATCGATTCAATGCTACAAATGCAGGCTGACAACGCCCGTGATTTCATGACTCCCACGATAGACGGCGGCTTCATCCACGCTCCGGTCCCTTGAGTCGAGTCGAAAGCAGTGATGATGTGTCTAGTTCTGAAACATCGATTGGCTCATGTTGTAATTAAACTTTAATGAACTTGTAGTATGTCTCTTTGGTTTCGAGAGTCGTTCAACTTAGATGTAATCGATGCTATTAATGTCTTGCTTTTCTCTTTCGATCGTTCTGTTGCATACTTATATATTGCTTATGTATTGTCTGTGAATTGGTACTAACGTTTCGTTTGGCTAGTGCATAGCGATGCCGTCGTATGTCGTGTACAAGGGTAAGGTTCCCGGAGTCTACGACGACTGGGAGGAGTGTCGGAGACATGTTCACCGATTCAGCGGTAACAGTTACAAAGGGTACACCACTAGGGCCGAGGCGGAATCTAGATACGCCCGCTATCTAGCGGGAGAGGGGAGGGAGCGTTGGAGGAACCGGATGAAGACGAGTTTCATCGTGATGATGCTCATCGTGATGACCGCAGCTCTCTTCTATGTGATGGTAGTTTAGATGATCGATATCGACTTGTAATGTGAAGACAAACTCGCTACTCGCGGTCTCGAGACTTGTAATATAATGTTCTATCTTTGTTCGGTCTTTTCAATTCGGAGACTAATATGATGAATTGTATTCAGAGACTAATCTTCTATTGTATTCGATGAATCTGTTGTTGATGTGTGCTGTCTATATTCCAATTATACATTTTGTAACCTGTGCAAAAAACAGAAAATTAAAAAAAAACCTAATATTCATACTAATGGCGCATCACATCACAGTGCGCCATTAGTATGCCAAAGGATACTAATGGCGCATCATTGCGCAGTGCGCCATTACTATGCCGAAGTTACTAATGGCGCATCCTTCTGGCGTGCGCCATTAGTATGCCAAAGCACCTGGGTATACATGGCCCCCTGGGAGGCATACTAATGGCGCACTACTGTGCACACTAATGGCGTATCTGTGGTGCGCCATTAGTATACCAGATACTAATGGTGCACCAGAGGTGCGCCATTAGTAAAATATACTAATGGCGTGGCACTAATGGCGCACCACTAATGCGCCATTAATGGCCAAATTAGGTGCGCCATTAGTAGGCCTTTTCCTAGTAGTGAGAGTATATGGCCAGATTATGGTGTGATCAGTTGCCATTAAGGATTGGTAACTACATATTCCCTTCGGACCTAGTAGTATTGGAATCTCAAGGATTGGATGTGGTATTAGGCATGGATTGGTTATCTAAGTACGGAGGGAACATTGAATGCACCAGTAAGTCCATTTTGCTTACTACGCCAGTAGGAAGAAGGATCAAGTACGTATCCCGGCATGTGCCGAAGAGGAACAGAGTAAATTCCTTATCGGGAGTTGTTCAGGAGGAAGTACCAGTGCTGAAAGATTTCCCTGACGTATTTCCAGAGGAGTTGCCACGCATGCCACCAGAGAGAGATATTGAGTTTTTGATCGAGCTTTTGCCAGGCACATGGCCAATATCTAAGAGACCATACAGGATGCCCGCAAAGGATTTGGAGGAGATTAAGAAACAGATTAAGGAGTTACTGGATAAAGGTTACATTCGCCCAAGTTCTTCGCCTTGGGGATCACCAGTACTTCTAGTGGAGAAGAAGGGCGGATCGTTAAGAATGGTTGTTGATTATCGAGGATTGAATGAAGTAACAATCAAGAACAAGTACCCACTGCCGATGATCAATGATCTGTTCGATAGATTGCAAGGAGCTAAGGTATTTTCCAAAATCGACCTGCGATCAGGATACCATCAGTTGAAGATTCAAGAGCAGGATATACCTAAGACGGCCTTTACCACCAGGTATGGGTTGTACGAGTATACCGTTATTTCTTTTGGTCTGACTAACGCACCGGCATACTTTATGAACTTGATGAACAAGGTGTTTATGGAGTTCCTGGATAAGTTCGGCGTGGTGTTCATAGATGATATATTGATCTTCTCAAAGGATGAAGAGGAACATAAGGAGCATTTGCGTTTGGTACTTGAGAAGCTCAGAGAACATCAGTTATACGCCAAGTTCAGCAAATGTGAGTTTTGGTTGAAGGAAGAGTTATGTCAACACACTAATGACGGAGGATTTACCGAAAGAGTTATCCGAGGACCTTCGTGAGCTATGTTTGGAGATAGTTCCGAGAGGCTATGTAGCAACACTGGAGATTCAGTCTACCTTGATGGATAATATCAGAGAAGCTCAGAAGACTGACGAGGAGGTTGCCTCTATAAAGGAGAAGATGAGCAAAGGAAAGGTTAAAGGATTTCGTGAGGATGAGCATGACACCCTATGGTTTTAAGACCGCGTATATGTGCCTAACGACCCAGGGATCAGGAAGTTGATTCTGCAAGAGGCCCATGATTCACCATACTCGATTCACCCAGGAAATACCAAGATGTACTTGGACTTGAAGGATACTTTCTGGTGGACCGGTATGAAGAAGGATATTGCGGAGTATGTAGCAGTTTGTGATGTATGTCAGAGAGTGAAGGCAGAGCATCAGAAGCCGGCAGGATTGTTACAACCATTGCCAATACCCGAATAGAAGTGGGATAAGCTAGGCATGGATTTTATTACGGGATTACCTAGAACTCGTTCAGGCTATGACTCGATTTGGGTTGTAGTCGATCGTTTGACGAAGGTAGCTCATTTCATCCCAGTAAAGACCACTTACACCAGTGCCAAGTTGGCAAAGATATACATGACCAGGATCGTATGCATGCATGGAGTTCCGAGGAGCATCGTATCAGATAGAGGAACCCAGTTTACCTCAAAGTTCTGGAATCAGTTACACGAAACTTTGGGTACCAGGCTAGAGTTTAGTACAGCTTTTCATCCGCAGATAGATGGACAGACCGAGAGAGTCAACCAGATTTTGGAGGATATGCTGAGAGCTTGTGCACTAGATTATGAATCCAGTTGGGATGACAATTTGCCCTATGCAGAGTTCTCTTACAACAACAGTTATCAATCCAGTATGAAGATGGCCCCTTTCGAAGCTTTGTACGGAAGGAGGTGCAGGACCCCATTGTCTTGGGACGAAGTTGGAGACCGCCAGTTGTTTGGACCAGATTTAATTAAGGAGTCTGAATAGAAGGTAAAACTGATTCGCGATAGGCTCAAGGTAGCCCAGTCGAGGCAGAAGAGCTACGTAGATTCAAAATGCAAAGAGACAGTTTACGAAGTCGGAGACCGAGTTTACCTTCGAGTATCTCCACTTCGAGGAGTTAAGCGCTTTGGAGTTAAGGGAAAGTTAGCACCTCGTTTTGTAGGACCATACAAAGTTTTGGAGCGTATGGGAGAAGTAGCCTACAAGTTGGAATTGCCCGAAGGATTGTCATGAGTTCCGATGTATTCCACGTTTCCCAGTTGAAGAAGTGCCACGCTGAAATGGTTGAGATACCGCTGAGGGATATAGTGCCGCTGGAGGTAATTCAGCTGGACAGTGATTTGACCTATGAGGAAAAACCAGTCAAGATCCTTGAGTGTGCCAGCCGAGTCACCCGCAGCAAGGTTATCAATTTTTGCAAAGTTCAGTGGAGCCACCACACCGAGGATGAAGCAACCTGTGAGCGAGAGGAAGACCTGCAGAAGGACAACCCTCACCTATTTTCTAGCCAACCCGAATCTCGAGGGCGAGATTCATCTTAAGGGGGGTAGGTTTGTAACATCCCAAGTTTTCAATTTGGAATGTTATACACTAGATCATCAATGCATATCATATTTTCTTGCTTTTGGTGGATCCTAGAAATTCTACGCAACTCAAGGACCCTCGGAGCGAGTTGGGGATTTCGTTATTTTCATATTTAAGGTTTCTCAATTTTTTGAAAATAGGATCATTGATTTTATTTATTTATCTTCATGTATTTCTAAGAATGAAATATGAGAGAGGGAGTAAAATGACTCTCCCAAAATAAAGAAATATTGAGGATTTGATAAAAAAATCAAATAAGTTTTATTTTGGAGTTTTTGCTATTTGATTTGAATTTAGGAAAAATTGCACGTTTTCAAAAAATGCATTTAGGGCCAAGAAAAATGTTCATCTTGTTCTAAATATTTCGTTTAGACGGTGAAAATTTGTTTTGGCATCTTTAGATTTTTATTTTATTTTCTAGAATTTTTCGTAGATTCGGCGTTTTAAAAAAAGAGTCCCCGTGCCCGACTGGGCCGAAGGCCCAGTCGAGCCAGGCCGGCCCGCGCCGCCGCCGCCTTCCTTCGCCGCGCCGGACTCGTGTCTGAGCCGGACACCGTCGCCGCCGCCGCTGCCTTGCCCCCTCCTCCAAGCCGCAGCCCCCCTCCCATAAATACCGCCGCCGCCCCGCCCTCACCCCGCCACCTCACCTCCCGCAGCCGCCGCCGTGTGCCGCCGCCGCCGCCCGGAGCCGCA
>LR738714.1:863281652-863324968 GCA_902687465.1 Secale cereale | reverse complement strand
ACCGCCGGAGCCCCGCCGGAGTCCGACGAGGTAGCCACGCCGCCCGCCGTTTTTTTTTTTGAAAAAACGAACCATTTTTTTTTAGAAAAACCCCAGTTCGTTTTTTTATTAGATCGGTTTTTTTCGGTTTAGCTGTTTAGCGAGCGTTCGCTCGTTAGTTTGTTTTAACGAACGTTTTCATCGTTTAGTTCCAGTTTATGAACGTCCGTTCGTTAAGCTGTTCATCAGTTTTTCTTTTTCTCGGATTTTCGCGGTTATTTTCTGATCGTGATTTCTGATCCGATCTTCGTTCTAGTTTATCTTTTCGCTCGTTTATCGGAATCAGGTGGTTCAAGCGCCTGGTGTTTCGTCTCGAAACCCTCTTTCCGTTTAACCTAGTCAACCAAGCTTTTGCTTCTGAAAAATTTGGACTTAGATCCAGATTGGTAGCGTAGTCGGTTCTTTTCGTCGTTTGACTTTCGTTGTTTCGTTAGGTTAGTTTCTTTTTGCAAACCGGAGTTCTTAAGTTGAACTTTCTGGTTAGATCTCTTATTTGAGTTTTACCCGTGCATTATATGAGTACTTATTGTATGTTTGTTTGTTTGCGATAGAGTACCCGGAGTGCGCCGCTTGCTACTTTGAATCTCTAGGTTTCGCGGATCATCAGCAAGGCAAGTAACACTTTGATCATACTTTCCAATACCCAGTTTTCATTGCATTAGTATTATCCTCAAACACTTGCATGAGTAGGATCTATTAACTTGTGGGACTGGGAAGTAGATTGAGGTAGAACCTATTACCTGTATTTTTTTTTCAAACCCTTGGGAGTTACTTCTACGTTTGCTTATTATGCCATGCTATGCTAGTAGACGTGGATTGGGTGAGTGTATCCATGACAGATGTGAGATTGTTAAATTAATGGTTTATTTAAGGTGGCAACTTAAACACACATCTGGGTGGATTAAGGCACCTGGGTATTCCAGCGATTACCTGTTTTCTTTATGGGCCGTCACCCAGGCTCAAAGGGATCATGAGATATTTCATACTAGAAACTTCCGTGTGCAGCCACAAGCTATTATGGGCTCTAGCATAGTTGACTAAGTCGTGCGAACTCTTACAGTGGTGGACTAGCAGATGTAGGGGATGTAGGTTGGTACGGTCTACCCGATCGTAAGGTGCTAGCGCTTCTGAAAGACTATGTCTCGGTCATCCGTTTCTCAAACATCATGTAGTGCGAGAATTCCAACAGAGGAGATCGAGTCTTGTCGGGAAAAGCGCACAAACCTCTGCAGAGTATACAAACTAATCATGATTAGCCGTGTCCCCGGTTATGGACGTATTGAGTATCTAGTACTTGGATTATCATGTGTATCTCAACACTCTAAAAGTTAATTTGTTGGGTTAATGTTTACTTTAATTGGGATTGAGTTGGGTGAACCTTCTCAATGATGTTTCAACTACCATGATAGTTAATTAAAAATCTATTCCTTTGCAGTAGGGAAAAAATTGGCTTTATGCAAAACTATAACCATAGAGCTTTCCACCAGCCATATTTGCATATAGTATAGCTTTACTTTTGTTACTCTCTATGTGTTACTTTGCCAGCATATTCCATGTGCTGACCCGTTTTCGGGCTGCAACGTTCATGTTGCAGACTTTTCAGACGATGAGTAAGGTGCCTTTAGGTCATGGTTCTATACTCAGTGATGCCGTTGGAGTTGATGGACTCACTTATCTTCCAAGCCTTCCGCTGTTATCATTGTTAGATGGCCTTAAGCCATTTTTATTGTAATAAGTTCATCTTTGGAACTTTCGATGTAATAAGTGTGTGATTGCCACTCTGTTATAAATCCTTCAAGTATTGTGCGTGTCAGCATTACTGATCCAGGGATGACACTGATGCACAGAGATCAGACTGTTTGAGGTCTGGTCGCTACATAATAGTAGTAGATGCAGGCAGGAGTCGGTCTACTAATCTTGGACGTGATGCCTATATAATGATCATTGCCTGGATATCGTCATGATTATTTGAAGTTCTATCAATTTTCCAACAGTAATTTGTTCATCGACCGTTTGCTATTTTCTCGAGAGAAGCCACTAGTTAAACCTACGGCCCCCGGGGCTCTTTCTCATATTATTTGCCTTCGCGGTCTACTTTTCATTTGCTTTTATTTTCAAATCTATTGAACCAAAAATACAAAAATTCCTTGCTGCAATTTATCTTATTTGGCGTTCGATCTATCAATATTTACAACTCTCAGACGTCCGTTTGCCTATCTCCAGGCACCGTTACCCGAAAGGGATTGACAACCCCTTTTACACGTCAGGTTGCGAGTATTTGTTATTTGTGAACATGTGTCGTTTACGTTGCGTTGCTTGGTTTTCCTACTGGTTCGATAACCTTGGTCTCATCACTGAGGGAAATACCTACCGTTGCTATGCTGCATCATCCCTTCCTCTTTGGGGAAATACCGACTTAGTTCTAGAAAGCATCAAAGTACAATGAGAAACAAGTTATACTCATATTTCAAACTCACTCATGGTGTCAATACTGACTCACTTTTTTGGATTCAACGGCTATATGTTATAGGTATATTCTCACTGTAAAAATGCCCTAAATGTAAGGACTTGACTTACCTTTTCTATTCGAAATTATTATTTTGCCATCGCTTCGATGCTACCACCATCACATGGTTGTACTCTTGCACATAAGACCGACTCTAGGTTTAATTTGTAGTAATTTAGTTGACTGATTTTGCATGCTAATAATCCAATAGATGGGTACAACTTAACAATGTTGGGTGGACTATGTTTTGTTAAGACATAATAATGTGAAGATTAGGTTGATTCACAGTAAGGGCCAGCACGATAGTGATCTATGGAGGGAGGAAGATGTTATCAGATCGAGATGCACTTTGGTGATGTAAAGCCTATAACTATCGAGAGCACACTATTCCTTCTAAGGAATTCTCAAGCTTGGTGAGCAGAGACAACAATCTGAATCTCCTGTCTTGTTCTAAATATCTAGTCCACATTGCAAAATTTTACATTCCACTATTCGGTTCAAGATGTGCCGACGTCAAGGGGTAGTTTTTTACAATGCATTAGGTTCATACTTTCATCGGCAGCTCTAATTGGAAAACACTTGATCTGCATTAATTATTCAGAGCACATAACCTATAATTTTTTCCGTCTAAAACATCCTGATGTAAGGAGTATTTCACACTTGCACTAATGGTTTGATTGGAAAAGCCTTGATCTGCTGGTCTGTTAATTCTTCAGAGTACAATGTTCAGCAGGTTGCTTTTTCAACAAATGTGAAGCTATTAATCATCCATCATCGAGACTCCGCCGGGACACTCTCTCTTCTTCCCACGTTGGTGCATTGTCATTGCAGGCGGATCCAGAAGGATGGTGCGCCACATCATTAGTAAGCTATTTTTCAGACCACAACGTGTGTTTCTAACTTCCTCCACAATTTAAACCACGACAAGTATTTTGGAATGGAGGGAGTAACCTTTTCTCTATTCCTGCTATTTATGTAGCATCAGTGCATCATTGCTTAACACTGCCATAGCAACATTGATTATATGTTTGTGTCCATAGATACTTTAAGAGTGTTGAGGTCACTATAGGACTATTTACATTGATCAAGTTTCTATCTGGTCTTACTTCCTGTGAAGATTTCCCAAAAATTTCCATGGGTATTTGGATTGATCAACTTTCTATTTCGCCTTACTTCCTGCAACGATTTTCCAATTACCAGAGCTGATACTTTTTTAGCATGGCCTTTGGTAGTTCATGTGCATGTATTTTAGTATATGACCTGATCTCATATTTCCTTCAAATTTATAGTGAAATGATGATTCAAGTCAAGGTTACTCCATATTGAGTTACCTTCTTGCGGAGAATATGGATTATGGTTGTCCTTATTTCTAGCGAGTTGGAACGGATGCACAAGTGTACATGTACCGAATGAATCATGACACATAACTGCTTGGGCTTGTTTTTAGGACACATAGTGTTGACGTGGGGACCTTTTCGTATGTTATATACTAAGTTCTTTTTATCGTATGTTCTATACTAAGTTTCTTTATAACTTGTGTACTTGTTTCACTAATGCATCCAGGAGTATCAAACAATGAAGGTTTGTTTTGTATATGATTTTCCCCAAACTTATAGTTTTTGAAGATTCAGCGTGTTCCACCTGGTACACTCGGCTAGCACACACACCATTTTTGAACATGTCAAGACTTGGATTGAGCAACTTCATATGTATATCAGTTCTGGCATGTTTTATTGCTATCTTGGTACAAAAATGAGCATACAAATTTATCAAGTACACGCTTTTATATTGATACAAAAATGGATAAGTTAATACTACTTCATATATTTATGTATATTCATTTTATTATGTTCATGTACAGGTATATGCCATCATGGTGTCTAAGCATTTGTACTACGTAATATATTATATTTCTTGTGAGAAGGTTGTGGATGTGCATGTTTGATGGAATTTGAGCATTGAGGAATGAATCGGCATCCTTTATAACTACACTTGCATCACATAGTGAAATATGGTAGAACATACATCATTCACATGCAACAGAGTGGATTAAGGATATTAGTGTGAATGAGTATAATTTATTCATTGATATGTACATTTGAATAACTCATGTAGCAGCAATGCCATACTCCAACTTTAATTAAAATTGTGGTAATATCGATCCCAATACATAGTCACTTCAGTTGAGGTTCCCAATATTTTGCATGACAGAGATAGTGGATAGAAGAAGCTCGACAATGCCTTTGTATGAAGAGGAGTGATTTAGCATAATACCAAACAATCACAAGGAATAAGAAAACATGTGGAACCTATCGGCATGATGTTAGACACGGCTAATGTTTGCCAATTAAAATATGTATGCGTTGCAACGATCAATTAACTAGCATTGGTAGTGGGTTACTTGAAGTGTCTAGCAGTTTTCGATACATCAGTCTATCATTGACGTGAGATTATGTGGGATGTCCACTTGTCCAGTCAAAAGTTATGTGGGCACATGTGGGCCTCCCTCTTATATTATGCGCTAGATGTTGACGTGGATGTGGATGGGGGTTGGAGTTGGTCTATTTAATTTCGGCTGTCTGAGCAAAATAATTTTCCATCTTTAGAAAATGTAAAAAACTGCATTTCATTAGAGATGGATTTGCAACAAATTGCAATAGTGAGCGGTTCATTGTTTCATCAGGTCGTACAATTTTTTGCGTAGGATAGAAGGGTAAATGCATTGCTTGGTTGCTTCAAGTGTTATAATAACAGACACCGTGACATATTAATTGCATGCCCCACAACAAACATCATATTTTTGTTTTGTGTTAATACACGGCATTCAACTATATGTTACAATGTGGCAATGGCTCAGGAGACACCGGATCTGCCTTCTTGGCTAGGAGGGCGTCACGGGCGATGCACGCCTCCTCCCCCTTGATGGGGGTCGCGGATCAACACAAACACAATGGGAGGGGATCTTGGCGGTCTGTTGGGAATTACAGTGTGAAGGAGAGAGGGCGCCACGGCGAAGGTGAGGTGGCGTCATCCGGTTTCAAAGAAGAGGGCTCCAGTGAGAAATGTCCCGCTACGGCGGGAAACAGAGTGGAAAAAGTAGGGTCCAACGAGGAAGGATACGTCGTAGGATACGGTTTTTGTGTTGGGGCTAGGGGTGGGCGTTCGGTAGAAACCGAAAATTCGGTTTATACCATTCGGTTTTTTATCAAATTCGGTTAGCAAAACCAAAAACCGAAAATGGTAGCAAAAAACAGATAACCGAATTATCGGTTAACCAAAAATTTCGGTTCGGTCTTCGGTTTATACCGAAGAATTGCTTTGAAGTTGTAAAGTACTTCTGTGGGCGCTTTTCTCCTCTACGCTAGCTGGACTCTTATATAACTGATGAACTCTTCCCCTGAGCCTAAGCAGGCGATGTGGGACTAAAGGAATACAATTCTTGTCGCTGCACACTTCGCCTTCCCAGTTCCCACAAAATTTTTTACGTCTGGGCCTTGCATGAGGTAATCGGCCCAGGTCTATGACACATGACGCTATTGTTTTTTATTTCACAAACACACAAGGCCGTTACCTGGCGTGCTCGGACGTGGGACAAAGCAGGCTTTGGGCTGCACGTGCACTGTATGGCTGATTGGCTGCACGTGCGCGCGGTCGGAAGCGACTAACGTTTGGTTTTATGTTGTAATGGCTGGACACGCGCGCTCTGCGTGAGGAATACTTCGGTTTTTTGTTCGGTTCTATGGTTTAATACCGAACTGAACTAATTGAGTTCGGTTATCTAATGCAAAAACCGAATTTAATTGTACCAACAGTAAAAACCGAAAATTCGGTTTATTCGGTGTCGGTATCTGTTCGGTATTCGGTTCATCGGTTTTTTTGCCCACCCCTAGTTGGGGCCACGTGTTGAAGATAACATAGCTGATAGTTCGGACAACCACATTTCTCCCATAAATACGGTCTGAATTTGAGGGAGCCCGGACTGTTCATACGGTTGAATATTGGGGAGGCTGCTAGGCGCCCGTTTGATGTCTGAACACGCAGACATATGAGGAAGAAATGGGCTGCGACCATGAAACGACCTTAATTATTTATTTTGTTCTTTTATATGCATTGTAGCTCGTAGCAACGCACGGGCATTCTACTAGTATATATGGTTAACCAATTTCAGGTTTCTTCTTCTTAATTGATCTTCGTTGTGATTACATGTGTGCATTCTAAACGATGGTGACATTGCAATGACATACCGTAGACCCAGCTGGATGAAGAAGTGAAACCACTAGTGCAGAACCGGGTTTTAGCACCGGTTCGTAGGGGCCTTTAGTGCCGGTTCTGTAACCGGCACTAAAGGGTGGGGACTAAAGGTCCCCCCCCCCCCTTTAGTATCGGTTCAACATGAACCGCCACTAAAGGGCCACCACATGGCACGAGCTAGCGGCGGGGTAGAGGATACCTTTAGTACCGGTTGGTAGCACCAACCGGTACTAACCGCTTTAGGTGGTTTTGTTTTTTTTCCTTTAATTTTGTGTTATCAATTTAATTTAGAGATTGTTCTTACATTATCATGAGTTGTTAAATCACTATGTGAAAGTACCGGGGATTAGCTAGTTTGAAGTGGATATGGATCGTCCTAAGTGATCAAGTAATATACTTGATTACTTAGGACGATCCATATCGTCCACTTCAAAGTAGCTAATTTATGATACTCCTAGTGATTTAACAACTCATTATGATATGCGGTTTCTTTCATAAATGATATACGAACTCCTCATCATCATCATATTAATATAAAAACTCCTGCATCATATCATCACCAACAACAGTACTATATAGCTAGGTAATGATCATCATATATAGTAGTCATTACTACTATCTAATCATCATAGTCATTACCGCTATCTAATCACCGCCAACTCTAGCTTAAAGAAAAAACATTCACTTGTACCAGAAGCAAAGATATCATCGAGTTCAACATGGTCATGAGATTGTAATTAAGCGTTCATATATATAAGACCCCAATGTTGGAAATATGCCCTAGAGGCAATAATAAAAGAGTTATTATTATATTTCCTTGTTCATGATAATCGTTTATTATCCATGCTATAACTGTATTGATTGGAAACTCAAATACACGTGTGGATGAATAGACAGACTTTGTGTCCCTAGTGAGCCTCTACAGGACTAGCTCGTTGATCAAAGATGACTGCGGTTTCCAGGTCATAGACATGAGTTGTCATTTGATAACGGGATCACATCATTAGGAGAATGATGTGATGGACGAGACCCAAACGTAAACATAGCTTTTGATCGTGTCAGTTATCGCTATAGTTTTCTGCATGTCAAGTATAAGTTGCTATGACCATGAGATCATGTAACTCACTGACACCGTAGGAGTGCTTTGTGTGTGCCAAACGTCACAACGTAACTGGGTGACTATAAAGGTACTCTACAGGTATCTCCGAGGGTGCCTGCTGAGTTGACATGGATCGAGACTGGGATTTGTCACTCCGTGTGACGGAGAGGTATCTCCGGGCCCACTCGGTAATACGTCATCTCAATGAGCTCAAGGTGACTAAGTAGTTGGTCACGGGATTATGTATTACGGTAACGAGTAAAGAGACTTGCCGGTAACGAGATTGAACTAGGTATAGAGATACCGACGATCGAATCTCGGGCAAGTAACATACCGACGAGACAAAGGGAACTGTATACGGGATTACCTGAATCCTTGACATCGTGGTTCATCCGATGAGATCATCGAGAAACATGTAGGAGCCAATATGGGTATCCAGATCCCGCTATTGGTTATTGACCTGGGAGTGTCTCGGTCATGTCTACATGGTTTCCGAACCCGCAGGGTCTACACACTTAACGTTCGGTGACGCTAGGGTTGTTAGTGAGAAGAGTGCATGGTTACCGAAGGTTGTTCGGAGTCCCGGATGAGATCCCGGACATGACGAGGGTCTCCGGAATGGTCCGGAGACGAAGATTGATATATAGGATGAAAGGTTTCGGAGTACCGGAAGTGTTCCGGGGAGTATCGGGAAATCGGCGGAGTGCCGGAAGGGTTTTCGGGGGGTCCGGAAGTTGTTCTGGGCCTATTGGGCCACAAGGGCGAACACCACAGCCCTCAGGGGGCTGTGCGCCCCCCCTGGGCCCTCTTCCCATGCGGCTAAGGGGGTGGGACCCCCTAGGGCTGGCCGCACCCCTTGGCCTTGGGGGGCAAGGCACCTAGGGGGGAAACCCTAGGGCCTGGGCGCCCCCCCCTGCCCTGGCCGCCGCCCCCTCCCCTTGCCCTGGCCGCCAGCCCCTAGGGGGAAACCCTAGGGCGCCCTCACCTCTCCACCCCCCCTATATATAGTGGGGCAAAGGGAGGGCAGCGAACACAGTTTGTGCCTCGGTGCTGCCCTCCCTCTCCCGTTACATCTTCCTCTCCCGCGGTGCTTAGGCGAAGCCCTGCTGGAGTTCTTCTCCACCATCACCACCACGCCGTCGTGCTGCCGGTTCTCCATCAACCTCTCCTCCACCCCTTGCTGGATCAAGAAGGAGGAGACGTCCCCGAGCCGTACGTGTGAAGAACGCGGAGGCACCGTTGCTTCGGTGCTAGGTCTTCGGCGATCTGAATCGCGACGAGTACGACTCCATCATCCGCGTTCATAACGCTTCCGCTTAGCGATCTACAAGGGTACGTAGATCACACTCCCCTCTCGTAGTTGCATCTACTAGATTGATCTTGGTGAACGGTAGGAAAATTTTTGTTTCCCATGCAACGTTCCCCAACAGTGGCATCATGAGCTAGGATCTTGCGTAGATGCTTTCTCGAGTAGAACACAAAAGGGTTTGTGGCGTTGATGTTTAAATTGCTGCGCTCCTTAGTCTTTCTTGATTCAACGGTATTATAGGATGAAGCGGCCCGGACCAACTTTACATGTCCACGTACATGAGACCGGTTCCATCGACAGACATGTGACTTTTGTTGCATAAGATGGCTGGCGGGTGTCTGTCTCTCCTATCTTAGTTGAATCGGAATAGAACAAGGCGGTCCTTGTAGAAGGTTAAATAGCAACTTGAATATCACCGTTGTGGTTTTGCGTAGGTAAGAAGCGTTCTTGCTAGATACCCATAGCAGCCACGTAAAACATGCAACAACAAATTAGAGGACGTCTAACTTGTTTTTGCAGGGTATGTATGTGATATGATATGGCCAATGACATGATGAAATATATTTTGATGTATGAGATGATCATGTTGTAATAGTTAACATCGACTTGCATGTCGATGCATACGGCAACCGGCAGGAGCCATAGGGTTGTCTTTAATTTTGTATGACCTGCGTGTCAATCATTAAGCGCTTTGTAATGCTTTACTTTATCGCTAAACGGTAGCAATAGTAGTAAGAGCATGGTGGGCGCACGACAACCCCGATGGCAACACGATGATGGAGATCATGATGATGGAGATCATGGTGTGGCGCCGGTGACGATGGAGATCATGCCGGTGCTTTGGAGATGGAGATCAAAAGCACGAGTTGATGGCCATATCACGTCACTTATGATTTGCATGTGATGTTAATCCTTTTATGCATCTTATTTTGCTTAGGACGACGGTAGCATTATAAGGTGATCCTTCACTAAAATTTCAAGATAAAATTGTGTTCCCCCCGAGTGTGCGCCGTTGCGAAGGTTCGTCGTTTCGAAGCACCACGTGATGATCGGGTGTGATAGACTCTACGTTCGCATACAACGGGTGCAAGCCAGTTTTGCACGTGCAGAACACTCGGGTTAGACTTGACGAGCCTAGCATGTACAGACATGGCCTCGGAACACGGAGGACCGAAAGGTCGAGCATGAGTCATATAGTAGATATGATCAACATGTTGATGTTCACCATTGACACCACCTCATCTCACGTGATGATCGGACTTGGGTTGGTGAATTTGGATCATGTCACGCTCGAATGACCGGAGGGATGTCAATTTGAGTGGGAGTTATAATTAATTTGATTAAGTAATAACTCACTTATCATGAACAATAGTCTAAAAATGTCTTTGCAAATTTATGTTGTAGATGGCTCGCGCAGGAGTTCCCCTGAATTTTAATGCGTTCCTAGAGAAAGCTAAACTGAAAGATGATGGGAGCAACTTTGTGGACTGGCTCCGCAATCTGAGGATCATCCTCACAGCTGCCCAAAAGGTTTATGTCCTAAATGCACCGCTAGGTCAACCCCCCGCTCCTGGAGCCTCTGCAGACGATATGAACGTCTGGCAGACGCGTTCGGATGACTATTCGATAGTACAATGTGCCATGTTGTACGGCTTGGAAGGAGGACTCCAAAGGCGTTTTGAACGTCATGGTGCATATGAGATGTACACGGAGTTGAAATTCATCTTTGAGAAGAATGCTAAGATCGAGAGGTATGAGACCACCGATAAATTCTTCGCTTGCAAGATGGAGGAGAATTCGTCTGTCAGTGAGCACTTACTGAAGATGTCTGGGTACTATACCCGCATAGCTGATCTGGGACTTGTGTTCCCGGATGAGGCTATCATTGACAGAAGTCTCCAGTCACTCCCTCCAAGCTACAAGAGCTTCGTCCAGCAGTACAACATGCAAGGGATGAATAAAACCATCGCCGAGCTGTTTTCGATGCTGAAAGTCGCTGAGGCAGACATCCAGAAGGAGTATCAAGTGTTGATGGTCAATAAGACCACCAGTTTCAAGAAGAATGGCAAGGGCAAGAAGGGTAACTCTAAGAAGGGTGGCAAAGCAGTTGCTAATCCAGTGAGGAAACCCAAGGCTGGGCCCAAGCCAGAGACTGAGTGTTTCTATTGCAAGGGGAATGGCCACTGGAAGCGGAACTGCCCCAAGTATCTGGCGGACAAGAAGGGGGCCAACAACAACAAAGGTATATATGATATACATGTTATTGATGTGTACCTTACCAACTCTCGTTGTAGTGCCTGGGTATTTGATACCGGTTCGGTTGCTCACATTTGCAACTCTAAACAGGAACTGCGGAATAAACGGAGGCTGGCGAAGGACGAAGTGACGATGCGCGTGGGAAATGGTTCCAAGGTTGATGTGATCGCCGTCGGCACGCTCGCTCTTCGATTACCATCGGGATTAGTTATGAACCTGAATAATTGTTATTTAGTGCGTGCGTTAAGCATGAACATTATATCTGGATCTTGTTTATTGCGAGACGGTTACTCATTTAAGTCAGAGAATAATGGTTGTTCTATTTATATGAGTAATATCTTTTATGGTCATGCACCCGAAGTTAGGGGTTTATTCTTATTGAATCTCGATAGTGATGATACACATGTTCATAACATTGATGCCAAAAGATGTAGAGTAGATAATGATAATACCACTTTCTTGTGGCACTGCCGTCTCGGTCATATCGGCGTGAAACGCATGAGGAAGCTCCATGCTGATGGACTTTTGGAGTCTCTTGATTTTGAATCACTTGACACGTGCGAGCCGTGCCTCATGGGCAAGATGACAAGGACCCCGTTTTCAGGGACAATGGAACGGGCAAGTGACTTATTGGAAATCATACATACTGATGTGTGCGGTCCGATGAGTGTAACGGCGCGCGGTGGATATCGTTATTTTCTCACCTTCACTGACGACTTAAGTAGATATGGGTATATTTACTTGATGAAGCATAAATCTGAAACTTTTGAAAAGTTCAAGCAATTTCAGAGTGAAGTTGAAAATCATCGTAACAAGAAGATCAAATTCCTACGATCTGATCGAGGGGGAGAATATCTGAGTTATGAGTTTGGTGATCACTTAAGAAAATGTGGAATTGTTTCACAGTTGACACCACCTGGAACACCACAGCGTAATGGTGTGTCCGAACGTCGTAATCGAGCCCTATTAGATATGGTACGTTCTATGATGTCTCTTGCCGACTTGCCACTATCGTTTTGGGGATATGCGTTAGAGACAGCTGCATTCACTTTAAATAGGGCTCCATCTAAGTCCGTTGAGACAACACCGTATGAACTGTGGTTTGGTAAGAAACCTAAGTTGTCTTTTCTCAAGGTTTGGGGTTGCGATGCTTATGTCAAAAGGCTTCAGCCAGAAAAGCTCGAACCCAAAGCGGACAAATGTGTCTTCATAGGATACCCAAAAGAAACAGTTGGGTACACCTTCTATCTCAGATCCGAGGGCAAAGTGTTTGTCGCTAAGAACGGGTCCTTCCTCGAGAAAGAGTTTCTCTCGAAAGAATTGAGTGGGAGGAAGGTAGAACTTGATGAGGTTATTGAACCTCTGCTTCAACCAGAAAGTAGCGCTGCACAGAAAGATGTTTTTGTGGAGCCTACAGAGGTTGAAGAGGAAGCCAATGATAATGATCAAGAAACTTCTGATCAAGTTACTACCGAACCTCGTAGGTCGACAAGGGTACGCACTGCACCTGAGTGGTATGGTAACCCTGTCTTGGAAGTCATGTTGTTAGACAACGGTGAACCTACGAGCTATGGAGAAGCGATGGTGGGCCCAGATTCCGACAAATGGTTAGAGGCCATGAAATCCGAGATGGGATCCATGTATGAAAACAAAGTATGGACTTTGGAAGTATTACCTGAAGGGCGGAAGGCCATTCAGAATAAATGGATTTTTAAGAGGAAGACGGACGCTGACGGTAATGTCACCGTGTATAAAGCTCGACTTGTGGCAAAGGGTTTTTCACAAGTTCAAGGGATTGACTACGATGAGACTTTCTCACCCGTAGCGATGCTTAAATCCGTCCGAATCATGTTAGCAATAGCTGCATATTTCGATTATGAAATTTGGCAGATGGATGTCAAAACAGCGTTCCTTAACGGTTTTCTTAAGGAAGAGTTGTATATGATGCAACCAGAGGGTTTTGTCGATCCAGAGAATGCTGACAAAGTATGCAAGCTCCATCGTTCCATTTATGGGCTGGTGAAAGCATCTCGGAGTTGGAATCTTCGCTTTGATGAGGTGATCAAAGCGTTTGGGTTTATACAAGTTTACAATGAAGCTTGTATTTACAAGAAAGTGAGTGGGAGCTCTATAGCGTTTCTAATATTATATGTGGATGACATATTGCTGATTGGAAACAATATAGAATTTTTGGATAGCGTGAAGGGGTATTTGAACAAGAGTTTTTCGATGAAAGATCTCGGTGAAGCTGCTTTCATATTGGGCATCAAGATCTATAGAGATAGATCAAGACGCTTGATAGGACTTTCACAAAGCACATACCTTGATAAAGTTTTGAAGAAGTTCAAAATGGATCAATCCAAGAAGGGGTTCTTGCCGGTATTGCAAGGTACGAAGTTGAGTAAGACTCAATGCCCAGTGACTGCGGAAGATAAAGAAAAGATGAGTGTCGTCCCCTATGCTTCAGCCATAGGCTCTATCATGTATGCAATGCTGTGCACAAGACCAGATGTCAGCCTTGCCATAAGTATGGCCGGAAGGTTTCAAAGTAATCCTGGTATGGATCACTGGACAGCGGTCAAGAATATCCTGAAGTACCTGAAAAGGACTAAAGATATGTTTCTCGTGTATGGAGGTGATCAAGAGCTCGTCGTAAAGGGTTACGTCGATGCAAGCTTTGACACTGATCCGGATGACTCTAAGTCTCAAACCGGATACGTATATATTCTCAACGGGGGAGCGGTAAGCTGGTGCAGTTCCAAGCAGAGCGTGGTAGCTGATTCTACATGTGAAGCGGAGTATATAGCTGCCTCGGAGGCGGCAAAGGAAGGTGTCTGGATGAAGGAGTTCATGACAGATCTTGGAGTTGTGCCTAGTGCACTGAACCCAATGACTCTGTTCTGTGACAACACTGGTGCCATTGCTCTAGCCAAGGAACCAAGGTTTCACAAGAGGACCAGACACATAAAGCGACGCTTCAATTCCATCCGCGATTCAGTCAAGGAGGAGGACATAAACATTTGCAAAGTACACACGGACTTGAATGTTGCAGATCCGTTGACTAAGCCTCTTCCACGGGCTAAGCACGATCAACACCAAGACTCTATGGGTGTTAGATTCATTACCTTGTAATGCTAGATTATTGACTCTAGTGCAAGTGGGAGACTGTTGGAAATATGCCCTAGAGGCAATAATAAAAGAGTTATTATTATATTTCCTTGTTCATGATAATCGTTTATTATCCATGCTATAACTGTATTGATTGGAAACTCAAATACATGTGTCGATGAATAGACAGACTTTGTGTCCCTAGTGAGCCTCTACAGAACTAGCTCGTTGATCAAAGATGACCGCGGTTTCCAGGTCATAGACATGAGTTGTCATTTGATAACGGGATCACATCATTAGGAGAATGATGTGATGGACAAGACCCAAACGTTAAAGATAGCTTTTGATCGTGTCAGTTATCGCTATAGTTTTCTGCATGTCAAGTATAAGTTCCTATGACCATGAGGTCATGTAACTCACTGACACCGTAGGAGTGCTTTGTGTGTGCCAAACGTCACAACGTAACTGGGTGACTATAAAGGTACTCTACAGGTATCTCCGAGGGTGTCTGTTGAGTTGACATGGATCGAGACTGGGATTTGTCACTCCGTGTGACGGAGAGGTATCTCCGGGCCCACTCGGTAATACGTCATCTCAATGAGCTCAAAGTGACTAAGTAGTTGGTCACGGGATTATGTATTACGGTAACGAGTAAAGAGACTTGCCGGTAACGAGATTGAACTAGGTATAGAGATACCGACGATCGAATCTCGGGCAAGTAACATACCGACGAGACAAAGGGAACTGTATACGGGATTGCCTGAATCCTTGACATCGTGGTTCATACGATGAGATCATCGAGAAACATGTAGGAGCCAATATGGGTATCCAGATCCCGCTATTGGTTATTGACCTGGGAGTGTCTCGGTCATGTCTACATGGTTTCCGAACCCGCAGGGTCTACACACTTAACGTTCGGTGACGCTAGGGTTGTTAGTGAGAAGAGTGCATGGTTACCGAAGGTTGTTCGGAGTCCCGGATGAGATCCCGGACATGACGAGGGTCTCCGGAATGGTCCGGAGACGAAGATTGATATATAGGATGAAAGGTTTCGGAGTACCGGAAGTGTTCCGGGGAGTATCGGGAAATCGGCGGAGTACCGGAAGGGTTTTCGGGGGGTCCGGAAGTTGTTCTGGGCCTATTGGGCCACAAGGGGGAACACCACAGCCCTCAGGGGGCTGTGCGCCCCCCCCCCCCTGGGCCCTCTTCCCATGCGGCTAAGGGGGTGGGACCCCCTAGGGCTGGCCGCACCCCTTGGCCTTGGGGGGCAAGGCACCTAGGGGGGAAACCCTAGGGCCTGGGCGCCCCCCCCCCTGCCCTGGCCGCCGCCCCCTCCCCTTGCCCTGGCCGCCAGCCCCTAGGGGGAAACCCTAGGGCGCCCTCACCTCTCCACCCCCCCTATATATAGTGGGGCAAAGGGAGGGCAGCGAACACAGTTTGTGCCTCGGTGCTGCCCTCCCTCTCCCGTTACATCTTCCTCTCCCGCGGTGCTTAGGCGAAGCCCTGCTGGAGTTCTTCTCCACCATCACCACCACGCCGTCGTGCTGCCGGTTCTCCATCAACCTCTCCTCCACCCCTTGCTGGATCAAGAAGGAGGAGACGTCCCCGAGCCGTACGTGTGAAGAACGCGGAGGCACCGTTGCTTCGGTGCTAGGTCTTCGGCGATCTGAATCGCGACGAGTACGACTCCATCATCCGCGTTCATAACGCTTCCGCTTAGCGATCTACAAGGGTACGTAGATCACACTCCCCTCTCGTAGTTGCATCTACTAGATTGATCTTGGTGAACGGTAGGAAAATTTTTGTTTCCCATGCAACGTTCCCCAACACCCAAAGGAAATCATTTTGAGATTATAAGTTCAGGGCGAAGAACACGACATGAGATGCAAGTACTAAGAGCATGAACTAGCTATATAATCACTCTTGCTGATCTCTCTCAGGTAAAATAGCATAGAACATGTGTAGCTTTCCTGATTCATCATATTGGAGCATGCAGATGAACCTGTCTCCTAATCGTGGGTTGCTCTTCTGATTGCTGCCCCCTAGTACTTCTCTGCGATCGTTCACAATTTTGCTCCAGTCTTTCACTATTAAGCATTGTTCGGTGCTAGAAATCCTGAATGCACTCATGTGCAATGTAGGATGTCTTGGCCGTAAGCTAACAATTGACATGCGACCTTTATTACCGATCCACTGAGGCACAACTGTCATCGGGAGTCCCTGTTAAAGAACATCATATAGTAACATACTTAGCAATGAAGTTTAGCTTGAAAAATAATGTATGCAAAAGATGCACTGAGAACAAATAGTAAAAATATTACCATCTTGCGTAAATAGATGTGACCGTAGTTCAATACGAGCACTATTGGTCGCACGTTTTGAGTACTAAGATTTTCAAATTCAGTAAAATAATTTCTCTTGACAGCATCAAGATCTACAAGCCATGAAACATAATGATTTATCTCCTCGCAGTTTAGTTCAGCCCCGGGACAATGGACGGTCATGTCTACCAAGTGCTGGACATGTTTGCTTGAATGGAAATAAGCTGTCAATATAAATTAGTTGTCAGCTATTTATGAATACAATATCAAAGACATAAATATGGTTGAGAAACTCACATAATGGTAGAACTGGAGATGTCTGCACATCGACCCAAATGTCTCTATTACCTTCAATATCATCTTCCGAACGAATATCAAAGGTGATAAGCATATCAGGCTCAAATGCATAAGCCTTGCATAGTGCTTGCCAAGTTTTGCATTCAAAATAGGTGTACGTGTCTGCATTGTATAATTTGACGTCGAAGGTATAACCATGCTCGGTCTTCAAATAAACTCTCTTTACCTCCATAGTTTTGTTAGGACTGAAACATATCTTATCCAAGACAAAAATTCTTGCATGACAGGGGATACGCTAGTAGAGAATAGTGAAAATTTAAAATTATAAGTTGAAGCAAATAGTGAAAATTTAAGATTACGAAAAAAGACTAGTCCTTGTGACTTACTGTATCCACGTCGAAGGTCTCATCCAGCTTGATGCTGAAGCGCCTATCATCAACTTGGAAATTTATGTCGCACAGACCGCGCTGGTCTTCGCAGTGTACGCACATAACAAAATCGTTTTCGTCGTCAGAGGACATTTCCTATGTTCATAGGTGAAACATATGTTGATAAACACTTACTAGTTCAATTAATTCAATCAACTAGTTCAATTAATTAATACAGCGCTAAAATCACTAATAGGCAAAACTAATTAAATCATCTATTGCATCCGTACATCATCGAAATATTGTCACTAATAAATCTCGAATATAGTATCATACATATAACATCACTAATTAATACAGCTAAAACTCTAGCGAACGACGAGTATCAGCGCGGGCGATGGACACCCAAAGAGAAGGAACCATCACATATCATAGCTCCAGTGAGATCCCTGAAGAACCTGCTAGGTATTGTCGAACCTGCCCTCCAACGCAACCATGTAGCGACGGACGTGCTCGTCCTCCTCGCTGACACGGTGACGTACAACCTCCGCGGGGTCCTCAAGCCTCCGCACCGTCACTGACCCACGCGCCCGCCACCAGAGAAGGTTCAGGTCAACAACGGGCTGGCTCCTCACCAACCTGCGCCCCCCGGAAGGAAGCACCTCCCAGTACCAGCCCGGCCGAGCCCAGTCCCGAACATGACCCCTCTGATCAAGCAGGCCTCCGCTGACTCGACGACGAGAATGCGGGATAGGCATCGTCGACGTCGATGCGGGAATATTGCTTGAACTATAAGAATAAACTAGGTCTATTAATTCAACTAGTTCTCTATTAATTCAACTAACTAGTTCAACTAATAAGCACTTAATATAAATAAAAATGAACTAGTTCTTACTAAAAATAAACTAGTTCTTACTAAAAATAAACTAGTTCTTACTAAATAACTAGTTCTTACTAAATAACTACATTCTATAACTAAAACTATAAAAACAGAAAATTCATCTAACATTTATATAACTAAGTAACATTATTAAAATTCATCTAACATTTGTATAACTAAAAATATAAAAAAACAAAAATCTAATTATAATATATGTGTGTACGGGGGGCGGCATGGGGCTCACAGTGCGGTGACGATCGGCGGCGGTGGCGGCGACGATCGACGGGGCGGCGACGGGGCCGGGGGCGGCGACGGCGACGGGGGCGGCAACGACGACGGCGCGGGACGAGCAAGGGGCGGCGACGGGCGCAGTGGACGGCGCGAGTGCGGGCGGCGGCGACGCGTGAGGAGAGAGAGCGATTGAGGGAGAAGAAACTGAATTTTTGGCGCGTTGTTTATATAGAGAGGATTTTAATACCAGTTGGAGCCACCAACCGGTACTAAAGGCCAATTTTGGCCAGGCGAAGCGGCGGGAACTTTAGGCTTTAGTCCCGGTTGGTGGCTCCAACCGGTACTAAGGGCGAGGCCTTTAGTACTGGTTGGAGACACGAACCGGTACTAAAGGGCTTCTGGCAGAGGTGTTGTACGGCAAGTTTAGTCCCACCTCACCGAGCTAAGGGCAGTCGCACTGGTTTATAAACCCCGACGCGGCTGCTCCTTCGAGCTCCTCTCTAATGCAGGCTTCTGGGCCTAACTTTGCCGCGCTGCCCTGTGAGTCTGCTGGGCCGTTATGGGCCTGCAAATTCAGGCCCAAGGCCTTGCGGGCCCACTGGCTAGCGCGCAAACAATTTTTTTATATGGTATTTCATTTTATATCTAACTAACATTTCTATATCTAAAATTTATCTATCTAACATTGATGATGTGGATTTGAATGGTGCATTTTGAACACACAAAAAGTCTTTGTAACATATGAGTTTTCGTCCTAAACCCTGATACCTCAAAAGTGATTGTCCATTTTGTACACGAAGTGCATCCAGTTTTTGTCGTGACCCTCTCTACTTTTTTGCACATGCCATGTGGGTGAAATGATGATACCATGGCAAGTTTCAACCTTTTCAGAGTTCATTTTGTAGTGCTTTTCAATTTCACGGTCATTTAGCTCTCTCAAAATAAATCAGTAAATGTATGAAAAATACCAAATGAATTCAGAAAGGGTTGATAATTGATGATGTGCATTTGAATGATGCATTTTGAACACACAAAAAGTCTGGAGTTCAAATAAGTTCAAAAAAATGCAATGCCTTTGTAACATATGAGTTTTCGTCGTAAACCCTGATACCTCGAAAGAGATTGTCCATTTTATACAAGAAGTGCATCCAGATTTTGCCGTGGCCCTCTCTACTTTTTTGCACATGCCATGTGGGTGAAATGATGATACCATGCCAAGTTTCAACCTTTTCGGAATTCATTTTGTAGTGCTTTTCAATTTCACGGTCATTTAGCTCTCTCAAAACAAATCAGTAAATGAATGAAAAATGCCAAATGAATTCAGAAAGGGTTGATAATTGATGATGTGCATTTGAATGGTGCATTTTGAACACACAAAAAGTCTGGAGTTCAAATAAGTTAAAAAAATGCAATGCATTTGTAACATATGAGTTTTCGTCCTAAACCCTGATACCTCGAAAGAGATAGTCCATTTTGTACACGAAGTGCATCCAGTTTTTGCCGTGACCCTCTCTACTTTTTTGCACATGCCATATGGGTGAAATGATGATACCATGCCAAGTTTCAACCTTTTCAGAGTTCATTTTGTAGTGCTTTTCAATTTCACGGTCATTTAGCTCTCTCAAAACAAATCAATAAATGGATGAAAAATACCAAATGAATTCAGAAAGGGTTGATAATTGATGATATGCATTTGAATGGTGCATTTTGAACACACAAAAAGTCTAGAGTTCAAATAAGTTCAAAAAAATGCAATGCCTTTGTAACATATGAGTTTTCGTCCTAAACCCTGATACCTCGAAAGAGATTGTCCATTTTGTACACGAAGTGCATCCAGATTTTGCCGTAACACAAGAAGTCCGGAGTTGTAATAAGTTAATAAAAATAAAAAAAAGGCGCAAATGATGTCATAAAAAGTTGAAAGTTGATTACGTGGCTTTTAATGGTGCATACTGAACGCAAAAAAAGTCTGGAGTTGTAATAAGTTTAAAAAAATGAAGTGTCGGTGTAACAGATGAGTTTTCGTCCGAAGCCGGACCTGATACTTCGAAAGAGATTGTCCAGTTTGTATACGAAGTGCATCCAATTTTTGCCGTAACACAAGAAGTCCAGAGTTGTAATAAGTTATTAAAAATAAATAAAAAGGCGCAATGCTCGTTAATTAGCTTCAAGCCTTTCGAAATAGTGTAGAAAGCACTGCACATAGCTCCGTGCAGTCTACACTATTTCTCAAGGCTTAAAGCTAAGCAACGTGCAGGTGAGCATTACGCCTCTCCCACATTGTCTCTGCACTCACGGCTTATAAACCGCTCCTAGTGCCTCTCTCTTCGCGAGATGGGACTAAAAATCAGCTTACTAAGAAACTCTGGTACCGGTTCATGCCATGAACCGGTACTAAAGGTTCTCGTGGGGCTCCAGCCTGACCACAGCCTGATACAGCCTCATTAGTACCGGTTCGTGGCATGAACCGGTACTATAGGTTGCCCACAAACCGGTACTAATGATCTCCGCCCGCCTAGCCGTTGGAACCGGCACTAATGGTCACATTAGTGTCGGTTCTGTTACAAACCGGGACTAATGTGCTTCACATTAGACCCTTTTTCTACTAGTGAACGATGGGAGGCGGTCCAGAGACAACTGGAGGAGAGTCAACACCATTTGCAGTAAATGCCGGAGATGATGGATCAATAACAGGAAGACTACGACGTGAGGTTCCCAACTTATGATACCTGGTTCGCAGATTTTTGCCGATAATAGCCAATAGAAAGTTTTAATTCCAGTCATATATGCTAGAACATGTAACATTACCTTCTAAAAAACAATCAACAAAGACTTGATGCCTAGCTCCGCAAGATTTCTTCCTTACTATTTGTCTTAACATCTCATGCTTACATCTCAATTCAAGCATTGGATTGAATAATGTGTCCGTAGCTGGATTTGCACATGGTCAAGGAAACCTAGTGATGCCTACGGGTCATGGCGCTTCGAGCTCCAGGAAATAATAACTCGAGGTTAGTTCTCCTGGCCATTGCTTCTGAACCTGTAAGCTCATGCTTTGTTCTTGCCAACTATTTTCATTTGAACTTCATTTTGTAGGTTTGCCTCATGGACGGTTTCGACGGCTAGTCATTATACTTATATATATGATACATTGATACTTTTGCTTCTATGGGTGACTACTTGAGATGCTTGTGCTTGTATGATACTTTTTTTTGCGAAAAGGAAACAAATCTATTATCAAGATTCACCAGGAGTACAAAGCATCTCAAATATAATAAAAATTACATCCAGGTCCATGGACCACCGAACGACCATTGTCGCCGCCAGAACGAGCCCCCGAAGTGCCACCGTCGCCGCTACCATACCGGAGGTGGCCTGACCTTGTCGATGATAGCCGGGAAGTCTTCATGCGCGTGCCCCTAAGGACAATGTCCTTCAGCCAGAGTCCTCGCCTTTGAATCCTTCAATCGATTTGAAGAACCTGACACCAAATATCGCGGTTGTTATGTACGGCGAGAAAACGTAACCTTGCCACCTCAAAGAGCTGGCAGGAATCTACGTCGGAGCTCCGTCTAACCCGTTCCAATGGACTAACTTGAGGACGATCGAAGCCCGGAAGATTGACTCGAAGAAGGGGCGCCGTCATCCTTCCAAACGCCGCCCCTGTGAGGATTAAAACCCTACATATCTACTAGAAGGAGCCGAGATACCAGGATTCTCCACCGAGGCAAACCGACGGACTCGCCGGTGGAGATCGAGGGGAGGAAGGCTTTCCCAAGACGCCTTGGGGAGACGAAAGAAAAGCTTCATTGCTTTCACTGCTAAGTATGATACTATCTTTTTGACTTGATGCTTGTATGGATTTGATGCTTATATGGACCTTTGATTTACACTTCAAGCTCATATGGAGTTGTATGGAAACCATGTGCTATACTTTAACTTGTGATGCTTATATGAAAACTATGTAATATATGTATTGCGCTTGCTGGACTATGTGTATCCTGGTCTATATGTGCTTGCTGGAATATAGGGTGGTGTTTGCGAGTGTCAGAGATAGCATACTCGACAAAGAAGCTATGTCAAGCCACCGATGGCCGAACCACGACAAACATTTTGGACATGTGGCACATTGTGGCTATCTCTGCTGGCCGAGATAGCCAATGAGTGGCTCATTTGCCGCCGGTCTTCTCCTTCAAAGGCCGCTTCGGCCAGGAGCTTGTTGTCGAGCGGCACCTTCATTGGGACCTTCCCCCCGAGGGAATCGCCACGGCGGGCGGATAGTGGAGGAAATGAAAGAGTGGGCGAGTGGGTGGCGCTAGGAGATGGTAGAGGGAATTAAGGGGGGGGGGGAGTTTAGAACGAACACTTTGAAAACGTGGTGTGCTGACTCCTCCAGCGCCAAGATCCGTGCACATGATCCATCATCGGGCACGAAATTCGCTCTAATCATATATCATATATTTATACCTAAATGGTTGATTCCCACTAATTCCAATTATCTCAACATGCAACTATGGTACCTCATCATGCCACCATGCATGTAAAATCACACACATTAGAAGTGCACCATTCAGGCTACTCATATTAAACACTACCTTCAATTATCTCAACATGCAACGGTGTCACCTCACCATGCCACCCATGCATTAGAAAACACCTCACTAAAATGCTACTCATAATAAATATTCTAAAACTATAGAATAATAAAATACAATAAAAATATTTATATAGTTTCAATCACATATTGTTAGTTTAAATAGTATTGTTTCATATATGTACAACCAAATCGCACTGAAATAATTGCAACAAGTCCCTGTAGCAACACGCGCAGTATCATCTAGCTAGTTTCCTAAAAACCTACATCAGTTGTATAGCCTATGGGCTCTTTTATTATGTTCTATTAAAACAACTTGAAAATTGTCATGTTCACGTGAGTGAGGTGCGTACCCGTACGCGATCAAGGAAGCGCGTGCGTGCAGACAAGCCTCGTTATCGCGCGCGCCGGCTGACGCGTTGATTGATTTCGTCTGCCTTTCCGAGCACGCACAGTGCCGTCTCGTGGCTCATCATCAACTCCCCGAGCGCGCGGCCGGTCGACACGTAGCCACGATCCCACCCATCGTCGGACGTTGGCGTGGGCTTGCGGTGCTCGCCTAGCCAGCTAGCTTCCGGCCGGCCGGTCACCACGTCGCCGGCACGCACGACAGACGACATTGTGACACGTACTTGGCCACTTGGGACCATCCGTGCGTGTCACCGCCGACGACCCACCGGCCGCCATCTATGGCTAGCAAGCACGACCGAAAACGCATGGATCAGCCAGACAGAAAACCCCAGATCGATCGTGCCAAACCTAGCCGTGGGAGCAACAACTTAACTCGTGGCGGCGAGCTCGGACGGACGTGATCGTGGGATCCTGTCCACGTACCTGACCAAACGATAGATCGTCGACACCTTGGCCGTCGTGCATGCATGCATGCATGTGTGCACGCAAATCTCTTTCTAGAACAGCCGACAATCCACCTACACGTACGCACGTCCGCCCATATGATCGGACCTTGCATTGCTTCTTCCACACATGGATTTACCGGAACTGTGCTATACTCCACGCAAGTCAACGACACGGCCAGCAAATGGCACGGTACAGCGAGCCGCCAGCGTCTTTCGAGCGAATATATCTTGTACATGTGTGTGCTCCGGCTTTTCTGAGTGTTCCGCTTTACATCAATGTGCATGCCGTGTCGCCATAACTCATTTCCTTTAGTGTACGCCTTACCAAGAAAAACCCACCGGCACGTACCATTTATGTCCTCATTCATCCTTTTGGCTAGCTTGTGCTCCTTCCCTTCCTTGCCTTGCAAGATCTCCATCCCATCCGGGTGAACACACATGACAATCGCAGGCGATCGATCCACCGATCGATCCCTATATATATCTGAGAGGGGGTCACATTCATCTTCATATGATATGTCCAAGTACATTCGTTGCTCACCGGGCTTTGTCAAACTCCAAGTGCACATATACATCTGCAATTGAGAGAGAGAGAGAGAGAGAGAGAGAGAGAGAGAGAGAGAGAGAGAGAGAGAGAAGATTGAAGATTCCCCCACCCACCAGTGCTTCTGGTTAATTTGAGGGATTTGATCAAATGTGGCCCTTGTCCTCGTCCACTTCGTTGGCTAAATCCATGTTTAACATCGACAATCGTAAGTTCTAATTCCACCTCCATCCACTGCAATCATTAATTTCTTGATCACTACTTTTGAGTTTTGACACACAAAAAATCGAGCTAGGGATGTCATAGATGTTTTGTTCTGATCATGCATGCATTGAGGTGTATGTGGGAAGCAACCTCAAAACAAACAATGTCAACGAAATGCATGCATCGAGGCTTTACGCTTGAAGTAATGTCAATTTCACCTAGGTGGCATTTTTTTTTTTTTTTTTTTGCAATGAGTGTCAGGTGAGATGTACGGCGTCATATTGAAATAATGCATAATTATCATGAGAATCAAGTGCTAATTAAGAACCACATCATGTTACTTCATGGTTTTGAATCCCAGCTTTACAATATATCGGCCTCGATAGCCAAAATTACTGAATTTCGGTAAAATTACTGAATCGGTTTTCATTTCATCCAAAGGACTGAAATTTTCACGTAAATTTACACAACATCTTGCCAAATAGAGCATTATAAAATTTCACAAACAAATGTGTATACTACCGTAATTGCTAAAATATTATGACAGAACCGAAGTTATTTTAGTATGTACCAAAATTAATGAAATTTCCAATTCTTTGATAATTTACACCGAAAGTGTAACCATGCTTACTAGTGGAAGAAAATATTACAACCATAAGCTAGGAACCATAAACTAGATTTATCGAAACCAGAAAGGGTTTGAAATACTTGAGCCATGCGTGTTTCCCTTTGAGTTTTTGGCTTGTGAGTGCGGCCCACTACCACTCTATTGCAAGTGGTGGTGCTTCACTTGCGTCTCAAGCAACAGCGAGCAAGCTGTATACTGCTCCCCAAAGTCGCAAGGCCATTTCTTGACGCCATATATTTTTCCTTTCTTCTGACTAAGTTTGAAGATAAATATTTCTTGACGCCTTGCCATATATGCTCAGAATGTAGCTCTTGATTTTCTTCGTTTTATTGAATCATTTTTGTGCGTTGCAGCAGACGCCATGATGGACGGGGGCAGCAGCTCGTCGTCGTCCGTAGCTCGGACGCCGCCGCCGCGCAGCCCGCTCGACGTCGACGAGGAGTACGGCCGCGCCTTCAAGTCCAGGTCCTTCCTCGACCTCTGGTCGCACGCGCACCGCAGCCTCAGGCAGACATTCAAGCTCTCGTCCAGGCCCAGCGCCAGCCTCGAAATGCTCGACGATGGCGCCGCGGCGGCGCCGCTGGATAAGGAGCCGTCGTGCTCCTACACAATTCTCGACGATTTCGAGCTGGAGCCGAGACCGGAGGCGCTCGCGCGGGCCGCTGGGCGCCGGCACCGGCGCCGGCGTCGGTGGGGGTGCCGCCGCCGACACCGCGTCGAGGCTCTCCTGCTCGAGTACTTCGACGTCACGCGGGACGCCTGCGAGGCGTGCTCCGCGCTGCTCACCGCCGTCGCCGCCGCGCGGCGCCACCACCTAGTGCTCCAGCGCCTGCTCCACCGGCTTGACGTCGAAGGTCACGGCGAGGACAACACTACCACTGCCGCGAGGGACGCGCTCGCGCTGCACGTCGGCCTCGACAACCCGCTCTCGCCGGCGGGCGGCGGGCTCGACGGGTTCCGCGAGGCGCACGCGCGCTGCGCCCCGCTCTCCAAGCGTCTCGCCGCGGCGCGGCGCCGGCTGCGGAGGCTCGCCAAGGCAACGCGCTTCGCGCGGTGCGCGGCCGCCACCGCCGTCGTCGGCGCGTCGGCCACGGTCGTCGTTGCCGCGGTGGTCCTCGCCGCGCACGCTATCGTCGGCGTGGGTGCCGCCGCCGCGGTGGCCTTCTGCGCCACTAGCACCAGGCCCGTAACATGCCGGACGAACACCGTCAAGAAGCTGGCCGGCCGCCTCCACGACAGGAGGCGACGGTGGCACGCGCACGCGGGAGAGGCGGCGGTGGACGCGGCGGCACGGGGAGCGTACATCGTGGGGCGCGACCTGGACACGGTGAGCCGCATGGTGCGGCGGGCGCACGACGAGCTGGAGCACGGGCGCGACATGGCGCGCATCGCGGTGGCGGGGCACGGCGAGCGGCCGCTGCTCGAGGAGGTGGCGCGGGAAGAGGAGGAGTGCGGGGCGGACCTCAGGTCTCAGCTGGACGAGCTGGAGGAGCACGCCTGCCTCTGCCTCGTCACCATCAACCGGAGCCGGAGGATGGTGGCGCAGGAGATGGAGCGCGCCGGGTCGCCGTCGCCGTCCACAGAGACGACGACGTCCCTACACTAAATCATTTTAGTGGAGAAATCAGACACTAGTGTTTGTTTGTTACTGATTAAATAATTTGTTTATGTGTAATTTATCCTTGTGATTCAAGGGATAGTGGCATGACGAATAAAGAGTGTTTCTTTTGTTTGTGCATTAGCACAAGATTTTTCGTGGATAGGGATAGGAGATAAGCTCCATTATTATGTGATTTGCTTTTGGGCATTCCTCCGAAAGTGTTAGTCTAATCTGGAGCACAAATGCAAAATTCTACATGAACAGTAAATTCTGAAGATAAAAAATATTATTAAAAATTTCTTGCAGATAAACATCAACAGATTTTCTAACATTCTGCAAAATTTTGCCCTGAGAAGACATCAGGAAAGTTGTGTGAAGAAAAGAACTACTCCAAAGTGTGTCTTTTTTTATCCCCGGATTTTTTTGTACTGTCCTCCACCAATGTCTTTTCAATGTGAAATTTTGCGGGATATTAGAACTTCTGTTGATGTCCATACACACAAAATTTAATTTTATTCTATTTTGTTTACTATGTTTCCGGAATTTACTGTTCATACGAGTGCATTTCTGCTCGAGATTAGATACTCCATGTCCGCATTCCTCTCTTTTCTTTTGATGGTCCTAATATTACCGTGCACTCTGTTCTTCGGTAAAATACATTTTATTCTGATGTGTGTTACGTGGTAACTAGTGTTCGGAAGAACGCATTTGCTAATTTGTCTTTCAATGATGTTCCATAACCCGAGTTCACGCGAACCCACTTTTTAAAACTTCATTAAAATCCCTAAGTTTTAGTAAATTATGAAAAAAAAA
Organism: Secale cereale; assembly: GCA_902687465.1. Taxonomy (NCBI): domain Eukaryota; kingdom Viridiplantae; phylum Streptophyta; class Magnoliopsida; order Poales; family Poaceae; genus Secale; species Secale cereale. The sequence continues at coordinate 863,297,063 of LR738714.1, read as the reverse complement.
CACACACACACATACACACATGGGCTTTTTCAAATATGGATATTAAAAAATATGAGATATCTTCCTATTTTGTCAGTTTTTGGCATTTCTTTCTTTTCCTTTGATGTTTTTATGATCTTCTTTTGTTTTGTACTCTTATATTAGTTTACAGAGGGAGTACATTAGAACACGATTCATCATGCATACTGATACGAGGTAAGGTTCATTCTTTGTGTTGGTTTTGGGCATTTTCTATCTCTCCTTTTCACTAGTAAATGCATATGTGCAATGCATGTTCATATTTGGTAGAATATATTTTTTAGAGATATTTGATAAAATATTAGTTGCATGTTGATATTAGGTAACGATATTAATTGCATGACAATTATGTGATTATCACTGATAATGATATCTTGTATAATATTCATTGCATGTTAAACATCTTTAGTGCTCGCCATTGAAGTAATCTTGGTCGTTATATGCCATGAATTGATGGCCGAGATTAGTTGGATCTGCCATTTTGGGTCTCTTTATTTTTGTGTGGATGTTCTAAATATTGTCGAGCACTCTATTCTTGGGTAAAGTCAGCCTCTTACATTCTAATGGGATGTTCATTACATAATAATAGCTGTTTAGAGGAACGGTTTTGCTAATTCTCTATCGACAATAATAGGCACTTGATCTAGATATATTTTTTCCTAACATGCGCTTGTGTGAACCCAAGTTTCCAGTTTTAGAAGATTATGGAAATATTACGCAGATACGTCTTTTAAGAAGGAAAAAACACAAATCGATGTATTTTAGACTTCAACCTGCTTTTTTCAGGGGAGAGACTTCAACTATGCTCGGAAATAGGCTTTGTCCCATCCATGTTAGCTGGGCCTGAGGCTTGCCGGCCCAGCAATCATGTTATCATTGGTGTGCCAACCTGTTGTTGGGCCTTCGATGATGGTCCATATATATATATATATATATATATATATATATATATATATATATATATATATATATATATATATATATATATATATATATATATATATATATATATATATATATATATATATATATATATATATATATATATATATATATATATATATATATATATATATATATATAGGAAAATGGCTGTGTACTCCTAAGAGTACGTACTCCAGCTCCGCATATACCATATAGATGAATCTTTTATATCTCTTTATTATTTTTAATATACTTCATTAGTTATTATTAGATACCCCAAAATGATTTTCATGAAAAAATTCATGCGAGTCTACATATTTTAAATGTTTACGTATATACTGATGTGTTTGTACGTGAAAAATGTATATTACAAAAAGTACGTCGCAGATGATATTTTTTCAACAAAACTCGTATTGGGGTATCTTAAAATATTTAATGAAGTATATTATTAATGCGTATATGAGGTATATTGAGGATGGGAGTACATACTCCCAGGGGTATAAAAGAGGAGTCATATATCTATATATATATATATATATATATATATATGACGATCTTGCCTGCTGCTGCTTCTGGCATAATGGGGTTGTTTGGATTTGAGTTAATTTATGGTTGCCCAGCCAAAAAAGTTGGTGTTGACTGCATATTAGGAATATGTTTGGATGAGTGCTAACTATTTGGATTGCCAATGCTGCATGGCCTTCCTCAGTTCACTTTCACGCCAAATCATTGATGAGACACGGGCGGGCAAATAATTAGCCAATTTTTGGGCATGCCTATGATTTGGCTGGCCTAGCCTAGGCACATCCAAATAGCCCCTATTTAATTTTCATCCTTTATAATTTCAAATTGAGTTCCTAGCATTTTGCATTTTCTTGCTAAGGTTGTCGGTGATATAGGTTTGTCTGGGAAGTTGTTTATTTTCCGTAATTCACATTCTTCATTCATAAGTTAATTGTTAGTGCTCAACTTTACATCATAGCTTAGGGAGTCACCATGAGTGTAACGACATCCGGGTGTTCCTTAAATTCTTTTCCAAAGACAAGAAGCAAATAATTCCAATTTTTTGTGCAGTTCCATTTATATAGAGAAGCGTCACCTATATGATATTTCATTGACATTGTATGTTGGCTAGTAATGGTATATTGTCCGAAGGTTTAACCCTATGGACATATATAGACTGAGTGTACCGACCAATGGCTAGGGACCATCGAAACCAGCTCTCAGTCGTGCAAGAGTAGACACTCAGAAGAGATGATGATGGGTGTGTTATTCCTGGTGTTTCCCATAACTGCACATGCACTTTTATGCTCAAATATGTGCAATGTTGGCCTCTTTGCGCATTGGTGGGAAAAAGATAGTGCAAAATTTGGTTCTCTTCGCATTTGGTATTTTACAAGTGACCGTGTATGAAAAAGTAAATTTGCATTTGATGTTGCTACTGTGGAATTGTTACTAGTGGCGGATGCAGGAACAATTTCTATGTGTGGATGATATTACCAGTATATGCGGCCCAGCTCAAATCGGCAATGAAGTAATATATAGATTTGGCATACGTGGAACATGTTATGTATGACAGTAGGCAAACATTGCCAGATTGTTGGCTTCAACACTGATTGTCACGCCATGTCACACTAGAATGTCTAAAAGGCTTAGACAGCCTCTAAATAGCATATTTAATAGAAACAGTAAAGATGTGAGGGGTTGTTTGCCCCAGGAACCTAGCTTGAACGGCTAGCAACAAGTAATTGGCTTATTTTTGTGTTTCTTTGTTTGTTGGTCCAGATGGACTCAATATTCCCTAAAAGGGCTTTCTTCTTTTTTAAGGTAGCCCATAATTACCCTACCTATTTTTTTATCATGATCAAAAACAAGGCCTGTGTTTGGTTGGTTGTCAATTTTTTGGCATGCCAATTACTTAATGGCCATTCTAGTACAAATTTTTCTAACTCATGGTAAGCAAAGAGCAAAGCAAACAATTGGCATGCCAATATTTGGCAGGGAAAGTTCAGGAGACCTTTTTTCTAAAATGAACGACACTTTCGAGGGAAGAATGAGGCATTGTGTTCTAGTTCATGCTTATCTTTATACTTTCGTACGTATGCGATCATCATGTCGTGTCGCTATAACTTCTTTTCCTTTCCGTGTTACCAAAAGAGAAGAAACTTTTCCGTCTCTCCAAAGCTATTAATAGCTTGTGGGTCTCTAGTGGATAGGGATAACACAAGCGATATCTTCAATCTTTGCTTGTTTTTTCATTTATTTCTATTCTCTTTATGTTCTTGATGGTTTTCCTTTGTTCATTAGCACACGATTACTCGTGGATAGGGATATGAGGTAAGCTTCATTCTTTGTTTGGCTTTTGTGCGTTCCTTTTTTTTTGGATGTTCTTAATATTAGTGTGCACTCTATTCCCTGGTAAAGGCGGTCTCTTACTTCATAATTTGATGTTTGTTACGTAACAACTACCTTGCGGGAAAACATATTTGCTAATTCTCTACTAACAGTTGGAGGCACTTGATGTAAAGATTTTTCTAGTTTGCGTGAACCCACTCTTTAAAAGTTGAAACTATTTTTGTAAGTTATAGTAAAATATGGACACAACACGCACATCGGAGTATAGGTTGGTTCAGTCCCCTCCGTGTTAGTTGGGCGTCAGTCGTGCTTGAACTATTTATCATGTCATTTCATCGAAATCTTATTTTTGTTATGCTGTGAATCGGCAAATTTATAAATTACTAGTTAAGGGGTACCCCTTGAAAAGGTTACTTCAAAACTCCTCTTGTGGCAACAAGTGGCGCAACGCATGTGCGCCCTTGTCGGCGAGCTTTCCCATGGATGGCAATGTGAGAGTTGGGCATAGATGAACTTTTTTGGATCTAATTTTCAAATGAAATATCTCTTAACTGAGTTTAAAAATTCTAACCGTTTTCAGTCTACTGTTCCGGGGGTCAATACCTTTCAATTTTGATCCCATGGTGATAGGTTTCAACAAAAACAAAATTGGATGCAACTTTATGCTCCCTGAAATAACATACATTTACTCCCCGAGATAACATGGTTGTACTGCCTCGTGCGTATAGCATACTTCCATTTAGTGAAATGTGGCATGGGTAGTACAACATGCATTACCCATGCAATATAACTTATAATTCGTGTGCAATGCAACATATGCTTCCCTCGTTGTACAACTTTTGCTCCTTGGCACAACACATGTAGCCCCCACATGGCGCAACATGTTCTCCCCCGGTGTAATTTTTTTACTTCATGTGTGGATCACCTTGTACTTCCAAATACAATTTGTACTTCGCATGTGGTGCGATATGTAATTTTTACATAGTACAACGCATGCTTACCGTGTGGTGCAACCCGTACACCCGGTGCAATCTGCACGTGAGAGAACTGGGAAAAAAGTATAGAAAAATCCCACTGAATGCCATGTCATCCTCCCAGTTGAGCTGGGTCCCTTCCTCATGATGGGCGCCCCCTCCCACTGATCGCCACCTGCAAGGCCAGCATGAGTCCCATGTGTGACCCCATAGGAGGCTACCCTTTGGCAACCTCCAAGTACTTACTCCCACAAGTTTGTTATCCTTATTGAACTCTATTCTGTTGGGCCTTCAATGTTAGTTTATCTATGTACATAGATCACGCCGACTATTGCTTTGGCCCATTTTTTCCTTTTATTTTGTTTTTATGCAATTTAGGGGCTTGTATTAATTTCCAAAAAATGGCCACAAAGAGGGGGACTTTATTAATGGGGACTGTAGTTACAATCTGCAACCATAAAAGTCTACTACAAGGCTAGGAGCATCCTATAATGATCCGTTAGTTGTTCCAATACAATGATTAGCCAACAAATCTACAACGTCGTATGTGAGCATTGAATTTTCACAAGTCTAAGTGCCTCCTCCCCCGATATGACTTTTATCTCATGGACGATGTGTCCTAGGTTGGATCTATCGTCTCTCTCTTAGGCAGTCAACCAGCTTGGCGCGGTCAGACTGAATAACACAAGGCTAGGTTATGATCTGGAGCATCAATTTAACGGCTTCCTTCGGGAAAATACCTCCGCCTGAAAAGCGTACTCACTCTAAAGCAAGGGCGCACTAGATGTTGCGATGGAGTGGCCGATGTGGTCACGAAGGATTTCTCCAATGCTTACACTTCCGTCTTTAGCCAAGAAAGACCCATTCATCAAGATTGGGATCTAAAAGAGTAGATAGCATAGTATCATGCAATCATGTTGTGATCCTTCGTTCCTAACTAACCCTCCTAGTATGTCCCTTCCTTCTAAACATTGATACGATCTTGGAGTGCAAGTATAGATTGGTTATAATATGTATTTATGTGTGTAGTACGTGCACAGATACAAGTGCTACATACTCTCACAATATACAAATCTTTGACACACTTGATAAAAGTATTGCCACTAATGATAAAACTATGTTTACTTGCTGAAATTTTAGTATTTTTTAGTTTTCTAAAGTGCAAGAAAATAAACTAATGGTGAACAAAAAGTAACTAAGCAAAGTAAATAACAAGGAAGTAAAATAGTTAAATGAAGAACCTATGAACTTCCGAGGAATCTCCCTGGCAAAAACACTAGAAGATTGCTTTCTATCAAGTTGACGGGAGATTTCTTCACCAAGTATACCTGTAAAAGACACTCCCCGACTATGGCACCGAGCGAGTACTTCCTAATACACGCCTAGATAAATCATGTTCATAGAATATCTGTTGGACCATGAAGAGCATGGATTTGTAGTATCAGAAGAATCATCCCTCAATATTTGGGAACCAAGGAATTCAACTTGCTTTCTCTATTACTTCAAATGTCCTAATGATATTCAGATCATATGTATTGATGTGGATAACTGATCATTGTGTATGTAGTCAATCATACATGAATTTCAATCATCCTTTTATACTGCATACCGGATATTTCCAACTTCTTGGTACTCAATGATCTGTTTTATTTGTCTTAGTTTAGTACTTGGTACTTCTTCTGTTCTTCACATGTATCAATTTGTAATAACACAAGCCGCATGCTTAATTGAGTCCATGCCTTGGGCATTGGGTACAACATTGATCAACAAGGTGTTCATTAATTTCATCTCTCTTTCGAACATACACTCATTTGTACCCTGCTGGGTGGACATTATGTGGGGTAAGATTGATCAGACCAAAAGCGCCTCTTTCTTTTAGAGATGCTAATTTTGCTGCTATTGCTTTCTTCCAATCCTTCCAATCTTGAATGAATCCTTGTATGGTTGGTTGATGATTAAATTGTTCATTTATTAAACATATTTTCGTGTGATTCAAGCGATAATCACATGAAGTATAAATGATATTTTCTTTGTTTCTGCATGAAATCATTTTTTCATTAATTGGGCTTGAGATAAGCTTAATTTCTACTTCCTTTTGGGCATTCCGCTATTTCCTTTTAATGTTCTTGATGTTGTCGTGTACTTTGTTGCTCGATAAATAAGGACTCTTACATGTCAAGTCAATGTCTTTAGGTATATGTTGTTTTTTGGAAGAATAGATTCACCAATTGTCTTTGAACAGTCGGAGGCGCTCAATTCACACATTTCAAAAACTGTTTGTGTATATTTTATGCATGTTTATAACTTATTTAATGGTCCATATGATGTAAAAAAGTGTGGATTACTATAAAAAAAAAACATCTGTGTGTTTATAAAAACACTTATCTGTTGAAAAAAGGAAGTGGAAAATAAAAACCTGAAATAAAAGTAAAAAGGAACAAAATAAATAATTAAATAAAAAACGAAATTAAAAATAACCAAACAAGAAGTTCCTGAAAAACGCAACTAAAAATCAAGAAACCATGGTCATCTCACTATAAAAGAACGAGAGGGCAGATCCAACTCACCATCTCAGCCATCTAATGCCATCATCGATGGTCAAAAATCAGCGTTAACGAAACTGAACGCTTACGAAACGTAATCCCTCGCTAATGAAATGACTTAAGCCCAACCCTCGCGAAACGACTCCCCACCACGCCCGGGAACCGCTCGCCCCCACGCTCGAGCCCTCGCGAAGCCGCCTCCCCTTCAACGCCGCCGCTGCGCCCCCCGCCTCCCCATTCTCACCGTCGATTGCCCGCCCCGCATGCACCGGTCGCCTCCCCCGCTCAACGCCGCCGGTCGCCAGGCTCCGCACCCGCCTCGCCACCTGCTCGCCCGCACAGCGCTGCCCCCCGCCCGCACCGGTCGCCTCCGGTTGCTCAGCGCCGCTACTCGAGGATGCGATCCGACATGGGATTGGATATTCCCGCAGTTGCCATCGGCATCAAGCTTGGAGGGAACGAGCCCTTCTTGGCTCCCATCTGCCGTCCATCGCCCACTGAGGAGAAAACGCATCCGACATGGGATCTGGATGCGTTGGGTGTCGAGGTCGATGTCACCCTTGGCCACAAGCGGAATATCCTCGAACAACAATCGCCTTGACAAGGACGCTGAAATCCTGTCATGTGAGCAACCATCGATCTCTCACTATGTTCTTATTTCTCCATCGTCATTGACATGCTACGGTTCAGAAATTCGTTTGATTCATATATAGTGTAGATGTGTTGTTCCGGCGAGTTAAACTCAACAATCTGGTGTATGACCAAAAGAAGAGTCTTAACCTTGCGAAATCCTTATTTATTTGCCTTTACCACCAAATTGTTTCTAATTACCTATTTCTGAAGTGCAAAAGGAGGACATCCAGAGTTCAGTATTCTGAATTTAAACTCAACAGTTTACTAGAAAGAAATTAGTAAGGATCAGGTACAGTTTTAGTGAAAATCATGCATGTGGGTATTATGAACGTAATTCTTCTTTGCACAAACCGATTATTTGCCTGTGTAATTAAATAGACGGGTAAGCTCTGAGAAGGTTTCACACGATTGCAATGTGCACGTGCACTGTTGAAGATAAAGGGAACCCATGCGCCTATAGTTCAGGCCGGCCTTTGATATATTCTTGTTTCAGTTAACTTACACTGGAATCTGGATGTCTTTTAGAGTGTAATGGTTGTCCAGTTCATTCAGTCATCGTGTTCCTTCAGCAGTAAACTTCCTATCATCTGTACTTCCAAGCTTCTATATTTCCGACAGTTAACTGCTAACTGTGTTGCATTTGCTATTGTTATTCTGAAACTTAACTTCTCCACAAATGTCATTTTGTGTCCCCCCCCCCCCACACACACACACACATTTCAGCTATTAATATTGAACTGGGTTCCCCAAGAAAATTCGATACTTAGTTGTGCTTTGGTACAGTGGCAGGTGGTACTGAACAAGTTGATACAGAGATACCGATTAGTGCCGATCAACACTAAGTAAGAGAGATCGCATGTTATTTTTGTTGTTGTGTCGGTGTTTAAACTGCTCCTTTGTCCAGTAACATAGACAACCGTTCAAGTATTGAAGGGACCTATGGCTTTTGGTATTCTGTTAGGAAAACTCTCTTATTTAAGAAGGACAAATCTTTATCGATGATAGTCAAGTGACCGTGTATATCAGATTTCCGCTATGTCTCCATTTTTAGGCTTCCTTGAAGTTTGACTGTTAATGGTTATTTTGAGTGTTCGTTATCATTTCAAGATGAAGTAACACAAGAAGTCAAAAATTGTTGCATTTTTATTCATATATGAAAAGAAATGAGTCTTAGGTAAATTTCGAAAACGTTCTGCATAGAACTAATCTGACGCTATAAATAGTAATTTGGTTGTGTTATGCTTCATGAACTTATTGCCATCTCTGAGAAGATAGTTTTGGGATATACATTTCTATTTGTTGACCCCTTTGCCTCTTTTGGTGAATATCATACATGTTAGTGTTACACTATCTAATTATACTTTTTTTAATGCTTTTCTCTGATCTTGCTTTAGCAAACCTGGTTCAAGCATATTTTATTAACTCTTGTTGTTTACATGTTTTCCAGTAAACGAAATTGATTTATTTTTACTCAAGATGGATATCTAATAAGCATTGCCAAATGTTTAATCATTTAGTGTTTTAATGCTTGCATTTGCCTGAAGAGATTTCAAGATCAAATACTGCGGCCATCTATTATAATGCTTTAGATCTACATTTCCAGAAAGAAAATCCCACATAAATTAGAAAGAAGTGGATGGTATCAACCAAACCTGTGCGACTTAAGAATACATACCCTTTCAGAAAGTAAAGCACAGCTGCACAGAAGCTGCCGTGGAGATCTTTTTAATTTACGGAAGATAAATTTTTATTAATCGTACAAAACATTTTCTTGTAGCGTGGATGCAAAGGCACACACACATTCTTGTATTGTCTGGCTAAGACTAAGTCTATATGCTTTAATTCTTAAATCATGTGCACAGTTCCTGATAGATACTCATCTCGCATTTGATCAGTTTAGCCAGCAAAATTGGCAAATACAATATAATGCATGTATTTTTAATTCTGTATTTACACCCATGTGGGGGCTTGTCTTTCAAAATAAATTCTGCATTTAAGCACTCATTAACATCCTTTAATTGGATCCCATTTTTCAGATTGTTGAGGACTCTGAGGAAGCGTCGGTGTAAAGCGGTGGGTTTCGATTCCAGACATGGGCTACTGGTGAAAGGTATATCTTCTCTCTGTATTATTTAACCGATGGTTGTTTCCAACGTGCAAAGGATGTGTGACCACACATTTATGCATCTACAAATGTCATACGCTATGAAGCTTTTCAATTGCAATTACCAAACACCTTTCGGATTTAGGAAAAAGGTGCTGATATTATTACAAAAATTGTTTGCTAACTTGGTGAATGAAAAATTTATAGAACTTCCCCATTGTTTTACATGATATATATGAGAAAAAAATTCTACAGATCTAAATGTCAATGCCGATGTGCCAAATACCAACCACCAGAATTATCAGCTGGTAAGGACGCCTATATAGAGTATTCGTGTCCAGTGCTTTGTGTCTGTATTGATACAAAATATAATCAGATTTTGTGAGATGTTTACCTTTTGCGTGTAAGGTGCAAAGTGCACGGCTGCAAGCTCCACAAGTGATGATCATCAACCTGACGAGTATAATATGGACACAAACAACAAAGTGGGCGAGGTTCATCCCTAGGAGGACATTTCATTTTCTTCCAAGTTTAAGAGGAAACAGTTCGTTATTCATCTGAGTTTTCAATTGACCATAAACAAAGCCCGGGGGAAACTATCCCAACTGTTGGTATTTACCTTCGTGAGCCCATATTCTCACATGGCCAGCTTTATGTTGCACATGGGTGTGTTAAGGCAGACAACTCAGATTTTGGCAAAGCCAAATAAAGAAATAGATCCCCCATGGGTAAAAGCAGCAACAACGTTGTGTACATACATGTCTTGGAGGGATGACGCAGGTTTGTTCTCCAAACTTTGAATTCCTTCCATGGTGACTGTATGTATGATATTTTTTTTGGACTAACACTACATGTTTCTACTTGCAGCTTTTGGTCTGCTCCCACCTGTGTTCACCATTGATGTGAAACAGTTAGTAGAACCTGAACTCATAATGTGTTAGATCTGGTGGGTTCTGAGTAGAGAATGAGATAATTGATTCCTAGGTTCTCATGTATCACACCTTTCTTCGGTAATGTTGCATTATATATGCTCTGTTTCCTACAGCTACATCAAGTGATTTCTGGTAAACATACTTCAGCATTCCAATAAATGAGAGTGATGACCCTTTAAACATAAGAAGGTTGGGAGTAAAATTGTTGGCGGAAAGAAAAACTGTAAAGAGAAGAGTCTCAAAGCATTGGAAAAAAATACCTTCATATATAAGATATTTATAAGGTCAATTTGCTCTCCCTTTTGTAATTCTCATCATCTTAATTCATACACTGTTATATATTTTGCAGAGATAGCCTGTTCATGGCACATGCTTTGTCATTTGATTACTAAATAAAATAATAAATATATGTGAGAAGGCATGGGAGAAACCATCTATCCTTAACTATATGTTCCATGTTCCAAGGAAAAAGGGTGATTTCCCATGCACCGTTCATAGTAGTCGATGCTTTTGTTGGTTCAGGTGGAGAACTTTTGTGTACAATTGCTATTGGCCTAGGAAAGATGGGTTATGCATGGCTCAGTTTTATTGTACTTGGATGAAAATTTGAGTGGATCACCTAAATCCACACAAAAAAATGAAGGCAGCCTGATTCATCAAGTTTATTCACATGTAGTGTGTGAACACATCTTCCTAATAGTATGTATGTACTCATAATACTTGGCCAGTACTTTCGGTAGTGCTATTTTTTGTCTATTATAGAGGGAAAGTTGAAATTAGGAGTTAATCATGGTTAGGCTGATTTCTTTTTTATTTTCATACCCATGAAGGAGTTTAGTGTACTTGATCAGCATATAAAATGTACTCCCTCCGTCCGGAAATACTCGTCATCAAAATGGATAAAAGGGGATGTATCTAGACGTATTTTAACTCTAGATACATCTTTTTTTATCCATTTTGATGACAATTATTTTCGGACGGAGGGAGTAGTTAGTATTTGTTGTCCATTATGATAACTGTAGCTGCTATTATATTTTGTCAGAAAATAATTAAGGGAATGATAGCAATTTTATTTCATATATTCCACAGCATTATAGTTCAGATCCACCAAAACTGCTAGATCAGAAGGAAGGGGATTTTTGCCATAGCACGGCCCTCTCATGATACTATGAATTTTTTGCAATTTCATGAGCTACCCTGTTTCTATCTTTCTGGTCCTTTCGTCCTTCCTTCCCAGTAACCAGTGAAGCTATATCAATATATGCAACCCACCAGGCAGAGCTATTCGACTTATAATCCTGGATGGATGCTTGTAATTTTGAAACAGTTGACTCTGACCGAATATATTGTACTACCTTTGTTCCTAAATATAGGTCATCTAGAGATTCCATTACGGACCACATACGAAGTAAAATAAGTGAATCTACACTTTAAACTTGGTCAATATATATGTATGTAGTGCGTAGTGGAATCTCTAAAAAGACTTGTATTTAGGAACGAAGGAAGCAGGAAACATCATCAAGAAAAAATATTTTATAATATGCACCCTGATATATCTAATGGTATTAATTTTATAGTTCAAGTTTCCATTATCTTCTAATAAACTTGGTCAATGTTTATGGATTTCAACTTCTCAACAATAAATTTATAATCTATATTTACAGAATGAAGGTAGTATAATGTTATGGTTGCGAACTTGTAATAGAGGATGGATAATCATGTCTGCGATATAGGACGAACATCTATAATATTGTGATTGCTGGTAAGGTTAGTTGCCAAGATGCACGAAAATGAACCTGGACATGTCGGTTCACAAAACACAATGTTTCCAATCATTTGTATAATTTGGGAATTGCAAAATTATACGCTAATTTTCCAAATTCCACAAAGTATATTTATCTTATGATAAAATTATATAATATTCAAACAGAGACGTGCGTTGCACGTGCACGTTTACTAGTAAAAACAAACGATTGAAAACTGCCGATTGACTGGGCTCGGCCCAGTAGACCCCCTCCCTCCCCAGCCACGCGTGTAGGCTATTTGATTGTTAAATATACTGCGCTATAGGTGGGTATATAATTTATTTAATTGAGTAGTACCAGTACTGAAATTTTTGAAATCTAAAAATAAATAAGCCTAGGGGTGATATGTCGCGTACTACAACACATTTCGCGTACAACACATTTCGCGTACTACGGTGTGTATTATGTATCGCATGTAGCAAAAACAGAGGATACTATATCTCGCATACTACAAGTTGCACCGTACGCGCAGCAATGGGTGCTTCGATCTGGACGCCGTAATCTATCGATTTTTCTTTCCTGTGCGGTTGATCACACCAAGCATGGACTGCAAGTTTGCTGGTTTTCTTTCTCATTTACTTTTGAACTTGAGTTTTATAGTTTTTTGTTTGGTTTTTGTTCTTTTTCCTTTTCCTGCTTCTTTCATTTTATTATTTCTTTTAGCTATTTATTTTCCAAATAATTAAACTAGTTTTATTTAAATATATGTTCTTGTTTTATTTTCAGTTTCTATTTAATTTCCTTGTTAGTTACTTGTTTTAATTAGATTTCCCTTTTATTTTATATTATTATTATTTTCTCTTTATTTGAATATAGGTTCTCACTATATTTTTTGATCGGTTTAAAAAAAAATGTGGACATCATTTTTCAAAATAATTCACCATTTTCGAGGAAATATTCATCGCATATTATGAAGGACATTTGGTGTGTATTTCAAATTTATCATTGTGTGTTGGAAAGATGTTCATTGTGCATTTAACAAATATTCATCACGTTACAAAATGTTCATTTTATATTATGTTTAAACTACATCACACATTTAATTTATTTGTGTATGTGTAAGATAATTCATCTTGTATTTCACAAATTTCTATATTGTATTAAAAATCATTGCGTGCAAATAAATGTGCACCACATAGTAAAGTATGTTCAATGAGTATTTTTAGTAGCTTTCCCCATGAAGTACAAATGTTTGCCGGGTACTAATATATGTTCACTGCGTAATTCAGAAAAATACCATTTTTAAATATGTTCATGGATATCCGTAAAAAAGTTGTGAATTTCAAAATATTCATTGTGTGAAAAAAAAATTAACATGTGTCAAAAGTGTTCATGATGTGCTTTAAAAGTTAAATAAAAATAAAAATAAATTCTCATTTATTTCAGAAAAGTTCAACCAGTATTTTTTTTCTTTTAATTAAAAGATTAAAAAATGAGAAGGAATGAAGAGAATAAGTAAGAAAAACTGCACACTAGTGTGCCGCAACTGTACGGTGAGACGTGTGCCATGTGATGCAGGGCATTTTTATCTAAACTCCATTTTTCTTATATATAGACTTTTTTCTGTTTAGTTATAGTTGTTGAAAATGCATATCCTACATTTGAAAGCCATAGAATTGACTTCGCTGGGCAGTGTATACGAGCCGGCGCAATGGACCCAGCTGCGCTGCAGATCCCTACATGCAAAATATAGAAGTTGGCACCCCATGACTATAACTCGCATCAGGTAAGATATAGTCCGGCGTCGCCCACAACATCCGTGCCTATGGGCCAGCCGAGTCATGCTAGTTTGGTTAGGGTTGTTCGCTTTTTTTTAGAACGAAGGCTCAAGAAAAGCCCGGCTTTGAATTAACAAAGCCATCAACCGGTCAGGATTACAAACTCGAAACCAACACGGGAAATAAAAAAAACGACAAGATACAAAGGCGCTGGGAAGCAGCTCACAAGCCTCACAACACCAAGCTGAATGTGATCAAACAAGGAGATACACAGCTCGGAGATGTGAAGGTCCTCAATTGCGAACAGAACACCAGGGAAGTAGGAGAATGTCAGCACAGGAGCAACACTTCAGACGGCGGGGAAGGGCACGCCGTCGCCAAATCACTAGCGGCCCCGACATGCCAAGTCCTCCCAGCTCCACTGTCAAAGAAGACCCATGTCGCCTCGCCTGGCTCGAAGGCGCCGATCCGTTGACCGTGAAGCAGTTCACCCTAGAACCTAGGAGGAGGGGCATCGGCAGGCTGCATCGGAAAAGGAACCGAGCACACCCGACTAGCCACGGAATGTTCTCTTGGAGCAGAGCACCACCAAAACCCACGGGCTGGACACGCATGAGAGAGAGATGCCGGAACGGACGGAGAAGCAGTAGCATAGAGTCCCGCCTCCGCCATGATGAGAGCTCTGGAAAGATCTCGCCGCAGACTTAGGAGACCAGCTACCGCCGCCGCTGCACACCCACCACATCGTCGAGAAGCCCACTGCCCACCAAGCTCCCAAAAACGGCGCCTTCAGGAAGGACGCGACGCCAATGGCGCCGCCGCCGCCCAACAGAGTTGAGGTTTTCACCCGAGAGACTAGAGGGAAAGGGGCGGCAAATCTGACCTGAACGGCGCCTCCAAGAAGGGGAACGGCGCCTCGAGCGTCGCCGCCGCCAAGACCGGCGAGGCCGGCCTGGAATTTCTCCCGGTCTTCGAATCCCCGCCACCATCACCCTAACGACACGAGATCCGGCGGCCCGCAGAGAAGCAGGGCGGATCCGGCCGGGGCAGAGCACTCGAGATAAGGGAGGCAGGGGCGGCCAGATCTGGCGTCGCCAACAGCCACAGCTACCGCTGCACCAGGGCTCCCGTCCTCCGGTTCACCAGCCATTCACACGGCCAGGATCGCCGGCCCACGCCCGCACCACCGCCTGCCGCAGGGCCGGTGACGCCTCTCTGGCCAGGACCGCCGCCCCGGGGAACACGACCCCTCACGGCAGAGGCAAGGCAGCCAGGGCCCCGCCGCCACCTTCCTCGGCGGCGCCCGCCCGGCGGCGGCCTCAGGCGGCGGCGAGGGAGGAGGGCAAAAGGGGGAGGAGGCGGCGCTAGGGTTTGGGGCCCCCGAGTCGCCCTAGGGAGGGGGGGG
>LR738714.1:863264870-863281593 GCA_902687465.1 Secale cereale | reverse complement strand
GGGGCGACGCGAGGGAAGGGGAGGGGGGTGCTGCTCCTTCTCACGGCGGCCGGGTTAGGCTTGTTCGCTCGCTTGGACTGGTTCGTTTTTCATTGGTTCGGTCGCTGTAGACTAGGATATGATTCTCCTTCATTTGGAGCAACTAAGTGATATTCCTTGTGAAAGCCTCGGATCATTTTTTGTGGCCTCAAAGCATGTCACTTGGCGAGCTCTCAGTCGCCTTCTCGTGTCGCATGTTGACTGCTTTTTCCGGACTTATTTTCTTTTTTCGTGTTTTATATGGTTTTGTAGGTTTGTCGGTTTTCCCTAGTTTTTCTTGCCTCCCAGCAAAGAAAATAAAAAGTTTCTTTCATGAGAGGTACATATTTGCTTTTTCTGGAGTCATATGTTTGCTTTTGCGAGAGTCACACCCGTGTCTCTCGGACAGAGAAAAAAACATGTCTATTTTCTTCCGTGAGAGGCATATATATTTGCTTATTGTGGAGACATAGGTTTGTGCCTCGCGGAAAGATAAAAAACATGTTTCACGAGAAATCGAACAATTTTTTTTTTCTTTCGAGAAAATCGCAGATTTGCTTCCGCGTGAGGCACAGATGTGCCTCCAGCTCGTCTTTTTTCTTTTGTCGAAACCTATTAATATGCGATTTCGAAGATCTCGACGCGAGAAATCGAACAATGAAAATGTTTCACGATTTGTACGCATTATTTATGGGCTAATTTTTTTGAATAAATAAATTAAGAAAAGGGAAAATCATGTTGCACGAGTGATTTCGTTTTTACTTTTGAGGAAAACAGGTGGTTTTGTTCTCGTTCAGTCTTTGTACACTGGATTTTATCCGTGCCTATGGGCCAGCCCACTAGCATTTGGATTCTCGTTCAGTGATAGTAGATTAGGTTTTATCCTCTCTTTCTTGTTGTATAATGGACTTAGTGGTCCGGTTATTTTTATTAGGATATATGTAATAATTAAAAAAAATCAAATGCATGGCCTTTTAGAAAAATGTTTGGATTCTAAAAATTTGTAAACTTTGTATTTTTTATACACATATCTTAGAACATTATTTATACACGTTTAACAATTCGAGATCATGAAATTTTCCAAATATATGTTATGATGTATACTATTTTTCAAACACATTGCACATTTTCCATATACACCTGACACATTTTTTTAATGCATGTTTAGCTATTTTTGAAACATATTAAGAGTTTATCAAACACATGATTTTGAATATTTTTACACATACATGTTGAAAGACTGAAATATATGTTGAAACATTTTTTTTCTAATGATATGGAACTTTTTCTTAACTACAGGAACCTTTTCAGAAAATGGCACGATCATAATTTTTGGAACGTGTGAAACATAAATTAAATAAAGGATCTAAACAAACGGAACCTGTGCAGGAGAAAAACAAAAGCACATGAGAAAAATTAACAATCCTATGAAGGAACCTGTGCTGGCGCAACAATCTCACTCGTGACGCTCCCATACAGCTCGCAAGAAGCAAGACATAGCTTCGTCCATGTTGGCTTCACTCAGATGGTGGCTGTCATTGCTTTAATTTTGTCGACCCATGAAACCGCCACGCCCCCACATTCACAGACATATAGCAATCTGCTTCATAAAAAAAGGTATCCCCTCCGTCTGGTGACACTTGTCGGAGAAATGGATGTGTCTAGACTTATATTAGTTATAGATACATCAATTTTATCCATTTTTGCGACAAGTAAATCCAGACGGAGGGAGTATAATTTGGTTACGAGCGTGTACCCGTCAACGTGTGTGCTAAAACACGTACTTCTTATTATGACAACCACATTTTTTTTGTTATTCTTTTGAAAATGTTTAATATTGTATCGATATCAATGGATTTAAAAAAATGTCGATTTTTTGTCATGTTCTCAAAAATCAAGAATTTTCAAAAAGTGTGAATTCTATGAAAGTTTGTGAATTTGAATATATGTTCATAAATTTTCAAAATCTTAATTTATTTTGGAAAATGTTGATGATTACAGAAAAGTGATTAGTAAAAGTTTAAAAACACACATATTGGAAAATGTCTTCAATTTTATCACTTTCACAAAAAATGTTAGTGAATTATTTAAAAAATGCCGGTTTATTTTTTTACGATTAAGCATGTTTGTGATTTCCAAAAAGAATGGTGAATTAAAAAAAATCATAAATTGAAACAATGTTCTTGAATTTTTACAAAGTTCACAAATTTTGATAGTGTCTGCATATTAGAAAAAATGTTTCCAAATTGAGAAACAAGTCTATGAATTTAGAAAATATTCATAAACGTAAAAAATGATTACTTATTTAAAAACAATCATGAATTAAAAGTGCTCAATATTTTGATAATATTCATGAATTGAGAAAAAGGAGAAATGAATAAAAATAAAAATGAATAGAGAAAAAAGAAAATGTAATATTAAAAAACCAACCCCAAAAAAATTCATAAGTAACTAAGACAAATAGATAAAAATCACCGAAAAGCTTCCAAAACGGGTGAAATGTTCCCAGTGCCGCTCAGGAGAACTTCACTTAGTGGGCGAGGCCACCAAAGGCTCTACGTAGGTATGTCGGAATAAGCGATACATATCATTTGCTCGTCAGCCTTATAAGGTGCCCTCCCGACATATTGCATTATCGGGCCTGCTCTGGCCTGGGCTTATATATATTTCTTCTCACCATAAAGTGTTCATATATTTTTGCCACAATTAATTGTTAATCTTACTCAAAAAATTGGTCACATGTGCAAAAAGTTAGTTAATCGCTTCATCATAAGTTTTTCCATGATGCTTAGTGAAGCTAGTTGGTACTTGATTGACATTGTATGTTAATCTTATTTTAAACACAATAGAGATACAGAGGCTCTTGCATACGTAGACCCTACCCCTATGAGCACATACAAGAGACTAAGTCGAGACGTCATCTTGATATTGACGAAGTCGTCACAGATGATTTCGTAATCAACGGGAGCGTCTCCTTCCACTGAACGCACATCGCTGGAAGGCCTGTAATAAATCCAGGAAAATACTAGTATCAATGTCAAGTCTAGGACTTGAACCCTTGTGGACTGAAAATATCACTGTCCTCCTAGCCATCCTCTATAGGTTGATTCACGTCAATACTTTTCTTTGGGCTCAAATAGAGAAATGTGGGAGGTACACTTTCCCCGTAAGTGTACCTAAGTTGTCGCCTTTTCTGTGCAACCGTGGGTCGGTACAGTTTCTTCAACATTATTTTGTGCTACATTTTTAGTTTAATACTCCCTCTGATCCATATTATTTGTTGTTGATTTAGAATAAGTTGTACTAAACAGCGACAACTTATATTGATTGTTTGGGTATAATATTTCCCAATATGCAAAGTACTGTTTCTTGATGCTAAGATTAATATCAGTTTCCATCGTCAGAGAGAAGAGCAGCACAATACCATTTCCACTCAAAAAAATCACCAACTCTTTCAGCACAACTCATTCCTGGTTGCAAAAAGGAAAATTCATCTTGGCCTTTTGTCTGCCAATCACAACAAGATTTCCAAGTCAAATGAAAAACAAATATGATAAAGCACAAGACACAAACTACACACAACACACAAAGGAGAAGCGGTCAGATCAACATGTGGAAAAAATAACCTTGTCCATGTACGGCGTCCTTCGTTCTGCTCCATATGTCGTGGAGCAAAACCAAGTTGATCGAGCTGGTGGGTCATACACCATACGCTTTGACATCATCTCTAATCACAACAGCTATTACTTGTTCCGTTAATGGACCCGCTCAGTCATGGATCACATAATCATCATCGATCATGTCATGCGCTCGAGAAGAACGGGTCCACGGCCGCCGGCCAGCCGGTCACCTTGTCACGTCGACTAGTGGGCATACATATATGGCCACAAAGCCATGAGACTAGTGTCCATCACCGCACGTCGTCAACGCCATCTCCATTACCTACCTAACCCTGTCATCAAGCTCGATCAACCAGTTTTGTCGAGCAACAAAAGCTAGACCGGCAAGCAACCGTCGCTCCGGTCCGATATGCCGCCGTCTCACTGCGGCCGGCTGCTTGCGGTGGCCCTGCTCTCCGTGCTGCTCCTGTGGCGGCCGGCCAGCGCCGCCGAGTACCCGGTCGGCGACGGCATCAACGGCTGGGACACCGGCACCAACTACGCCGCCTGGGCGCAGAGCCGCACCTTCGTCCCCGGCGACGTCCTAGGTCAGTATCTCCATCAACCTCGATATATGGCCAATTAGCTAACAAGCCAGGGGCATGGTTTGATTCGATCGATTAATTTGGGGGTGGCTGGTGCACGCAGTGTTCGAGTACGTCAAGAGCCAGCACAACGTGTACGAGGTGACGGAGGCCGCGTACCGGACGTGCGACGCCACCGCCGCCCGCGCCGTGCTCGCCACCTACGACACCGGCTTCGACAAGGTTCCGCTCCCCGAGGCCAAGAGCTACTGGTTCATCTGCGAGATCTCCGGCCACTGCATGGGCGGTATGAAGCTCGCCGTCAACGTCTCTGCGGGGTCTCCCGGAGGCGGTGCGCCGGCGCCCGACGCACCGCCGTCCCCGGCGTCCGGAGCCGCCTGCCGGAGCAGCTGGGTGGCCACGGCCGCCGGCTTGGTGATGCTAGGCGCATTGCACGTCTTGGTCAACTGAGCTAGCTAGCTTGACCTGTTCAAAATTGGCTCCTGTACGCTACTACGTAGTTGTTTATTCTTCTGCCCTTGTCCATTTTTTGTATTTAATTTACGATTTTTGGCGAATCGATCATGATTCACAGATACAACATTCAGTTCAATTGCAGCCACTGTTTGCCACAAACATTTGCATGGAATTTTTATGTTCAATTGAATTTTATGCGGCAAGAGCTTTTTTCCACCCTATCTATCTACATTTCAACCACAAATTAATCTTCGTTATTACAAGTTTTGGCATATGTAAAACAACGCCAAATCCAGCCAGTGCAAACTCGAATTACTCTTTTTGCCAACAAAAGTTTTCCCACTGTCAGTGAGATGAGAAGTTGTTATTTGTTATACAAACAAAGGTGCAAAGGTGTGCCCAGGATGACATGATAGCCGTTCAAAACTTCAGATAGTGCTTCCACTACATGCCAAAAGATATTTTTGTTGCTTAGTTCTAAACAGAACAAACCCATTGCTTACCACAATTCGACAATTGTCTAAGTAAAAGAACATGTTTTATAAGTTTAATGCACTCGTGGCGGCAATACAATGGCAGAGCTATGTACGATGCTGCATGGGTCATGGCCCCCCAGCTTTGAGACATTTTTAAGGACCGCTAGATTAGAGAACATATAACCTTAGACCCCAATCATAGATATTTTGTGTTTGGCCCGCCTGAATATCCTGCCTAGCTCCGCCACTGCGGCAATACTATCAGTATTATGAGCATAACAAAGGAGGACAATCAATACGAAAGTGCTATTGTAAGCTCGAGCTCACATGATCCCCAGTGAATAGTCAATTTAAAAAAAACTGTAACAAAATTTTAAAAATTCTGACTGTTTTTGGCAAGAAATATTGATGTTTTCTCTACACCATGCAGATTTTCGGGATGGAATCACATTCGTGGAGGTGTGCACCAAAAAACAAAAGTGATGCTCTAAAATGTGTCCAAAAACACTCCTTTTGTAGCATCAATTTTGTCTTTCTTTGCCACACTTTCACGAATGTGATTTCATCATGTAGAAAAAATATCAATTTTTTTTAAGAAATTGAGATTTTTTTTTCCTCTTTTTTTTTGGATTTTATTGTTCTCCCGAGCTCATGTGAGCTCAAGCTCACAAACTCCATGTGTGTAAAACTAATGTATTTTTGGTGGGGAACTTAGAAATGGTGATGATGATGATGGAGCAATAAGCCATCGGTGGTTGCAGAAAGTGACATTAGACAATCCTACATGTCCCTCGGGATAAAGAACATTAGCAATGCACTATGAAAAAGGAGCGAGATGTGCGCCTGTACGCGCGGGCACCAGGGGCGGGCCCAGGAATTCAAGACCGTGTATTCAAAATTTGAAAAAGAAATTGGAAGCCTAGGGCCTTCCTGTTGGTGCGTAAAACTGATTATAGCAGCATTGTACTAGTTTTAAACTATATAAAAGATACCATATAATATATTATCACTAGTAGAAAACAGGGCAACGGTCCCGGCCAGAAAATCGCATTAGTCCCGGTTCACTCACGAACCGGGACTAATATGAGCATTAGTCCCGGTTCGTGCGGCTAGGGCGACACGCAACCATTAGTCCCGGTTCTAATGGAACCTTTAGTCCCGGTTGAAGCCATAAACCGGGACTAAAGGGTGCGATGGCCTTTAGTCCCGGTTTGTGGCTCGAACCGGGACCAAAGGTCAGACCTTTAGTCCCGGTTGGAGCCACAAACCGGGACTAAAGGGGTTGAGGCTTTAGTCCCGGTCCATGGTTCCAACCGGGACTAAAGGTCTGACCTTTAGTCCCGGTTCGAGCCATGAACCGGTACTAAAGGGGTCCTGAATTTCAAAAAAGTGTAATGAAAACGTAAAACGGCTATAACTTTTGCATACGATGTCGAAAAAAACATATAATATATCAAAATGTAGGGAAAAATATTCCGCATCCGATTTCAACGGCCTTTGGCCTATTTCGACATTTTTAGAATCTTCAAATTCCAAAAGGAAAAAAAATATGCTCAAATTTCAGTTTTTTTGAATTTTTGGTCAAACTGTGCTCAAACTACTTATTCAAGAAATATTATTGTTACTAAATAATTATTCAAGAATATTAGTGTTTCTAAATAATTATTTTAGTTTTTTTGAATTTTGGTCAAATCTGATCAAACTGTGGTCAAACTACTTATTCAAGAAATATTAGTGTTATTAAATAATTAATGTATTTTACAATAATATTTTTAAATTCAAACAGTGCTTCGTACTCAACTTCAACTCCTCAGGGTTAATAGGATTGACAGCAGAGTATTGTCAGGAAAACAACAAGTGCAGACTTGGAAACTAGGGGGAATAGAACTCGGAAGTTAAGCGTGCTCGGGCTGGAGCAGTGAGAGGATGGGTGACCTGCCGGGAAGTTAGACGATTTGAACTGGGTGATGATGGATGATTAGAGATTAATGGGTGATGATGGGTAGTTAGAGGATGGGGCCAGTTTCAAATAATTCAGATATTTGAAAATCAGGAAAAAAATCAAAAAAATTCAAAAAAAAAATCCTTTAGTCCCGGTTGGTGTTACGAACCGGGACTAAAGGTCGAGCTCCAGAAACCAGCCACGTGGAGCTCCTTTAGTCCCGGTTCGTAAGCAAACCGGGACTAAAGGGGAGGGCTTTAGTACCGACCCCTTAGTCCCGGTTCTTAAACCGGGACTAAAGGCCCCTTACGAACCGGGACTAAAAGCCCGTTTTCTACTAGTGTATATTCACAAAAATTGATCATAACTTGGTATTGTTCAACATATAAAAGTAAAAATTTGTTCAACATATCATGGCAAAATCTAAGATATATAGAGGATAGAAAATAGTAAATGATAGAAAAAGCTTACAAATTATAGGATAACTTTGTGATCCTTGATGCTCTGGAAATGAATGATGATGTCCTCATCCTTAACTTGGAAGAAGAAATCCCTTTCGACAAATGTGACCGAGCAATCATTGAAGTATTTTTGCCCCATATTGCTTCTTAGCTTGTTTCTTATATAGTTCATTGACACCTGAGTGACAATCAATGGTATTCATTCATTCATCCATTTAATATTAAAAAGTAAAATTGATTGACTTTCTTATTTAACAAGGCAAAGAACTATATATTGAAGAGACAATCAATAGTATTCTTCCTCTTCATGTTTTACACCTGAAAAGTAATATTGTTGAAGTTTTAGAATACTAATCGTTATACATAATGCTTATTGTAACTAATTCAGAATTTATAAACATTCTCCCGTCACAAACTTAAATGGAAAATTGCACATTACCATGTCTAAGCAATTCATAATTGGCTGCAAACTAGTCTTTACTTTCCCTATAATTAAATAAGAAAGTCAAGTGGTGAAAATACTTACTTAGGAGCCGAACTATGCTCCTGCAATAGTGCAGCCTACTGGATAGTGAGAATAACCGTGCATGTTCCTTACAAAATCAGAGAGACATAACCTACAGAAGTAACAAAAAAAAGGAGACAGCACCTGTCAGATGAATTCAGTGCCACTTCAGGTTCAGAGATAAGAAGATTCAGAAGTTGGTTGTTGCTTACCAAATCAGTGCTTGTGTCTTTGAAACTGAATCAATGCGGTCTGTTGGCTGTGTCGCTGCCTACTTCAGGTACAGAGATGAGAAGATTCAGAAGTTAGAACAGAAGGGTTGCACGGAGATGAACCGAGGGGTTCGTACCGGCAGGCCGACGGCACGCCGTGCGCATGCGCGCGAGGCGACAGCGGCAACAACCCTGCCTGCCGCCCGGCGGTTGCCTGGCGCGGTGACTGTGGCCGCGGACCGGCAGCAGTTCGTGTGCGATCTGATCGACGGATGCGGCTCGATAGTTCGGCTCGTTAAGCTCGTGGCTCGCTTCTTAATGAACAGAGCCAATCATTGATTTCAGCTCGTTAAGCTTAATGAGCTTAACGAACGAGCTAACGAGTTTCACGAGTAGCTCGTTAAGCTCGTTAGTAACAACATAACACATATTTTCATCTTACCTCACAAAAATTTCGTAGCACCTCGTCTCATTCACTCAATCTAATACACATAAGAGGCAACAAAATAGTGCATTTTATTTTGTAGTCACCATCTTCCTTTTTAAAAACCAAATCTACATGCTTATCGTGTGGACCGTAACACATCAAAATCTGTTAACGAGCCTAGCGAGCGCTCACGAGCTTAACGGGCTTTAAACGAACCGAGCCAAACAGGGTTTTCTGCTCGTTAATCTTAACGAGCTTAACGAGCCGAGCCTTAACGAGCACGAGCTTAACGAGTACGAGCTTAACGAGCCGAGTAGCTCGTTAATCCACCCCTAGGCGGAGCCGCGGAGGGGAGGTGCCGGTTCCTCTCGCGTTTGATCGATCGGTCGTTTTTTTTGGCGACGATGTACGCGTTCGTCCGTGCGATGCGCTTCTGGGACAAGGTGTGGACTCGAGGAGTGGGTGGGCTACAGGGCGAGCCTCTGTTTTGGGCTTATAAATGCTTAATTAGCACGTTGGCATATCAGTTTTGTTTTTTCTTATACTTACATAGTATATATACTATATATACATAATTTTTTGCCAAAAATAATGGGTATTCAGCTGAATACCCTTGAATTGAGGTGGGCCCGCCCCTGACGCGCGCGCACACAGACTTGTGTGCATGCATACAGTAGATAAAATGGTATTTGTCGGCATTTCCTCTCTCTTTCTCTCGTTGCCCATGTGGTATGAATTATGTGCCCCAAGCATGAAATCTTATTGGTCGTATTTTCCAGTTATATAGAAAACGCATGTTTCTATCATGGGTCTACCGTAGTATCACTTTCTTTTTTTACATTTGGTGAATTAAGAAATGTTTAGTTATTGTCATTCGCTCAACAAGAAAGTTAAAATAGTACCCTGTATTTACTATGTTTGTTTATTGTTATGTGACAAGAGTTGTCCCTTCAACTGTCATGAAAGGTTCTAAAGAAATGCACAAATGCGGAGGTGACAGTCAGGATAACATGATATAAACATCCCGAAAGTGCTTACATTAATTACATTCAAAATGGAGTGAAAGCACTGTACCCGCCTTTTTCTTGCAAAATGTTCAACATAACACCTATGCTTATAGTACTTAAGAACTGTCCGTGTGCAAAAAATACTATTAAAGTTTAATACAGTTGTGTGGTGATAATACTAACAATAGTGGTATTAAACTGAGCAGAGATAGCAATACAACGGTGGCAATAAAAATAATAGAGGCCAAAGGAGCAATAACTTCTTTATTCTAGGAAAATTAACATCATAGGTCTTGATGTCAAGGAAAATGGTGCGTCGACCCAACTAGTGGCACACCATAGACTCAAACACCCAAGTATCAATGATGTGCTAAATATGCTTATAATTAACTACCAGACAGTCCGGCCATCTCCTAATCCGCTTACAATAGTGCGGTTTCGGGATTCACATGTCTCATATGACCTTGGAACAAGGTGATGGACAAGATGAACAACTTTCGTGGTGAACACTTTTAATTTTGAGGTAATCTTGAGAACAAAATGGCTCATTTTCCAACTGGTCCAACTAACAAATATTATATATGAAAATATGGGCTACACAAGTCCGGGATAGTGCAACCAGTCCGAGCCAATTATTTCAAAGTTTTTTGAATTAAATAATCTAGTGATATAAACATATATTATGATACTATGCAAATTACACCTAATTATGGAAGTACGTCTAAGATTTTCAAGAAGGTGTTAAAATGTGTTCAAAGTGGTAAAATATTATTTAATATAAAAGTATAAATTTCATTATCCGGGAAATATTTAAAAAATAGAATGGTCATGCTCAAGACATGTCAAATGATTTACAAAACTTTTTTTGAAGCCATTTGGCGACATGGTATTTTTCCTTGCACTAGTAAATGCGTATGTGCAATGCACGTTGAGGTAGAATTTGTTTTGCATGTTAATATTACTCTAGATAGGAAATTAAATGCATGGTAATATTAGGTGTTTTTATGTGATTAATTACATGTTTAACATGTTGAGCGTTCATAATTGAAGCAATATAGGTCGTTGGATTGAACCAATTAGGTAACATATAAAAATCAAAAAGCATATTTAGAAGTTTCAAACAATTCGGAAAACAATTCCATGGAAACATATATGTGTTCTGCAAGAACTTGCTAATTTTCTTTTAAAAATGTTGTGATTTATAGGCTGTACAAAAAAACATCCGGCCCAACAACAAAAATGAAAAGCCCATATAAAAATGTGTATTTATCTTTTCTCTGTAAGCAACATGTGAAAGTATAATGCTGAGAAATTTTGCACATAAGTAGTATACATGTATATGTGCGCGCACAAATAAATTCCAATTTTTTGTGCTATGGAAAAATGAATTTTGAAAGCGAGCTCCCTGTAGCTCAAGCTCCGTTGGCATTTTACGCC
Organism: Secale cereale; assembly: GCA_902687465.1. Lineage (NCBI taxonomy): Eukaryota > Viridiplantae > Streptophyta > Magnoliopsida > Poales > Poaceae > Secale > Secale cereale. The sequence goes on along the minus strand of LR738714.1, from coordinate 863,270,448 downwards.
TGTAAACCATAAACTTTATTTATTTAATTTGAGCCAAAATAAATTTTTTGTTGATGGCCGTCAACTTAAATTTCTATCTTAATTATTTTGTCTAATATATCAAAATCACTAATTGATAAGTACACGTTCCAAAGATCTCTCCAAACCCAGGTTGCGACAAGTAGCGCGCTGCATGTGCGCCACTTGTCGCAACCTGGGCGTTTTCCCTTTTTTCGTAGATCCGTTTATTCAAAACGTTTTATCTCTTAAATCGTACGTCCAAATCTCGAACCGCTTTCACCGTTGAATTCCTCGCGTCGAGATCTTCAAAACTAGATCCCATGTCGATAGGTTTTGACGAACTTTTTTTCATGAAAAATAATCGAACAAAAAAACTGAACCGTGCGCACTGGTTTTTCCCTTTCCGAAAGAAGCACGCCCGCGCCTCTCGCGAAATCACAACCGTACCTCTGGCGTAAGCAAAACCGTGACTCTCATGGAAGTAAAAAAAAAAAAGAAAACGCGTTTTTTTCGTTTATGAGGAGGCAGGCCGTGACCCACGCGAAAGCACAACCGTGCCTCTCGCGAATGCAAAACCATGACTCTCGCGAAAAAAATTAGAAAATGCGTTTTTTTTCGTTTCCGAGAGGCACGGCCATGACTCTCGCGAAAGCAAAACCGTAACTCTCGCGAAACAAAAAAAACATGTTTTTTTTCATTTTCGAGAGGCACGGCCGTGACTTTCGCGAAAGCACATCCATGCATCTCGCGGAAGCAAAACTGTGGCTCTCGCGAAAGAAAAAAAAACAGAAAACACATTTTTTTCATTTCCGAGAGGCACGGCCATGACTCTCGCGAAAGCACAACCGTGCATCTCGTCGAAGCAAAACCGTGACTCTCGGGAAAAAAAGCATTTATTCACAAAAAAAAATCAATTTTTTTATCGAAAGCTAAGGAAGGCCAGTGGAAAACCAAAATGTCAAAAAAAAAAGCCAGGAAAAAACTGTTTTAAAAGCAGAAAACGCGTACGAAAAAAAAAACAAATCCGGAGGGAGCGCCCAAAACACGACAAGTGGCGAATGGCTGAGAGCGCGCCAAGTGGCGCTGATCATTGCGAGGTTCCCGAAGGAGCGCTCGTTAACTAGTTGCTCCCCCAATATAGGCCCGCTCATACCAATTTGTGCAGCCCACGTGGAGGGGCGGTGCTGAAACCTGTTAAGGCCCATATGATTTGTTTTCTTACGGAAGACCCAAATGGAGTTGTGCGAGTAAAGTTCGTGAATTTACAAGCTGCAGGTGGCACTCACGTCAGGGGCGTAACGCACGTATATTCTTTCTTTTCTCACGTATGAATTTTCATTTTTCTCTACTTCCTGCAATGCTCTGATAAATAAAATATATTTTTTCTTATATTTACAATTTAAGGAAAAGTTTGTAAATTTGAAAAAATGTTCACAAACTAGAGAACGTTCACAAATTTGAAGACCTGTAACAAATTCGAATAAATGTTCACGGGTTCAAGAAAATTATATCGAATGTGCAAAATGCTCATCAATTCAAAAATGTTCACAGATAGAAATTTGTTCATTAGTTTTCCACAAATTCAATAAATATTCATGAATTAAAAAAATACCAAAAATTCAAGCAATGTTCGGTAATGTAGAAAGATATTTGAAATTCCTAAAACATTCATGAATTTAAACATATTCATGAATTCATAAAAAGTTAGAAAATTCAAAAACATGTTAGTGAATACATAAAATACTATGAAAATTTGAGAATGAAAATAAGAAATAGAAAACAAAAAATAAAGTAAATAATTAACTACAAAAGAAAATAAAATGAAAAGCTAATAGGAAAAATATCCAAGGAAAAACGAAACAAACCGGCCAGGAAGCTTCCCAAAACCGAGTGAGAAGCTCCGAGGAACCTTTTGAAAACCACTCAGCAAACACGATCCGTAGGTGGGCCGGTCCACTCCATGATTGCTATAACTGTGCAGTATGGTACAACTCGATATAAGGGCATGTACAATGGTTGATAAGGTAGTCTTATCTTAAATCTTGCATGTAATTTAGAGATGACAAAAATACATGTCTACAATGGGTTATCTCTTAGCCTTATCTTAAATAACTAGCTATCCCTAAAAACATGATGAGACATATTGTGCTAAGAGATCATCTCTTGTCTTCTCTTAAATAAGAGAAGACAAGCCTTCTCTTATGATTTCTCTGTCCTTCACCTCATCATTTATCCTACGTGACGTTGCTAAGATAGAACCATTGTACATGCCCTAAGTGCTATATAGCAATTGTCAAGAATCAAGCGATGAGAGGCACACATTATTCAGCCCAACAAGCAGCAGGTCATCATCTTCATGAAAATTTCATTGTTCCAGCCACCATGTTCGACGTAGGGGTGGGGTCACCGAAGCTCCTGTACGTATCAGAGCAGAGCTCGGGCATGTGCCCTAGGTGTGGTTATGGTAAATCCACCCATGTACCCAACGATGAAAGCGGGGAGAAGCTACGTCGACCAATATAAGTTGGCCAGCTACCCAGAACATGTGATTACCTTATTCCTCCCCCCTCCCCTCCGTCGCCCCCGCGTGGGCAACGGAGGAGCTCCACCCTTAGCCGCCGGGTCACCGCCCCTCACTCTCCCTCTCCTCCTTCGCCGCCGGTGGTAGACGCCGGGCTTAGCCTGTGCGTGCGCCGGCGGCGGCGGAGGCACTCCTCCCTCTCGCGGGTCAAAGGGTGACGCGGGGCTCCCTGGCTCGAGGGTGTGATCCCGATCTAGGCTGCGGCGGCGTCGATCTGGTTTATGATGGCCCAGATCTGGACTTCGGCGGTGTGGCGGCTGGTCGGCGTCCTATCGGCGGCTGTTGTGGCAGTGCTGGCGCTGCTTCTCCCGATCTAGGGTGGTGGCAACCCCGAGGTGGGCCTCCCTGTCTGGTGGCGCGGCGGGGCGGGCGGGCTGCCGGGGATCGGGTCGGATGGCCGGCGATCCACCACCGGCGGGTTGGCGCGGCTTGTTGCCTCAACGGCCAACGGTGTCGAGCTACTTCTTCCTCCAATACTTGCATCGTGCACTGCGTCGTAACGGACATGGCGGCGCTGCTTGCCAGTTACCGGATGGGGCGAAGCGGGGGGAGGGGATTCGGATCGGGATATTTCCCTGCTCGGCTCCTGCCGGCCGCGACGGCGACGATGCCCGTGGTGTCGTTTATCTTCCTATAGACGTCATTCGGGACCGCCCCACCTTTTCCCACTCCACGGTTTCTCGGGTGAAAATCCTAGGGCAGCGACGACGCTCATGGAATCGTGTCCTTCTTGAAGGCGCCGTCGTGAGAGCTAAGTGCTCGTGGGCACGACTCTTGTTCGTGGGCAGTCGTAGTTGGCGTGCCCCTCTTCCTCCAAGAGGCATCTGCTTCGAGAGAAACTCTAGATCTGAGTCTCCCAGGTCGGATGATAACGGAAACTATGGTGCCATTCTCCCTTTTGAGGGCATCGTTTTGGAGCAGGTGCTGATTGGAAGGGCCCAAAGGCGGAGCGGGGTTTCATCTTTCCCATCGATGATGGTGGGTCTCGGCGGCGTGGCGGAGTGGAGGCTCGGCATCCGATGCGGGTTGATGGACTTGCGCAGGAGGGCGACGCTGTATGACGTCGATGGAAGAGAGGCCTAGTAAGGTCGATGCATCAGTACTGCTATGAGGATGGATCGACGAAAGATGGAGGTGACGGTCCTTGCAGCGTGCGGTGCTCACTGGGAGTGTGCCGGACTGGTGTGTGACCCAGTCTAGGTAGTGGCTTAGATGGGGCACCCGGCTTTAGATGTTAGGCTTTGGTGCGATGTGTCTTCGGTATTAGGCTCGGACATTCAGCCTTCATCAAGGGATAGGAGGAGCAACATGCGTTGCCAAGATGATGGCTTCAGACTTATTGATGTATTACCTTGTAAGATCTTTGGTAATATTTAATAATATGGCTGCATGCATCGTTCATATACAGAGGCCGGGTAAATCCTCCTTTTATATAAAAAATGCTACTCAGAACATGTGTCACCCAGTGCAAACATTCACTTTCCTATTATGAATTTGATGTGTGTACGCCATTTCTTAGACTATCCATAGTGGGGAGTAACTTAGAGTAGTAACAGCATATGTTACTAGTCTATCTTACTACCTCTATAGTGGGGAGTAACATATGTATAGTGTCATGCATCACTTCATTTATCATGTTGTAGACTCATCTTGTCTTGATATGTGTGATGTTAGAATAATTAGCTATGTTACCACATGCCTCTCTTTCTTCATCGATTACTTGCCACATCATCTATTTTAGCTAAATAAGTGTGATGTTACCATCTCTGTTACTCTCATTGTGGATAGTCTTATCCAATGTGTGTCCAACACTCAAATCAAACGGGGATATGTGCTGGCCAACTATGCCCAATGATGATATATAAGAGCATGGTTAATAGTATAGCCGGCAGCTGGCTATATGATCTTGCCACATCATTTATAATCAAGTTTACAGCCGACAAGTATAATAGTGGCATATAAATTTATACTACTTTTTATATAGATGGCACCTTATTCTCACACAACATGTCTAGGAGCACGTGTTGCAGTCGGCTGTTAATTAGTAGTCCACTTCCCTTCTCTTTCCTCCTCTCTCTCCTCCAACTCATCAAAAAAATTACTCCCTCCGTTCCATAATGATTTTTTTTCAAAACTGTGCCTAAATTTATACGAATTTTGAGAAATGTGTGGCTGTTTGCAAAAAAACCAAATCTATGACCCGGTCGGTCTTAATTGGGCCGACCAGTGGCCCGTCGGCCTCGACCTGGCCGACCAGTGGCCCGTCGGCCTCGACCTGGCCGACCAGTGGCCCGTCGGCCTCGACCTGGCCGACCAGTGGCCCGTCGGCCTCGACCTGGCCGACCAGTGGCCCGTCGGCCTCGACCTGGCCGACCGGCAACTGGATAAGCCCCAGCTTCTTCTTCCTCACTCGTTTCTTCTCTGTTCGTTGTTCTGTTCGTTCTTCCACCATCACACACCCCCCCCCACCGATCTACCCATTCTACCAGCCATTTTGTGTTCTAAGTAGCAGAATCAATATATCATAGCATTCTCCACCGATCCATCCAATTTATTTTTGCTATGGGGTAGTTTTTTGTGCGTATTTAAGGAGGAGCCATGGTGTGGTGGAGTAGCCATGGTGGGGTGAAGGAGCTGCGGTTTTGGTGGTGGTGAGGAGGTGGTGGTGAGGAGGAGAAGGAGGTGGTGGTGAGGAGTTTCGGTGGTGTTGTCCGGTGGTGCGAAGAGTACGCGATAAGGGCACACACGCGTCGAAGGTATATTTAGTGTACATAGTCATTTTAGCGTATAGTTAGTGTAGCCGGTAATATTTTTGTTAGTGTAGCCGGTAACAAATTTTGTTAGTGTAGCCGGTAATATTTTTGTTAGTGTAGCCGGTATTTTTTTTGTTAGTGTAGCCGGAAATATTTTTGTTAGTGTAGCCGGTAACATATTTTGTTATTGTAGCCGGTAATATTTTTGTTAGTGTAGCCGGTAACATATTTTGTTAGTGTAGCC
>LR738714.1:863221834-863249537 GCA_902687465.1 Secale cereale | reverse complement strand
GAGGACAATGCATGTATAAGAAATGCAGGACCTAAGCATATCGATTCTTAAATATAGCGTCAATATCAAACAAACAAAGTCGATTTTTTCTTGCAATTACATTGAAATAGCTACATTTTTATTAGGTTAGATAGATGTATATCTATGCACAACAGGCCCATCAAACCATCAAACGTCAAACTTTGTATTGATTTCACTCCTAAAATATACATATCGCTCTGCATTCTCATCAATAGACCGGGTGGTTAAAAGAAACGGCTTCAATTGTTAGTTATTGGTGGTCTCTTCTTTGTCATGCTATATGCAATTCTAGACTTCTAGTTAGTACAAAAACAGGTATACAATTTGTAAATGAATCTAACTAGGACAGAATATATAGGCAGCTTATGACCAGGCATTATGACAAGCAGATTGAATCAGACAAGTGGCCAGGCAATATATGCCCTAAAATCAGGAAACAAGTTGAGAAAGCATGTGAGTTTGCAAACACATGCTATCTGGATTGCTCATGTGATGGTCTTTTCCTAGTAGGTGACAGAGGGACTGATTACATAGTTCACTTGCATAAGAGAACATGCACTTGTAGAAGAATTCAGAAATCAGGGGTGCCATGTTCTCATGTGGTAGCCTGCTGTAGGAATGAAAGAATTGATCCTCTTGAACTGGTAGAACCCTGCTACTCCAAGAAAATGTTCAAGAAGGAATATGAAAGCATTATCTACCCTTGCAAAGATAGGAGAGAGTGGGAGGACATGTGTGGGCCCCCAATACTGCCACCATTGTACCAGAAGCATGTAGGAAGGCCATCCACTACAAGAAGACAAGCACCTGGAGAGGTTGACCATAGAAGGGGAGGAAAAAAATTACAAGGCATGGTGTAATCATGCATTGTTCATATTGTGGTGAGCCAGATCACAACAAGTCTGGATGCAAATAGTTGAAGGCTGGAATTCCACCACCAAGTGCAAATAGTAGAGGCAATGGTACACCCAGTGTGCCACCCACAGCTCCAGATGAAGGCAATGGTGCACCCACTATGCCACCCACAGCTCAACATCAAGATGATCCAGTCTTAAATCAGGTAATGCAGAGTTGCAGCTCCTGAAAACCAAATGCATTATATTCATGATTGCAATACAACTAACACAAAGTGTTTCTATCTAATTATAGGGAGTTGAAGAGCCAAGTGTTGTGTTAGAAGATCTTATGGTGGATAACATGGTTGCCCAGGTATAAATTACTGCATAATCAGTTGCTTTTATTTCCTTACTGTTTTTCTAGTATCATATATTTGAGAGAGGCCATTACCTTATCATATATTCTGCAGATGCCAACACCAAGGGTTGTTCAAGAGAGGCCATTACCATATTCTGGATTTCTCACTGCTGCCCAAGTGATGCTGAACCAGACTAATGCTAGTCAAGGTAGTCAGGCTAGCTCAAGCACCATTAGGCCAGGTGAGTTGGTACAGAAGCTGGAGGCAGTGAAGAATCAGAAAGATAGGGAGTTGGAGGAGAGGAAACAAGCTATCCATGCTTCTAGGAGGAAAGAAGAATTAAAAAAAATCTCAAGACATAGCAAGGAAGAAGCATGAGGTAGCACATAAGAAAGCAGAATTGGCTGAGAGAAGAAGATTGGCTGCACTGGAGAGGAGTGCCAAATGAAAAGAAGAAGCAGAGATGAACAAGAAAGCTCAAGCTGAGACCAGACAAATTATTCAGAAACAATGAAGACTATAGCTGGAGAGAAAAAGGCAAAGCAAGAAGCTGAGAGAAGAGTTGCTGCTGAGAAGAAGGAGGCACAAAAGAAAGAAGACATGGAAGGAGCTGCTGCAAAGAAAGAAGAGGAGAAGAGAAAAGCTGCTGCACAGAGAGAAGAAGAGAAGAAACAAGCTGCTGCTAGGAAAGAAGAGAAGAAGAAGCTTGCTGCTGCTAAGAAACAGCTGGAGAAGAGTCCTGGTACAAAAAGAAAGCCAAGCTGGCTTGCCAGTGAGGCTGATTATCCAAAAAACAACAAGATCATCAATGTTTGATGTCTTTAGGTAGTTTAAAGATATGCCTGTTTATGATCATGTAGGATCTATTCAAATGAGCATGTATGGTACTTGTGTACTCATTTTGGTGGATGATGATGTTAACTATCTTCATGAATGATGATGTGTACTCAATTTGGTGGATGATCATGTTTGGTGTTCTTCTCATGCCAAATTTAGTCCAATTTAGCAGTTTAATGCCATTTTCTCTTGTATTATGCTGATCACCAATTGGCACATGCTACTGCTTATTGTACAAATAAACTGTTGATGGTCATGAGCAATATGATGACTGGCACTTCGCATTCAAAGAAACTGCTTATTGTACAAAGAAACTGCTTATTTTACAAATTGTCACTTCACATTAAAAACATTGCCACTTAACTTTGCCAATTAGAACATCACATCAACAATCATCTACATTATCACTTAACATAAATTGGCACAAAAAAACTGGACTGATCAATTGACATTATCATGCATTGATCATACATAGAACAACACAAAGTATTGCATCAGGGTTCACCACCACTTAACTTTCCATTGCATCATGCTGAAACAAAAGAGTTGAGGCACCAGCATTGCATCAGGGTTCACCAGGATTCACCACAACCATTACAAGACAGGACACAAAATAACTAACACCAGGGTTCACCACCACCATTACAAGACACAAAACAAATAACATCATAGACCTAGCAACACCAGAACCTAGCAACACCAGAACATCATCATCTTCACTTCTTCAGCATGATCACCACCATTCCTGCAAGACCTAGCACCACAACAACACCAACCAGTATCTTCATGAGCATCACCAGCTCTCTCCCAAGCATCATCAGTGCAGCAACTTGCTGCCTGGTCATCAGATTGGCACTGTAATTCTTCTTCAAAACCTTCTTAACATTGCTGACAGATCCATTCATATAGAACAGTTCTTGTGCTTTCAGAAGTTCCTCCATGCGTTCCTCCGCTGCACCAATAGCATCCACTGCCGCATCACCAGTGAGATACTGCTTCTCAACTAGGTGCTCAATATACTCCAACTCCCACCTCCAGAAATCACAAGTGACCTATCCAAACCAGAGACGAATGGGGTGAAAAAATCTTCAATCTTTGGATCCAGAACATAAGCCAAATCACATCAAGAATGTAAATCGAACAACATAACTTACCCCATGCTTCTGGCACTTGTAAAACGCACATCCGTCGTGCTTCTCTATTGTGGAGATGTACATGTGCACGTTCTCCTTGTAGGTCGGCCAGCGGGCCAGCGGCAGTGCCAGTGCACGGCGGCGAACATCAGAGGAGGAGGAGCTGGCGGTAGACATGACCACCATAGGGAAAGGTACTGCCCTCCTCGACGGCGGTGACAAGGTGAGGCAGAGCAGAGCGACGGGAGGGAGGCGCAGCAGAGCGACGGGAGGGAAGCGGAGCAGAGCGACGGGAGGGAGGGATTTGACGGGACGAGCTACGGGTTAGGGATTTGAGGATGGGGAATTTTGCTCTTGTACAAAAAAACATCCATGCAAGATTTGTCAAATCAAAACGAACTACGTGGCGGTCAACAGTTGGCCAAACCCACCGCCTACCCACCGTTTACGTGCTACAGTGACCATATTTTCATGTCGCGTCGTATTGAGTGACCGTATCGAGCGTATTCCTAAGTTCAGTAACCGTATCGTGCTTCGATCGCAACTATAGTGACCATGAGTGTATTTATCTCCCGCTTGATTAAGCCTAGCTCTGCGGCGGCGGCGGCGTAAACGATCGAGATGAAGTTGCACAAACAGATGGCAAAGCGACGTGTAGTGATCCAATCGATAAGTAATTTTCAGGGCTGCAGACTAGCAGATCAAACCGATCATATACGTGGTCTGTGGGCTATCAATTGTGGGCTTGGGCTATTCAACAGTACGTACACAAGCCATAGGGGGGGTCTGGCCCCGCTCGCCCCCTAGCTCCGCCACTGCCAGCACCGATTGCATCATTACGCACTGCATGATCCAACCAGATCTAATGAAACACAACCTTCATGCGTCCTACACCAGTGCCAATTAAATGCACCACCCGATCGGAGACATAGCAAAAATGACATTATTCTATATATAGAATGCCGCCAACACCTCATCACCCTAGAAAAGACACTAAACCTAACACAAAGAGAATGGGAGCCCCCGCCATCTAGGAATTGGGATCCGCCGCACCTTGAAGGCCCATAGGGCACCATAGGCGAGGCTGAACAACAGCGGCGTGAGGCGTGAGTGCGGGAGCAGAGCTAACATTGGGTTGCGTCCAGGGTTAAGCTAGTTTGAGTGATGCACTCTTTTGTAGGGCTAAGCTAGTTTGAGTGATGCATTCCGTTCTAGGGTTAAGCTAGCATTGGGAGAGGATTTGTAGCACCAAGGTGCGAGGGCACGCAGATTTGCGGCCACCCGATTGCGTCGTGGCTCAAAGAATGGTTTGGTCTTTTCATGTGCTTTAACTCTTAATTACTTTAGATGGGGTTCATGTGCGCAACTTTTGGCAGTTCCCCCACCCACCTTCCATGCTTTCTCTTCGACTTTCATATTTGAATCTTCTATATCTTTTGAACGATAAGTCAAATATAGTTTTATTTGCAGATTCGTGTTGCTTGTGATAAGGGCTTTCAAATAAGATCCATTTTGAATGGATTTTGGTGAGTTTTGAAATAAGTTTCAACCGCAGAAACTTGGTACGAGCAAACGACAAAATTGCAGGTTTCAGAAGCTTTCAGATAAGATCCATTTTGAATGGATTTTGGTGAGTTTTGAAATAAGTTTCAACCGCAGAAACTTGGTACGAGTGAACGAGAAAATTGCAGGTTTCAGAAACTAAAACTCAAAACTTGGTGTGCCCTCGTGCGGAATCTAACGAATTTAGGGATCGTGAGGCAAAACAGGTGATCGGGCAAGTGCTGATACGTCCAAAATGCATCACTATTTTATATCGTAATTCATCCTTATTCATTGATATATTTCACATTACGATGATGTTCTTATGTTGTTTTGGCCTATTTTACACAGTTTGCAACTTTCCGGTGCCAAAGCAGCAGACGCAGGATTCAGCGGTAAAAAGTGGACGCTGAGTTACTGAAGAAGAATACCTCCAAATTACTTGAAAATCGACGGAGGGTATTTTCCAGAAGGATCACGAAGATACGCAAAAGAGCAACCAGAGGGGGGCCATAGGGTGCCCAGGCGGCCACCTGGCGCGGCCCCCACCCTAGCCGCGCCGGGAGGGCGCCTGGAGCCCCTGGCCCACTCCAGGCTCTCCTCTCTGGCCTATATACTCCTCGTCATCCAGAAACCCTAAAAAGGAGAGAGTTTACGGAGTTCCACCGCCGCTCCGTGGCGGAAACCTACAGAGAAGAAAAGCCATCTCCGGCGGGCAGATTCCGCCGGGGAGATCACCTCCCGGAAGGGGAGATCATCGCCATCGTCATCACCATCGTCACGTGCATCATCGAGATCATCATCAACATCATCCCCAACATCAGCACCATCTCCATCTTCATCCAATCTCATCTCACAATTGCAACTTGTGTTGTAATCCGTACTATCTATCCTCTCTACTCTATCGGTGTTGATTACTACTTTGTGGTGAATGCTATTGAGTTTTGTTGGAGAAATATCATTGTGTCCAGATTGTTTATCATCCATCTATCTCCACTGATCATGATCTCTTTTATGTCTTGTGAGTAGTTACTTTAGTTCTTGAGGACATGGGAGAAGTCTTGTTGTTAGTAGTCATATGATGTTGAAGTAATATGTGTTGTTTGATACTTAAGTTGTGTTGTTATTTTCCTAGTGGTGTTGTGTGAGTCGAACACTCAACACTTCGCCTTATTAAGGACCTAGGGGAATACATTGTGTACAAAGAATGCTTACGGTGGGTTGCCGGAGTGACAGAAACCTGAACCCCAGTTCGCACGCTTTTGCACAAGGGAACAATGGATCATCGATCATATTGCTATGGTTAGGCTTTTGCCTTAAATACTATCTTGTATTTGCGGATGCTTGCAAGGTGTTTAATCATAAGAGTGCACTCATCTTAGTCTAGAGGGTGTACTGGCATAGATCCACCCATTCAACACTTATCAACACATCACATAGTACCGATACGGAATATGGCGAAAGCACATGACTACCTCTCCCGTGTGTCCTCAAGAACTCTTTAGCCTTTATAAGTTCAGTTGCTAGGCCTCTCCTTTGCTCAGAAAGGATTGGGCCACTTGTTACTCTCCAGTGCTTTTTACTTTGCTCGCTTTTACTTTCATGTTGCTTATATCAAGAAAACCCCTAAAAAGTTATCTTTCAGTGCTTGCAGTTATTCCTTGCTCAGAATCACTTATCAATACCTTCTGCTCCTCGTTGGGTTCGACACTCTTACTTATCGAAAACGCTGCAATAGATCCCTTACGGTTGTGGGTCATCAAGTACCGTTTTCTGGCGCCGTTGCCGGGGAGTGTAGCGCTATTGGTAACGAAGTTTTTATATTTCTGTTTTTATTTTGCTGTTGCTGCTCTTTGTCCTTATGGACAACCTTGCTAATGGATCGTTGCTTGTGGGAAGACGCCCCACATCTGTGGTGGTTGCTCCTCCCCCTACTGAAATTGTGCCCTATAAAATACCAGCTGGTATTATCGATTATGTTTTGGCTAATCGTTATGCAGGAGACAGACATCCCGGTGAACACTTGCTATATCTGTCACAACTATGTTCATTATTTAAGCTTGCAGGTGTATCAATGGAGTTTGTCATGAGGAAATTGTTCTCCGTATCGCTTATAGATAAAGCTTCAGATTGGTATAAGCTTCTCGATAACTCACACTTGCTTGATTGGCAAGAGCTTATGTCTCTCTTTTATACCAAGTTTTATCCTCTTCATGAAATTCATCGAGACAGGAACTATATCTATAACTTTAGGTCTCGTGACGGAGAGAATTGCTCAAGCTTGGGGGAGATTGAAGTCCCTAATGCTCAAATGTCCTATTCATGAGCTCCCCAAGAAAATTATACTTACAAATTTTTATGCCAGGCTTTCTCGTCAGGATAAGGAGATGCTGGGTGCCTCCTCTAGTGGGGTATTTCAGACAAAGAGCGTTGAAGAAACGTGGGATCTCATTGAAAGGATCCAGAGGAATACCGAAGATTGGGAATCGATAAAGGTATTGAACCCGCTATAAATTATGAGCATGATTATATTGAGAGCTATGTGAAAACTGATTACTTCAATACCTTTTGCTCTAAGATTGGTCTTGATTCCCATCTAATGATTGATTTCTGTAAGGATTTTGCCTCTCACGTTGATTCTTTTAAAAAGAAGAGAGATCAGCATCATGAACCTTTCAAAGAGTTACCTGTTGATATTCATGTTTCTGACCCTATTTTGCCTGCAGTTATATATGAAAAGCCTCCTTTTCCCGCAAGGATAAGGGAGCACTCTCTTGTGACAGGCATAATAAATAAAAGTGAGAGAAGAATTGATGAGCCTGAGGACCAGATCAAGGTCGATCCTCAAGTTGCATTGGTTAAAGACCTTGTTACTAATGATGTTTTGGATTCCAATGTAAATTTTTGTGCTGTTTCCACTAACCTTGTCACAGCCAAGAATAAAGGCCCAATTTCAGGTACTCCAGTAGTATCTGTTAAAATAGGAGATCACAATTATTATGGGCTATGCGATTTGGGATCGAGTGCTAGTGATATCCCCTATTCACTTTATCAAGAGATCATCGGTGAGATTTCACCTTGTGAACTTGAAGAAGTTGATGTTACCATTCATCTTGCAAACAGAGCAACTATCTCTCCTATCGGAATTGTGAGAGACGTTGAAGTCCTATGTGGAAAGGTAAAATACCCTACCGACTTTCTAGTACTTGGTTCAGTGAGGGACAATTTTTGTCCTATTATTTTTGGTAGACCTTTTCTCAGAACTTGTGGAGCTATAATAGATTGCAAGAAAGGTAAAGTTTCTGTTGAATTCAATGGTGAGCCATATGAATTTAATTTTTCTAAGTTCTCTAAGCAGCCTCGTGGTACCGATTTACCTAGTGATGATAAAATTACTGAAAGTATTGCTTCTATTGCTATTCCCCCTAATGATCCTTTGCAGCAATATATGGAGGACCACGAGAATGATTTGCATATGCAGGAAAGAAATGAACTAGATGAAATATTCTTGAGACAACCTGCTATCCTGAAGCACAACCTTTCGGTTGAACCTTTGGGAATTTTATCAAAACCAAAAGAAGACCCGGTGTTCGATCTTAAACCTCTTCCCGATACGCTCAAGTATGCTTATTTAGATGAAAAGAAAGTATATCCTGTTATTATCAACTCTAACCTTTCAGGATATGAAGAAGAGCGACTATTGGAAGTACTTCGTAAACACCGAGGTGCAATTGGCTATACCCTTGATGACCTTAAGGGGATTAGTCCATCTATCTATCAACATACTATCAACCTTGAGCCTCATGCTAAACCAGTTGTTGATCATCAACGACGGTTGAACCCGAAGATGATGGATGTTGTAAGAACTGAGATTCTCAAGCTTCTAGCCGCAGGTATTATCTACCCTATAGCTGATAGTAAGTGGGTAAGCCCGGTACATTGTGTTCCTAAGAAAGGAGGTACAACTGTGGTTCCTAATGATAAGAATGAACTAATACCTCAGAGAATTATTATTGGATATAGAATGTGTATTGATTACAGGAAGCTGAACAAGGCAACCAGGAAGGATCAGTACCTGTTGCCGTTCATCGACCAAATGCTTGAAAGGTTATCCAAAAATACCCACTTTTGTTACCTCGATGGTTATTCTGGCTTCTCTCAAATTCATGTTAACACTGCTGATCAAGAGAAGACCACTTTTACTTGTCCCTATGGTACTTATGCTTACAGGCGTATGACTTTTGGTGTATGTAATGCCCCTGCTACTTTTCAAAGGTGTATGTCTGCTATCTTTCATGGTTTCTGTGAGGAGATTGTGGAAGTCTTCATGGACGATTTCTCTGTCTATGGAACTTCCTTTGACCATTGTCTCCACAACCTTAATAAAGTTTTGCAGAGATGTGAGGAGACAAATCTGGTACTCAACTGGGAGAAGTGCCACTTCATGGTTAACGAAGGAATTGTTCTTGGTCACAAGATTTCCGAAAGGGGAATTGAGGTGGACAAGGCCAAGATCGAAGCAATTGAGAGGATGCCCTATCCAAGGGACATCAAAGGTATTCGCAGTTTTCTCGGTCATGCTGGTTTCTATAGAAGATTTATTAAAGACTTTTCTAAGACTTCGAGACCCCTCACTAATCTTCTCCAGAAGGACGTTCCTTTTGTATTTGATGAAGATTGTAAGGAGGCTTTTGAAGTTCTTAAGAAATCTTTAATAACCGCTCCTATAGTACAACCACCTGACTGGAATTTACCTTTTGAGATTATGTGTGATGCTAGTGATTTTGCTGTTGGAGCTGTTTTAGGGCAAAGGGTTGATAAGAAATTGAATGTTATACATTATGCTAGTAAAACCCTTGATAGTGCTCAAAAGAATTATGCTACTACTGAGAAGGAATTCTTAGCTGTAGTGTTTGCTTGTGATAAGTTTAGGCAGTATATTGTTGATTCCAAAGTTATTATTCATACTGACCATGCTGCCATTAAGTACCTTATGACAAAGAAGGATGCCAAGCCAAGACTTATCAGATGGGTACTCCTTCTTCAAGAATTTGATTTGCAGATTGTTGATAGGAAAGAAGAAGACAATCCGGTGGCGGACAATCTTTCAAGGATGGAAGATATACCGCATGATCCCATCCCAGTCAACGACAGTTTTCCAGACGAGCAACTTGCCGTTGTAAAAGTACAATCTCTTTCCGATCCTTGGTTTGCAGATTATGCTAATTTTATCGTTGCGAAGTATTTGCCTCCTGGTTTAACATTTCAGCAAAGGAAGAAGTTCTTTCATGATTTGAGGCACTACTTTTGGGATGACCCACATCTTTTCAAAGAAGGTCCAGACGGGATCGTGAGAAGATGCATACCGGAACATGAGCAGAAGGACATTCTCAGACACTGTCATGATAGTCCCTATGGAGGACATCATGCCGGTGAGAGGACCGCACATAAGGTTCTTCAATCAGGTTTTTATTGGCCTACTCTCTTTAAGGATGCTAGAAATTATGTTTTAGCCTGTGATAAATGTCAGAGAGTTGGTAACATTAGTAGAAGGAATGAGATGCCTATGAATTACTCACTAGTGATTGAACATTTTGATTGCTGGGGTTTTGATTTTATGGGTCCTTTTCCTTCTTCGCACAAGTACACTCACATTTTAGTAGCTGTTGATTATGTGACCAAGTGGGTTGAAGCAATCCCCACTGAAAGTGCTGATCACAAGACATCTTTGAAAATGCTCAAAGATGTGATTTTCCCTAGGTTTGGTGTACCTAGGTATCTCATGACTGATGGAGGATCACACTTCACGCATGGAGCTTTTAGAAAAGCTTTAGCCAAGTACGATGTCAATCATAGAATTGCTTCACCATACCATCCTCAAACTAGTGGGCAAGTTGAGCTCACCAATAGAGAGATCAAGTTGATCTTACAGAAGACAGTAAATAGAAATAGAAAGGACTGGTCAAATAAGTTAGGAGATGCTTTGTGGGTGTATAGAACTGCTTACAAAAACCCCATGGGCATGTCCCCCCTATAAGATGGTTTATGGCAAGGCTTGCCATTTGCCATTAGAATTAGAGCACAAAGCTTCCTGGGCTGTTAGAGAGCTTAATGCTGACCCAAAGTTAGCTGGTGAGAAGCGTCTCATGAACTTGACTTCTCTAGATGAGTGGAGAAGTGAAGCTTACGAGAGCGCTAAAAATGTTCAAGGAAAAGGTAAAGAAGTGGCATGATAGGAGGATTTTGAAACGTGAATTTAATGTTGGTGATAAAGTTTTGTTGTTTAGATCCCGTTTCAGGTTTTCTCCAGGCAAACTACTTTCCAGGTGGGAAGGGCCATTTCATATTGAAGAAGTCTATCGGTCTGGTGCAATGAAGATTAACAATTTTGAAGGCACCAAACCTCAAGTTGTGAATGGGCAAAGACTTAAGCATTACATAGCAGGAGACCCTGTCAATGTTGATGTGAATATGATATACACAACAACTCACGAAGAACATGTTGCAGCCCTGTTTCAGACACCAGCAGAAGCAGAATATGTAGGGTAACGCAGCAGAAAATAAAAAAATTCCGACCTACGCACCAGCCCAGGACCACTATGGAGACTGCATACAAGGTTTGATCTGTTTCGTTACCGACTCGTAGCGCAGCGGAAGTAGAGTCGATGACGATCGTCGGTGCAGATCCCCGCAGCTAGGATTTACAACCTCCCAACCGCGAGGATGTATACCCTCATCCGCTCCACGGACAGCCCTCCGGGAGACGGTCGAACAGTCCCCCGGACGGTGTCGCGGACAGCCCTTCGGGAGGACCATCGAAACTCGAACGGTCACTCGGACAGCCCTTCGGGAGGACTCACAGAACTCGGTCCGTCACTTGGACAGCCCTTCGGGAGGCACTCTCGAACAGCCCCTTAGGGCACTAAGATCGAATCTACGACCTCTCTACAGAGTTGCACACATACGGTGTCATCTATCCGGCAGGGCTTCGCCGTCCAGAACTAGTTCCCACCGGAACCCAGACAGCCTTTCGGCACTACGAAACTATTTCGTGGGAGGGAGAGAGAAGCCAGATCATTGCAATGGCATGTATGTGAGCAAGGGATGAAGAGATGGCAGCCCCCATCTCCTCTTATTTATAGGAAAACCAAGGGGTAGGGCATGGCTCACAAAAACCCAAAATGCCCATGCAAATGTCACACATGAAGGGCATAATGGGGAGGGAAGTGGAGCTCCATGGAGCCCCACTCATGTGGCCGGCCAACCCCCTTGGGGGGCCCCCATGAGGAGCATGCTTGGCCCCCAAGCCCTTCTAGAAGCCTTTCCACAAAAGCCCTAAAAGGTGGCTTTCATAAAAATATCCAAAAAGCACTTTCACTATTCACGACGACATATTTCAGCGTCTGATCGAACTGAAAATATTTATGTGGGCTTAGAACATTTCCAGTACCCACCATAATTATTTCCAACGCGTTCTGGAACAATTCCAGTTTAGTGATTTTCATCTGCGAAAAGCATCTGAAGTGGTTCCGGCAGCTCCGGGACATTCCCGGTTTTCATCTCCGAAAATTCCAGAAAGTTTCCAGAACGATTCTGGCATCCTCCAAGAATTATCAGGCATGTGCCAAAACCAATTTGACTTTATGGTATCCTCTGAAACAACTTTTCAGTTTCACCGGAACTCATCCGGTGACCTCTCTCTGCGGAACTTTTCCGCTGTCCGAAACTTTTTCGGTGTCCGAAACTTTTTCGGTGATTTTCTCTCAGACTCCCTGTCTAGTATTCAGCAGATAGATGACCCTTAAGCGTGTGACCCTATAGGTTCGGTGAAGTATAGACATGACCCGGAACCCCTTCCGATCAATGATCAACATCGGAGCCGTGGACACCCATATTGACCCCCTATACCCACACGAATGAATATTCGAGTGAACCTCCAGTTGCTGTGTGCTATTCCTTTTGCTTCGCGATATGTCACAAACACCCGAGGTGAGATTTATTTCATCCCCGTGGGCAAACACTTTGTCCACTATGCAAGTTACCTCGTTACCGGTTTTGTTCTCTTTTCTCGTTTTCGTGTTCCGGCATCCCAGTGATCAAATCACCCTGTGTCTGGCCAGACGATGATGGATACCGTTACACCGAGAGGGCCCGAGTATATCTCTCCATCGACGGAGGAGCAAATCCCAATCTTGAGTTATCAAGTTACTTGCCATACTTTCCCATGAACCCGTAAGCCGCCGTAATAGCCATCCAGTTACGGATGACGTTTAACAAACCCCAAAGTTCATGAATCAAGCATGAAGGAACTCGATACTCTCATGGTCTAAGGAATTATGCAAACATTAACTTCCTGTGTTATTAACCATAAACTTGTGACGAATGTATCTCATAGCATAACATCAATTCGGGTCGATTCAACACAAATGTTCCTATAACATTGTGCCCTCAAAGTTGCTGGCATAGACATGCCCATGATTGGGAAAACATAATCATCATGCAACACTTGAGCTAGTCTTAGAGGCATGACTAGGAATACTTTTTACCGTTTATTATTCCACACGTGCACATGGGTTTTCCCCAGAGCCTTTATGGATATACGGGCTCGGGAACCATAGCAGTTATAGCATGGAACATAAACCTAATTATGAACAGTGAGATAAATAATAGAATTTATTATTGCCTCTAGGGCATATCTCCTACAGACTCCCACTTGCACTAGAGTCAATAATCTAGTCAATGCTAATGCACTTTACACCTATGACACATTGGTGTAAATATGCTTCGCTTGTGGTATAGCCTGATGTCCAACGGATCTGACGACTTCAGCTCCGTGTGTATCTTTGCATATCGTCCGCGTTTTCACGCCTTCACAAAATTCATATTTTGTGTGGATTTCGCTTTTTATGTATGCGAATCACAGGTCGAACCTGGATTCCTCAGACTGAGTTATGGAGCAACTACCTCAGTAGTGTCCCATTGACAAAAGCCATCTTGGAACCATACTAAGTTCATGAATGAACTATATGATTCAACATCTTCTTTGTCGCTTCAAAAGCGGCAACATACTTCGCCTTTGTTATAGAATTCGCCACAGTAACTTGTTTGGAACATTTTCCAACTAACTGAGCCACCACATTGTGTGTTACACAAAACCCTTAATTTAAATCGAAAATCGCACGGGGAAAAGATGAAGACTGTATCGATGTAACATTTTACAACGAACTCTTCATGATCTCCGCCTGCGAGAAAACATGTCATCAGTACTACTCTGGTACTACATGACATCTTTCACTGTTGTCCCATGATCAGTACTTTGATCACTTTGGTATCTATACTCACAACAGCTTGGGAGTATTGGACATATCTGGTTGTTTTACATACCATGGAATACATGATTAATCCAAACACAAGAGTGTGTGGAATCTCCATCATGTATTTTGCTCATCGGTGTTTTTGGGACACCGAGTCTTGCAAAAACTCTTTCCATGTGACTTCGGCAAGAATCACTCCTTGGCGTTTTATATGCTAAAAGGTTTTAGCATCTTGTCAATATGTATTCATTGCTTAGCCCCATTAGGTAAATCTATCTTCATAGATCATCATGCCTAATATCAAGGCTATTTAGCCTAAGCACTTCATCGAAAAACTATTTCCAAATGAAGTCCTAATTCGTGTCAAGAAATTTATTTCCAATTACCAATGTGTCAAGCACACAAGGTTTTTAGAAATATTATTGCGCTCCCACTTACTTTCTTGAATTACAAGCATCTTCGTTACCCATTGATGAAGTCAAAACCCCTTTTGACCATTTCATCAAAACACGAAGATTCCAACTCCATTTTGCTCTCTTCTGTCCATCACTGGAACTCTGAAGTTTGCATACCTACTAGCATCCTCTGGATCGACAACCTACTTTGGACTGTATCACATACAAGTCCTAGGTTTCATTTCCATCAGATGGAAATCCTTTTGTCATCCATGTTTCATATCTCAAGATTGAAATATGTATTAATTGCTAGTTCAACCCGAACCGACTTTAAGCATCGCTACGATGAAACAACCTCATCGTAGTCAACTCCTTGAACTTGTTATTGCAACAAGTCGAGCTTTATGGATAAACATTTTTATCCGTATCAGTTTTAAGTTCCATAAATATTCGTTAGACTCTAAGTCTTCCGAAAGGTGTATCAAGGTTTTAATCTTGAATAACTTATATGGAAACTATCTCGGATTGTATTGGCATTTAGCCAATTCCGGAGTCAGGGCCCATCAACGCTTCCTTTGTGTATCATAGGTATACTGTTGTCCAACAACAATATCTCGTCTGCGCACCTGAGAGGTTTGCACGAGCCTTGCCTACGTGGTTCAGCTGCAAGTTCGACCGAAGTCCATACATTTTATTGTAGAGACTTCCGTATCAGTCGTAGTAGAAAACTCTGGAATTACTTCCAAGGTTCCTTTCCTTTGACCTGATGACGAAGATACTGTTATCTCGTCGAGTTTGCACTGTCCTCCCACTCACCCTTTTTGAAAGAACCATTCTCTTTAAAAGCATACCGTTTCGTGGCAAAACTATTTGCCTCGGTATTGTGAGGGAGGAATACCCAATTGCTTGGGATAACCTACAAAGTAGCACTTGTTTGATTTGGAATAGGTTTGTAACCTTTTACACAAGCCCCATATTCCAAATGTTAAGAAAAGATACAACATGGTTGGGCGTACCATACCATGGCTTCATTTCAACAGACCCGATGAAGCTCTTTTCAGTGTAAAAGCCGCAGTCTCTAAAGCATCACTATA
The DNA here is from genome assembly GCA_902687465.1 of Secale cereale. Lineage (NCBI taxonomy): Eukaryota > Viridiplantae > Streptophyta > Magnoliopsida > Poales > Poaceae > Secale > Secale cereale. Next base: position 863,234,006 of record LR738714.1, on the reverse strand, counting down.
AAAGGGATAATGGCAAATTTATTTATGTCATCTTTGATCTTACCATGTCATAAATGGTTTGATTACATCTTCACAGACTTTTCACTTTGCAGTGGTGTTCCGGGAAGTGTAAGTTATGAAACAGCTTTCACAACTCATCAGACATTCGCTAAGCTTGTAACTCAAATATTCCTTTCTGCAATCGAATTGTAGAAACATAATTTTCTTGTTACAATAACTTCTACTTCATTTTTGAAAACCTTTCGAATGATTTCAAAAGATCCAGACTTACGTCTCATCAAGTAAATATCCATATATCTACTTGAGTCATTTCTGAAGATAGATAAATCCACTACTAACAACATTTATCGGACTACACACATCAAATGTATGATCACCAATAAGTTTGTTCCTCGTTCCTTATGGCCTGTGAACGGTATTTCAGTCACTTCTCTTTTCGGAGGAAAGTTGCAAGTGTCAGATGATTCAAAATCAAACGACTTCAAAATCCATCATAATGGAATTTTCCATGCGGGTTTCTCCAATGTGACCAAATGCAGTGCCACACCTGTGTGGTATTCTTTTAGTCTTGCGACATTTAGCGTCAGTGTTATGGATGTATCATATTACCATCAATATTCATAACATACATCCCATCTTGGATGGAAGCATGGCCCTTCATGTTATTCATAATACTGAACAACAATTGTTGTTTTTATGAATAACCTCTTTTGCAAAAACACTGTGCAATGGGCTAGAGTGTATGAAACTCTAAAATGAATTATGAAAATAAACACAGAGGTAATATATTATTATCAACATTCATAACATACATCTCATTCATAATGAAAGTATGGCCCTTATGGTGTTCATAACACCGAACATCAGAAGTTCTCTTATGAACAACCTTCTTGCAAGATACCTTATGCAATGGGCTAGAGTGTGTAAAACTCTAAATGAATTATGAAAATAAATACAGACGGTAATACACCGATGGAAGGTATAGTAACATTTACTATGTTCCCTGTGTATACCTAAACCTCATTCCTGGCTAGTCTCTTAGGCCATAGTAGTTCTTACATCGAGTTGCATCAGAATGCAATTGAGCGGGTATCTTTGTGATTAACTCACAATACCCAAGAATTAGTGATCAACAAATTAATCATAATTCCCAAGGACTATATCTTTGACCAGCCTTCTATACATCAAAAACTTGTATGACATTCATACATGAGCTGGATATTCCAGTCTTCTTTCTTTTTACCATTATACTTCTAACAGTTTAACTTTTAGTATTTCTCCTACTCTCAGAAGAAGCACCCAACTTAAGAGTGGCGTTAGCCCCGGACTTCTTAGGCGTGAAAGTCTTACTAACACCCTTCGGACACTTCCTTTCTCTTTAAGTTGTTGTTTTATTCACCTTTCATCATATGACAGGCGTTCTACTGGATCCCTCTCTTATCAGTCTAATGCATAGTAAACTCCTTTACTAATAGTTTGCAAACAAACACTGCTTTGGATATCTCATATCTTTCAGCCTTTGTCTGTCTCTGAAAATGATTTTCAGATTCCATGAATATCACATAACTATCCAAACTTTCGAAGTTCGGGTCTCATGGAAGCAAGCATATTGCATTTGACCGTAACAGAATTCTAGCTTTTGGATCGAGGGACGAGAGTCTCATCATCCATAGCATTAGCGGGAGAATACCGAAAGTATGCGATAGGACAGAGTCCTTCTCGGCACTCTTGAGGACAATCCTCACATTACGTTACCAACCGTAAAGTTTTAACCAGATATTTAACAGCTATTCAATTTTAATAGGGAAGGTGGAAACGCGAGCCATTATTCTACAACTATTATGCAAACCACACTTAGACAGTGTTCAAAATTAATTGCACTGAGAATTAAACAAGTTAATTCTGCAGTGCGCTCCCACTCAAATCAATATCTCTCATAATTGATTGTGAGTGATTCAAGATCCGCATTTCAATTCAACGCCACGGTTCGAGATGAACTCAAATGGCGCGAACTTCAATCGGTAGGCAAACTTGCCAATCACATCTCTATGTGATTCTTGTTCATCTTTCGATGCGTGTGTTCCGAGCTCATGACTGTCATGCCTGAACGTCAAGACAACCAAGTGATCTCGCTGCGAGGTCTCAACTCACCCGCCTCACACATCCCTAATCGTTCGCACCCATGGAGATCATGTGATGCCCCGAAAAGTTAGGTGCCGTGACGGTGCTACACTTGGGAGAACACTAACTACTTGATATTTTTGTGAGAGATCACCCTAATAAAAAGCGACTACCGCGCAATCAAGAAGGGTGCATCAAAGGGATAAACATCTCAGGCAATTCATAATTAGCATGATATGGTATAGCCCTTTCTGACGGAGAAGTCTTGCATTTCTTCGTCTTTGGCATTCGCGTCAGTGTTCACCTTCGCGAAGATTGCCACCACCTTGTCGATGCACCAGATAATATTGCTATCTCTATAGCTAATAAAATAAGTGCATTACACAAGGTTGACACGCAGGTCATTAAAGTGCAATCATATGGCTCCAGCCATCATGCCGAATCATGACACGCAGGTCATGTTAATTGATTTACATTATATAGCCATCTCATACATAATCAAATTATTATGAGCACTGCTATACCACATCACATGCACATGCAAACCCTCCTGCAAAACCAAGTTAGACGTCTCTAATCGGTTCATGCAAAAGTTTATCTTACGTAGCTTCTAAGGTTTCGAAACAAACCGAAGCTACCAACGTCCATCATCAAGCATGATAATTCAAGTCGCTAGATTAACTTTTGCGGGGTGTATGAAACACGAGATAATAAAATCTCGAGCCCCATACTGAACTTCGTCATACGCATGACCCCCGTGCAGATCATATCTGCATTGCCCTTTCGTCTGCGAAACATCCATCTTTCTTTGACTAAAGTGGAACCCAAAGAACTGTTAGCACTTCGTTGATCTGTCAATCAGCATACTCAGGAGTAGCATGAAAGGATCGCGGATTGCCAGAACTTTGTCAGATTCCACAATGCTGTCAAGATCAGGACTACGCAAATTTAAGGGAAGCAACAAGAACATCGGGTAACAGATTTCATCTGCTACCCGCACAAATAATTTTTAGTAATAGATCTTATCTACTACCTAATTATATTGTGCAACACCCATAAATCTCCATGTATTCTAGATCGCAACCTGCATCTACGCATAGCACGGCTCTGATACCACTGTAGGGTAACGCAGCAGAAAATAAAAAATTTCCGACCTACGCACCAGCCCAGGACCACTATGGAGACTGCATACAAGGTTTGATCTGTTTCGTTACCGACTCGTAGCGCAGCGGAAGTAGAGTCGATGACGATCGTCGGTGCAGATCCCCGCAGCTAGGATTTACAACCTCCCAACCGCGAGGATGTATACCCTCATCCGCTCCACGGACAGCCCTCCGGGAGACGGTCGAACAGTCCCCCGGACGGTGTCGCGGACAGCCCTTCGGGAGGACCATCGAAACTCGAACGGTCACTCGGACAGCCCTTCGGGAGGACTCACAGAACTCGGTCCGTCACTTGGACAGCCCTTCGGGAGGCACTCTCGAACAGCCCCTTAGGGCACTAAGATCGAATCTACGACCTCTCTACAGAGTTGCACACATACGGTGTCATCTATCCGGCAGGGCTTCGCCGTCCAGAACTAGTTCCCACCGGAACCCAGACAGCCTTTCGGCACTACGAAACTATTTCGTGGGAGGGAGAGAGAAGCCAGATCATTGCAATGGCATGTATGTGAGCAAGGGATGAAGAGATGGCAGCCCCCATCTCCTCTTATTTATAGGAAAACCAAGGGGTAGGGCATGGCTCACAAAAACCCAAAATGCCCATGCAAATGTCACACATGAAGGGCATAATGGGGAGGGAAGTGGAGCTCCATGGAGCCCCACTCATGTGGCCGGCCAACCCCCTTGGGGGGCCCCCATGAGGAGCATGCTTGGCCCCCAAGCCCTTCTAGAAGCCTTTCCACAAAAGCCCTAAAAGGTGGCTTTCATAAAAATATCCAAAAAGCACTTTCACTATTCACGACGACATATTTCAGCGTCTGATCGAACTGAAAATATTTATGTGGGCTTAGAACATTTCCAGTACCCACCATAATTATTTCCAACGCGTTCTGGAACAATTCCAGTTTAGTGATTTTCATCTGCGAAAAGCATCTGAAGCGGTTCCGGCAGCTCCAGAACATTTCCGGTTTTCATCTCCGAAAATTCCAGAAAGTTTCCAGAACGATTCTGGCATCCTCCAAGAATTATCAGGCATGTGCCAAAACCAATTTGACTTTATGGTATCCTCTGAAACAACTTTTCAGTTTCACCGGAACTCATCCGGTGACCTCTCTCTGCGGAACTTTTCCGCTGTCCGAAACTTTTTCGGTGTCCGAAACTTTTTCGGTGATTTTCTCTCAGACTCCCTGTCCAGTATTCAGCAGATAGATGACCCTTAAGCGTGTGACCCTATAGGTTCGGTGAAGTATAGACATGACACGGAACCTCTTCCGATCAATGATCAACATCGGAGCCGTGGACACCCATATTGACCCCCTATACCCACACGAATGAATATTCGAGTGAACCTCCAGTTGCCGTGAGCTATTCCTTTTGCTTCATGATATGTCACAAACACCCGAGGTGAGATTTATTGCATCCCCGTGGGCAAACACTTTGTCCACTATGCAAGTTACCTCGTTACCGGTTTTGTTCTCTTTTCTCGTTTTCGTGTTCCGGCATCCCAGTGATCAAATCACCCTGTGTCTGGCCAGACGATGATGGATACCGTTACACCGAGAGGGCCCGAGTATATCTCTCCATCGTCGGAGGAGCAAATCCCAATCTTGAGCTATCTCGTTACATGCCATACTTTTCCATGAACCCGTAAGCCGCCGTAATAGCCACCCATTTACGGATGACGTTTAACAAACCCCAAAGTTCATGAAGCAAGCATGAAGAAACTCGATACTCTCATGGTCTAAGGAATTATGCAAACATTAACTTCCTGTGTTATTAACCATAAACTTGTGACGAATGTATCTCATAGCATAACATCAATTTCGGGTCGATTCAACACAAATGTTCCTATAACATTGTGCCCTCAAAGTTGCTGGCATAGACATGCCCATGATTGGGAAAACATAATCATCATGCAACACTTGAGCTAGTCTTAGAGGCATGACTAGGAATACTTTTTACCGTTTATTATTCCACACGTGCACATGGGTTTTCCCCAGAGCCTTTATGGATATACGGGCTCGGGACCATAGCAGTTATAGCATGGAACATAAACCTAATTATGAACAGTGAGATAAATAATAGAATTTATTATTGCCTCTAGGGCATATCTCCTACAGAATAAGAAAAGGTATGTATTACGGTAAGGAAACATCGCGAACCGCCATAAAAGTTCCATATTATGAGTTTTTGCAAAATTAGGAAAATTCTAAGCCTAAGTGGAGCCGGAGACAAGCTCCAGGGGGGCCAGGCGCCCCCCTGGCGCGGCCTACCTCCTGGCCGCGCCGGGAGGCCGCCTGGGCACCCAGGAGTCCGTGTCCGACCCCACTTTAGCTTGTTACCTTCCTTTCTGTGCAGAAATTTTTGCTATATATTTGCCCGGATTGTTCCGGCAATGTATCTCGCGATTTCGTGTGTTTCTTTTCGATCTGTTTCTGCCAGGATAAAAAGTTATTGTTAGAGATGTCTTCTTGTGGCTCGAGCGGAGAGGACTTCTTGGGATGGCGTCTACGTCAAGTCCAGAAGGATCTTAATCAAGGGAAGCACGTTGACTGGGCTACCGAAGAAGAGATTGCCGCAAGGCAAGCGGAGATGGAGCGCTCCGTGAGGGAGGAAGTCAAGACTATCACTGCCCAACAACAAGGAGGCCCAGGCAATCCCATCATGGTGGGATCTGTCCAACCTCATTATGATCTTTCTCTTAACCTTTCAGGGCCCTCTACTTCACTTGAAGATCAATGTACGCTCTCCACCATCTCCGAGGCTTATCGCATCACCAATCAGCTGTGCGAAGATTTCCGTGTACTAAAGGTACAAGTGGAGATCTTGGAGAAGGAAAACCAAACCCTTTGCCGTGTCATAAGAGATTTGAAGAATCAACGTCAACAAGAATGAGCAGTGAAATCTCCTTGGGTAATGGCATCCCCTTGGCTTGTTCCAAGCTTGGGGGAGTGCCCGGTATCTTTATCTTTATCTTTTGTCTTTTAGAGTCAAGTAGAGTCGTATCATGTCTAGGGAGGTTATTATATGAAACAGGTGTGTGCATTGAGGTCTATCACTCCTTCTGTGGAGAGATTGTATCCGTGAGTGTGGAGTCGTCTATGATGGAATATTAATGAGAAGTCTATTGGTTCCTTTGCTGCACTCGGTATTCTCTTCACGCAATCGACCTTATATGATGATTCTTATGGGGAGTATTGACCTTATATCAGGTATGGCTTTGAAAACTTTATTTAATCTTGGCAAACATAGCTTTGGTCATAACAACAAGCATGATTTTCTTAAAGTAGCGACATAGCCAAAACCTTTATGTTATTATGCTTGAAGTGTTATGCTGACAAGGAAGACAACTTGATGTGTTATGCTTATTTTAATGTTTATGCTTTATATTGCTTTGCATCTTAGTCATCATCAATTGTCTGTTCTCTCAAAGCCTTTGCTAGCCTAAACTCTGTACTAAGCGGAATTCTGCTTGTGCATCCATACCCTTAAACCAATACCTTCCATATGAGTCCACCATACCTTCCTATTCGTGGTATTCCACTACCACCTCCTAAAGTATAGAATTTATGTGTTGTCCTTAAATGTTCAAAATCTTCTATTTTGTGCCCCTGTTTTAGCTCATGAGGAAGTAGTAGTTAATTCACGATCTTTTTAAGTTGGACAAGTTTTACCCCGGGATTGCATGTCTAATCTGCAAACCCCTAATACGAGGAGGAACTGGCATGAGTGCGCCCGGCTCATAAAAGATAATACAACAAACAAACCCTCCTTCACGCTTTGTTCATGAGAAATCAGAAAACTTTGGCAGTAATAAACAAAGGAGATTAAGGGGATGTGATCGTCCCCATGCGGGAGCCGTTCCTCGAAACTTGTCCAGTTTGAGAAGTAATTGAGTTATCTATTAGCATTCGTTGACAAATCATGCACCTCTCAAAACTTGTTTTCATTCTGTTTGATTTAAGGATAGCACATGAGTTTTCCCTACTTCCCTAGAGCGGGGCCTATCTCTTAGTTTTAGGTTGAGTCAGTTATTCCTACTTCCTTCTATTCTTAAAGAGAGCAGACATTTGATGTTGACGAGGATTCATTCATATAAAGTTGCATTAATATTTGTCATATCATATCCTTGTTGACATTATCATTTGATAAGTAAGTTGTTTGTCAAGCCCAGCTAAAGCAAACATCTTCCTTTGTGTTAACACTTTCACTTCTTGCCTAATAACATGTTCTTTCAAAAGCTTCAATTAATCTCATCAAAACATAAAGAGAAAGAGCAAAAGTAAAAGCTATTAGTTGTTCTTTGACCAAAGGACATGTTTGCCATGATTTGATGAGTTTCCTTAGCCCTACTTTCGATTATAAGTGTTACCACTCTTTTATAAGGGCCTTATGAGTTGAAGATTGCTGTTGAGGATATTTGAGTTTGGTGAAGAAACTGTGATGCTTCTTGTCCGTATTCTATTTATCGACACTTCACTCTCTAAACTTGTGGACAGGTTTACCGAGCTCAGTATTCGCTTGGGGACAAGCGAGGTCTAAGCTTGGGGGTGTTGATACGTCCAAAATGCATCACTATTTTATATCGTAATTCATCCTTATTCATTGATATATTTCACATTACGATGATGTTCTTATGTTGTTTTGGCCTATTTTACACAGTTTGCAACTTTCCGGTGCCGAAGCAGCAGACGCAGGATTCAGCGGTAAAAAGTGGACGCTGAGTTACTGAAGAAGAATACCTCCAAATTACCTGAAAATCGACGGAGGGTATTTTCCAGAAGGATCACGAAGATACGCAAAAGAGCAACCAGAGGGGGGCCACAGGGTGCCCAGGCGGCTACCTGGCGCGGCCCCCACCCTGGCCGCGCCGGGAGGGCGCCTGGAGCCCCTGGCCCACTCCAGGCTCTCCCCTCTGGCCTATATACTCCTCGTCATCCAGAAACCCTAAAAAGGAGACAGTTTACGGAGTTCCGCCGCCGCTCCGTGGCGGAAACCTACAGAGAAGAAAAGCCATCTCCGGCGGTCAGATTCCGCCGGGGAGATCACCTCCCGGAAGGGGAGATCATCGCCATCGTCATCACCATCGTCACGGGCATCATCGAGATCATCATCAACATCATCCCCAACATCAGCACCATCTCCATCTTCATCCAATCTCATCTCACAATTGCAACTTGTGTTGTAATCCGTACTATCTATCCTCTCTACTCTATCGGTGTTGATTACTACTTTGTGGTGAATGCTATTGAGTTTTGTTGGAGAAATATCATTGTGTCCAGATTGTTTATCATCCATCTATCTCCACTGATCATGATCTCTTTTATGTCTTGTGAGTAGTTACTTTAGTTCTTGAGGACATGGGAGAAGTCTTGTTGTTAGTAGTCATATGATGTTGAAGTAATATGTGTTGTTTGATACTTAAGTTGTGTTGTTATTTTCCTAGTGGTGTTGTGTGAGTCGAACACTCAACACTTCGCCTTATTAAGGACCTAGGGGAATACATTGTGTACAAAGAATGCTTACGGTGGGTTGCCGGAGTGACAGAAACCTGAACCCCAGTTCGCACGCTTTTGCACAAGGGAACAATGGATCATCGATCGTATTGCTATGGTTAGGCTTTTGCCTTAAATACTATCTTGTATTTGCGGATGCTTGCAAGGTGTTTAATCATAAGAGTGCACTCATCTTAGTCTAGAGGGTGTACTAGCATAGATCCACCCACTCAACACTTATCAACACATCACATAGTACCGATACGGAATATGGCGAAAGCACATGACTACCTCTCCCGTGTGTCCTCAAGAACACTTTAGCCATTATAAGTTCAGTTGCTAGGCCTCTCCTTTGCTCAGAAAGGATTGGGCCACTTGTTACTCTCCAGTGCCTTTTACTTTGCTCACTTTTACTTTCCTGTTGCATATATCAAGAAAACCCCTAAAAAATTATCTTTCAGTGCTTGCAGTTATTCCTTGCTCAGAATCACTTATCAATACCTTCTGCTCCTCGTTGGGTTCGACACTCTTACTTATCGAAAACGCTGCAATAGATCCCTTACGGTTGTGGTTCATCATGTGCCAACTTGTCAAACTTGATAGGAACTATGATAAATATGACTTGTTTCAAAAGTAAAACCTAAACCCTAAACACTAAGCCCTAAGCCCACCTCAAAAGCATATGAACTTGATGAAACTTGGAAAAATTTAATTGTTACAACTATCAAGTTTGAATTTTGAAACTAGGAGTGTATTTTTAAGTTGTTAGAATATACTAAATATTGGTCTTGTTCAAACGTTCTTGTCGCAAGGAACACAAATGTGCAAATGAAACTTAATTTGGACTTTCGGTTCAAAAGATATAGTGGATTGAAATTAAAAGATGAAATGAACAAGGCATGGGAGGTGGGGTGGATGGCGCATGGCTCTGGCAAAAACTGCCAAAAGCATGCATGGATGGACCTCAATCTTTAGTAATCAAATGCATAAGACTAACAAGTTTACGGATCTTAAAGCAACCGGCGGCCAAAACACGAGTAGACATGTGCATGCCCCCACACCTTGATGCTCCTCCGAATTTCCGGCACTCTATTGAATTTGTATACTTTGTAAGAGGAAAATGCAAAGGCTATTGTTACTAGGTCTACGGCCATAGCCACAGCTGCGTGAGGGCTCTCGTCCTCTCCTGCCGAGGGTACCTCCGGCCTCGCACAGGGGCCGGCCCTAAACGCCGTTGGCGCTCAACGGAGCTCGGAATCGGGGCAGCGGCCTCAACTTTCTGGTGGTGGCTTGGCTGGAGCGGCTGCGTGGGCAGCGCGGCGGCCGCCATTGGATCTAGGCGGTGCTGGCCACGACGACTTGTGCGACGCTGGATCAAGATTTGAAGACGGAGATGCCATCCATGGCGGCCGCGGTCACTTGCGGTTTGACTGTGATCCGATCTGATTCCAATCTGCAGATTAGGGACATGGAGAACCACAGCTGCAACTGGACAACTGAAGGGATCCTTTTCCCAAGTTTGTCATCAGCTGATGGCGATGATGACATGGGTCTGCCGAAGGTGCCCTTATCGTGGGTTCCGGTGGCTCCTGGCAGTCGCGTCGTCGCCAGTCAACTAGCTCATGGGAGCATAGCTTTTCCCATCAGAACTGTGTGCGTGAGGTGAGCAATGGACAATGGATGGAATGCCAAACATTCAGGCTGAAGACGTTCTGAGATGTGATGTTCCATGGTCCTTGTGCACGAGGATTATGCATATTTGTTGCCGAGTGGTCTAGAACACGGCGCATGTAGGCGTTTGTCTGTGTTCTGCATTGTCAAGGATTGAGGGAATGAAGGGGGTGGTCCAGCGGTTGCAACAACACTTCGTGGTTGCATTTGGTGGTGTACTTCAATACCGGGACTGGAGTTTCAGGGTGAAAACTCATGGTGTGTCCTTCGCCGGTCATACCTGGCAATGGCGGTATTTCGATATCGTTACCTTGTTGAAGGCATTGCATGATGTTGCTCAGTTCTTCTCTCAGGGTGAAAACTCAGGATTTAGTATTTGACTAAATCCGGCAACGGTGACACTTGTGTGTCCTTATCTTCTTAAAGACGTTGCTTTTGGAGAACCTACTCGCAGCCCGTGTGTTGTCACGGTAGTGCTTGGTATCGTTGTTGGTTACCGCGTCTCTTAGATTTTTTTTCTTTTGTTATTTTTCCTTTTTTTCTTTTTGGCTGTGTGCATCCTAGATGCCTCAAGTTGCTCGTGGCATTGAGTTGTTGCAGAGGCCGGGTGTACTTGATATCATCTTGATATTAATATATTACCCTTTGTCGAAAAAAAAATCGTTGGGAGAGATCAACTTACCGAGTAACCAAAATTAATCAGAAGAGCAATTAATCTTCCCAAAAAATTGCCATATATGCCTATTACTTTCACGGGCAGTATGTCGGTGTACCATCTGCTTGATGCAGACGGCGGAACATGATATTCAGCTCTTCATGATCTAGCTATACGAGATCCATTATGGACCATGAGCCAATTATTGCCGGCGGACGGACGGACGGACGGTGGATGGTGGATGCGACCGGAGGCCCGTCCAACGACATCGTACGAACGATGCCGCCGGCGCAACCGGCGACGGCGACCGGTCGCGAACCCAACTCCTGATAGATACGCGCGCCGATATGTGCGGACAGGCAGAGTCAGTGGCACGTTTGAAACGTGTGGGGCTCAAACGGGTCGGAGCGTCGTCGTCGATCGAGGGCGAGAGCTGCGTCCATGTGATATTTTGCTTTGGCTTTCAAGATGGCGAACCATCGGACGAGATTAATTTGGATAGCGCGTACGGCGTACGTGAGAGAATCACATGTGGAATTACATGCAACGGACGGCCATACATGCATGTCTAATGTCTCCCCCCGTCTTGTCGATCAGTAACCTCACTCACATTGATAGGCTGATACTCACCATGACAAGAAGAAAAACCCCGACATGTTACTCACCATGTCATCTGTCTTGGCCATATGAGAGCATGGCAGTGGTGTACCGTCAGGACAATGTATGGATGGATGGACGGATGCAGCGCTGAGACGACGCGCGCTCGGAGATCATATGATCTCTGTGACAGCTTTGCACGTACGCGGGCACGCGCGGACACATGCAGCAGTGGAGTCGTGCGGGCGAGTAATGGTACACATACGTAAGATCATGAAAGTTGCAGGGCAACGGCCGCGGCTGCATGCACCCGCTCGGTAATACTAGATTCACGGGGATGTTTGAACGGACTTCACGGGCTGAAGAACGTGGCCTAATTTAATTGGCGAAAATCCTACATCTATGTACACTAACGTAAAGTTTTACGTAAACTACCAAACAAACTCTCTACCCCCCTTCCTCAAAAAAAA
>LR738714.1:863123407-863221806 GCA_902687465.1 Secale cereale | reverse complement strand
AAAGATGAGATCAAGGGGGAGAATGTTAGGATTGATCTCCTCTGTTTTGGGCCCAACGGCCCAAGGACCCTTAGATCCGCGCCCTGATCGGGGGCGCACAACCCATTATGGTTGTTGGGCCCCTGTGACCCGCGCTATATAAAGAGAGGTGGGGGGTCGGAGCACGGATCACGAGGTTGGACGTCGCCACAAACCCCACCTACAAACCCTACCGATCTAGGGTTAGCGCGGTGCTCACGGGAAGCACCACCACCGCCGCCATCTCGACCTCATCTCCGGTCCCTACAACGCCATGGCCGGAGCTGGATCGAGCTCATCCGGTCACCAAGAAGGTAGGGTTCACCGGTTACATCTAGCCTACAAGATCCATGGGGTCTTTCATTGGTTTCAGAGCCATCTAGGCTTGATGTTTTCGGTACAGAGAAAGAAATACAGAAAAGAAACCCCTCCCTCCCCAAAGAACCCCATTGAAAGGGCAAAGAATGAATCCTATAAAAGGAAAAAGTTGTGCCGCCGCACGGCCGCGCCGTTCCTCTCGATCCCGAATCGCATCGGCAAGCCGAGGATTCGGGACGAAGAACCACCGGAAGCCCCAAAACTTTTCGGAAAAGAATAGATCACAGACAAAAAAAAAGAGAAGGGGAGGGCACCGCAGCCACGCCGTTCGACGGCGGCGCGCTTCCGCTAAGGGAAACGCGCCACCGGCGAAGGGGAGGCAACGGCGCCACAGATCGGCGCACAGGAGGCCTCGCCTCGAAGCTTTCTCTCTCTCTCATTGGAAGAAAAGGGTGGAGAGGAAAGGGGGCAAGGGGAGGACCCGCGCGGCGGCGCGCTGGCGCTAGTCACCGGCGGCTGGCCAAGCACCGCGGTGCGGCAGCCCGACTAGATCGGGACAGAGAGAGTCGGGGGACGAACGAGCGGCGCGCTCGGGGGAAAGAGAGAAGGTGAGCGGCGTGGTGGCCTTCGCCGCCGTCGCCGACGGCCGGGCCAGCCGGCCGGGGCGCTTCCCTGCTGCCCCGCCGTACGGGCGAGAGAGGAGCAGCGAAAGAAAGCGAGCGGCGCTGGGGGGAAAGAGAGAAGTGACGAGGGTTTCGTGCGACTCCTCGCTCGCTCCGTTTTTGTTCAGGCGAAATCCGCGCTGGACCGTCGGATCGTGACGAACGGCTCAGATCGAAAACCTAAGTCGCTACTGGGCCAGTCGGGCCGAAAGTGCGAGAGAGGCAGGCCGCCGCGCGCGCTGGGCCGCGAGCCAGGCAGGCAGCTGCGGCCGCTGCGGCCGCCAGCTAGCTGCGCGCGCGCTGGGCCGTGGCTCCAGCCGCCGCGGGCGCTGGGCCGGCCTTGCTGCTGCCGTTTTCTTTTTATTTTTTTCTTTTTCTGTTGTATCTTATTATACAGTTTTATTCAAAGTACAGAAAAAGAAAAAGGAAAAGTATTTTTATAAAAGTTCACGAATTTTATTCGTGTTTTCCGCTGCGTAAAAAGTAATAGTGCTCTTTTTTAACACAGAAAAATAAAAGTACTATATTTTCTTTAAGAGCATGTTTTGAGAATATGATTATGTTATTATATATAACCAACGTTGTAAATAGCATGACCATATTTCAGTATTGAAAAATTAAAGAAGCATTTAATTCTTATATTTGCCCAACGGTAATATAGTTTTTTAAATGCTTAGACAATTATGTGTTTAATTTAACCAACGTTAGATTCATACATGTAATTGTTATATTGACATCACTTCATTGTGATTTCAGGAGGGTACCTCCTCATGAGTTGCTTAAAAGATGTTCCGACACTCAGGGGTGACAACTACACTGAGTGGAGGAAGAAAGTAGACATGGCATTTATCTGTGCCGATGTTGGCTGGGTTGTGGAACAAGCACAACCAGTCAGACCTACAGAACCAGTAAGAGAAACTACTGATGATGACGCTGCATGGGCAAGAAAGAAGAGGGATTATGCCCCTCTGGAATTGTCATATTCCATAGACAATCAAAAGTGGGTTAATGCGAATAAAAAGTGCATGGCCTTTGTAAAGAACACAATTGAGAACGCAATCGTGGGCTCAATTGCAGAGTGCACAGCTGTTGGAGAGCTGCTGACAAAGATAAAGAGCCAGTTTACTGGCTCTTCAAAGACATATGCCACCCAGCTGTTGAAGCAACTGGTTTCACAGCACTACACTGGGGGTGGCCATGGCATAAGGGAGCACATCCTTAGGATGAGCAATATGGCAGCGAAGCTCAAGCCCATGGATGAGGATCTGGAGATAAAACCAACTCTCCTGGTCCACCTGGTCATGGCTTCTTTGCCAAAGGAATTTGAGAAATTTGTGGTGAACTACAACATGTCACCTGGAACATGGGATCTCGAAAAGACCATTGCCATGTGTGTCCAAGAGGAAGAACGGCTTAAAGCTTCACATGGTGGTTCTATCAACTATGTGAAGGATAAGAAAAAGAATTTCAATGGCAACAGTAAGGGTTCTCCCTCAAAGCCTCATGGGAAAGCTCCCTATCAGCGTCAGAATCAGCCAAAAGCACTTTGCAGTGGACAAAGACACATGTCTCCACTGTCACCAGTCTGGTCACTACAAGAAGGACTGTCCTGAATGGCTGAAGCATATTATGGCAAAGCAAGGTAACGATGTTGTTTCCTTGGTTAATGAATCCCTTTATACACAGTTTTCTAAATCCACTTGGTGGATTGATTCAGGAGCAACTGTTCACGTTGCTAATTCTTTACAGGGATTCCATTCGACCCGGATTACGCAAAGAAGAGAAAGAGGAATTGAAGTAGCAAATGGAATAAAAGCGGAAGTTGAAGCTATCGGCGACATCTCCTTGGAGTTAGCCGGTGGATTCAAGCTTCTACTTAGAGATGTTTTATTTGTTCCTTCATGTAATAGGAATTTGATTAGTGTTTCATGCTTGGACAAAGATCATTATGAATGTTATTTTGGACATGGCAAATGTGCCATATGGTTTAATAATGCTTATGTGGGTGATGCTTTCCTCCACGATGAGCTTTATTTATTATCACTTCGTGAAAAAGTCTATTCTATATGCAATGTGAATGAGCGTATTTCCGCGTCGAATAAAGAACAAAAGAAAATAAAGAGAACTCACGACTCATCGAAATTATGGCACTGTCGTTTGGGCCATATTTCCAAGGGGAGAATAGAGATACTCGTTAAAAGTGAAATTCTTCCTCCATTAGAGTTCTCTGACTTAGAACAATGCATAGATTGCATTAAAGGAAAGTATGTAAAACAAATCAAAAAGGGTGCAAACCGTAGCACAGCAACACTAGAAATCATCCACACTGACATTTGTGGACCTTTTCCGGTGCAAAGTGTGGATGGCTATGACTCGTTCATAACATTCACAGATGATTACTCTCGCTATGGTTATATTTATCCAATCAAAGAAAGATCAGAAGCGTTGGATAAATTTAAAATATTCAAAGCTGAAGTTGAAAATCAGCATGACAAAAGAATAAAGATAGTAAGGTCCGACCGGGGGGGAGAGTACTACGGTCGGCACACTCCATATGGCCAAGTCCCTGGACCTTTTGCAAAGTTCTTGCAGGAGACTGGCATAGTCGCCCAGTATTCAATGCCGGGCGAGCCTCAGCAAAATGGAGTAGCTGAAAGGCGTAACCGTACCCTTATGGATATGGTACGCAGCATGATGAGTTACTCCACCTTGCCATTGGGATTATGGATGGAGGCACTTAAAACCGCCATTCACATTCTCAATAGAGTACCAAGCAAGTCGGTGCCCAAAACACCGTACGAGCTGTGGACAGGAAAAGTTCCCTCCCTTCAACACTTCAGGGTGTGGGGGTGCCCCGCAGAGGCCAAAATGTTTAATCCAAACATTGCAAAGTTAGATCCAAAAACAGTAAGTTGCCACTTCATTGGCTACCCAGACAGATCAAAAGGTTTTCGTTTCTACTGTCCAGACAGATATACAAAGTTTGTAGAAACAAGACATGCAGTCTTCTTAGAGGACGACATGATGAGGGGGAGCTTGGTAGCTCGGAAAATTGATCTTGAGGAGAAGAGGGTGCATGCACCTAATCCGATCATTCAGGAGCCATTTTTCTCACTACCGGTTGCAACTCCACCCATGACAACTTTGGGAGAAGACCCGGAACATGTCCATCAGGAGCCGACTGAACCCGTTGTTGAGCATGAAAGGGAGGTGCAACAGCAAATTTTAGAAGAAGTGCCAGACGTTGAGGCACATAATGTGCCAGAAACTGAGGCCCTTAGAAGGTCTACAAGACCAAGAAAGTCAGCTATTTCTACTGACTTTAAAGTTTATAACACAGAAATGGTTCATATGGAAAAAGATCCCACCTCATATGAAGAAGCCATGAGAAGCCCTCATTCATCGGAGTGGATGAAGGCAATGGAAGATGAAATGAAATCGATGAGTTCCAAAGATGTTTGGGACTTAGAGGAAATTCCTAAAGGAGCCAAAACTGTAGGCTGTAAATGGGTCTACAAAATTAAGTATGACTCTAAAGGGAATATAGAAAAGTATAAAGCCCGACTCGTGGCAAAAGGATTTACACAAAGAGAAGGGATAGATTACAACGAGACATTTTCTCCGGTCTCATGTAAGGATTCCTTCAGAATCATAATGGCATTAGTTGCTCATTTTGATTTAGAGTTACATCAAATGGATGTAAAGACGGCATTTCTCAACGGAGATTTAAAAGAAAATGTCTACATGAAACAACCCAAGGGTTTTATCATGGAAGGCAAGGAAGATATGGGATGCCGCCTGAAGAAATCCATTTATGGATTAAAGCAAGCCTCTAGACAGTGGTATCTAAAGTTTAATGAGACAATTAAAAGTTTTGGATTTAAAGAAAATGTTGAGGATAATTGCATTTATGCAAGGTTTAAAAATGGGAAATATATTTTCCTAATCTTGTATGTGGATGATATTCTGCTCGCTAGCAGTGATGTTAGTCTACTACAAGAAACAAAGAAGTTTTTATCCTCAAATTTTGACATAACAGATCTTGGTGAAGCATCATATGTTTTGGGCATAGAAATTCGCCAAGATAGGAAAAATGGAGTCTTAGGACTATCGCAGAAAGCATATTTAGAAAAGGTTCTTAAAAAGTATAATATGCATGCGAGTAAAGCCACACCTGCTCCTATAGTCAAGGGCGATAGTTTTGGGAAATACCAATGTCCCAAGAATCAGTATGAGATCGATCAAATGAAAGGAGTACCATATGCTTCGGCCGTTGGAAGCTTACAGTATGCACAAGTGTGCACTCGCCCGGACTTAGCTTTTATCACCGGTGTACTCGGTAGATATCAATCCAATCCAGGCATAGAGCACTGGAAGATGGTAAAGAAAGCATTGCGTTATGCGCAAGGCACAAAGGAATGCATGCTAACATTCAGGAGATGTGAATCCCTAGAGATAAAGGGGTATTCAGACGCAGATTTTGCGGGGGACAGGGATGATAGAAAATCCACGTCCGGATACGTATTCACTCTCGCTGGGGGAGCTATTTCGTGGAAAAGCTCCAAACAGTCAATAGTTGCATCATCCACAATGTATGCAGAATTCATAGCATGCTTCGAAGCAACAGGGCAGGCGATATGGCTAAAGAAATTTATACCCGACTTGAAAGTGGTAGATTGTATTGACAAACCACTAAAGATGTACTGTGACAACGAGCCCGCAGTATTTTACGCTCACAACAACAAGACGAGTAATGCTGCAAAAACGATAGAGATAAAGTATTATGTTGTGAAGGATAAAATCCAGGATCACACTATAAGTCTCGAGCATATAAGGACAAAAGATATGCTTGCGGATCCGCTAACGAAAGGCTTACCACCCAATGTGTTCAAGGAACATTTAGCCGGCATGGGTTTAAGGGAAAGCCTATGATTCCTGGATAGGCCCAAAAGAAACGGAATTTGCTTCTGAACAGAACGTATGTTGTAGCTGTATGATTCTATCGGCAATTAAGCCGTGACGATGAAACATGCTCTATGTACCAATATGTGATGAAACAAATAAACTAGAAAGTATAAGGTTAAAAGTAAAGATGAGATCAAGGGGGAGAATGTTAGGATTGATCTCCTCTGTTTTGGGCCCAACGGCCCAAGGACCCTTAGATCCGCGCCCTGATCGGGGGCGCACAACCCATTATGGTTGTTGGGCCCCTGTGACCCGCGCTATATAAAGAGAGGTGGGGGGTCGGAGCACGGATCACGAGGTTGGACGTCGCCACAAACCCCACCTACAAACCCTACCGATCTAGGGTTAGCGCGGTGCTCACGGGAAGCACCACCACCGCCGCCATCTCGACCTCATCTCCGGCCCCTACAACGCCATGGCCGGAGCTGGATCGAGCTCATCCGGTCACCAAAAAGGTAGGGTTCACCGGTTACATCTAGCCTACAAGATCCATGGGGTCTTTCACCTTCCTCCCCCAAGCTCCAATCACAAATCCTCATGATGTTGATTACGTTAATCCCGTAGCTATTGTTACGTAGATGTAGCATTGCTCTTTAATTGGCCCTCCTTGATTTTAAGCGGTGGGGCCGTCCTACTTGTCTAAATCACAGCCATTAATCTTTAATTAGCCTTTGTTAATTTTCTCGGCACTATGATGTGTCATGTTTCAGACAGAACTCAAATAGTTGCATAAGAAGTTCTTCAACGCTACCATAGGAGGAACCTCTTCCCCATGTACAAAGTCATTACGGAGATTCGAAATCCTCCAAATGAGCATAACGATCATATCACGTACTTCACTTGAATGCAAGTGCAGCAGATGCAAGAACCATTCGCCATTAGAATTCACAAGATCCTTTGGGGGTTTCGTCCAAACGTCGTTCATTGCATTCCAAAGTACTGTTGCCTTATCACAATGTCACAAGGGCATGGAAAATATCCTCATCAGCCGTTCCACATACCGGGCAAGTCGCTCACCGAGCTAGGTGCCCGTGACATTTATTTTTCATGGTAGCTAAGGCTCCGGAGGGCACCTTCCAAGCATTGACGCGCATCCTGTTAAGGACGTCCACGTGCCAGGCCAGGTTCCAAAGTGTCCTGTTCCCATCAGGACTGGAGCATCAAACCCCCGGCTAAAACACTGCCTCATGCAATTCCATGGCTAGCTTGTATGCATGCCGAACACGAAGTTGTTCTCTTGGGTCTGGCTCCACCAGAGGAAGTCCTTTTGCTTGAATTGACACTTTGTTCAGCCTGAATTGATGTCCGGTGTAATGGGATGGAACAACGGTCCCCTAGGAATCCATGGGTCACACACAATCTATATTGATGTACCATTACCAACACGCGAAAATAGTCCCTTATTTAGTAACTCGAGACCGTGTTCCACACCTCGCCAAACCGCTGAGGCATTGTCGGTAAATACTGTGTCCATGAGACTACCATTATGATAGTACCTCACTTTTAACAGACGCACATATAAACTTCTAGGTTGATCCAACAGTTGCCAAGTTTGTTTGGCCAACAAGGCTTGGTAGAAAGCACTCATGTCCCTAAAACCCAGACCACTTCTTTTTAGCAGCACTATTTTAACCCAAGCAACCTAAGCCATTTTCCTTCTCCCCTTCTCAACACCCCACCAATAATGTTGTACCATTCTGGTTGGATCATCACAAACATAAGAGCATCTCTAGCCGCGCCCCCAAGACGCCCCCCAGGACACCTTTTTAGGCTCGGTTTTAGGCTCGGACGGCGCTTTTCGCCGAAAAACATCCAGCCACGCCCCCAACGCCCCCAGGACGTCAAAATAGCGCCGGCAAACTCAGGCGAAACCCAGTGCGCTGGGGTCTCTTGGGGACGCCGGTGAAAGTTTCGGCGAATCGCGTCTCACCACATGTCCTTTTCTTGGCCCACTTAACCATTCTCCTCACAAACTTTTGCTTGGGGCCGGCTGTGACTGGGAAGATGCCCACTTTATTTCGCCGAATTCCGCCGGATGACCCCCAAGACACCAACTTTTTGGGTTCGGTGATGTTCTTGGGGGTGCCAACGGCTGGAGATGCTCTAATATGGCAGCGTAAAAACACTCGTATCATAAGTAGGGATTGCCTGGGTCACCGATTTGATAAGAATTTCCTTGCTACAAGATGCCATATACACATTCATGCATGACAATTTCTGCTTCACTCTTGAGCTAAACCTAATTAACATTTAGCCTGTTTTTTATGCTGTTCTAGCTAGTAGCTTGCATAAAGTCACCCATGCATGGCAATTTGTGCCACTGCCCAATATCATAAGCAAAAGAAATTAACCAAAGTGAGAACACTACGTGTATCCTCTCTAGCTAGATGCAAGATCGAATCACGTCATTATTTTTCAGAGCAACTGGATGTGAAATGTCGTCACCTGGATTAAGAAACTTTCTGCTCTGAGTCTGTCTACATGCATGGCGTTGCGGTTTTTTTAACCGGCAATATATGTTTGTATTTGCCGGCCTTAATCAGGTTACCACACAGTTAGTTAGTTAATTAATGGGTAGTCGTAGTCCACACCATGGAAAATGACAAGACAACTTACATCATCATCATCATCATCAGTTGTAAACTGAAGACAGTTCACAGTTGGATACGATCCCTGCAGGAAATAGTCAGGGGTGCTGAATGTGAGCACAGCTTTAGATTCGATCAAGATTTTAAAAAAATCTTTCCAGAAAGGATTTTTAAAGAAAAAGAAGAAAGATCAAGCTTGGTAGGTGCTGATGGATATAGCTTAGTAGTATAGTTTAAAATCTTAGTTGCTTTACCCGATAGAAAAACTAGTTAACTAGCTGATGTTAGTGCAACTTGTCCACTAGGAAAGGATTGATACTGTGAAAACTCCATTCATGCATGCATGGACTTGGCCGGACTTGGTCGCTGTCAGAGTTCACCGGCCTCTTGGAAATGCC
Source organism: Secale cereale (assembly GCA_902687465.1). NCBI lineage: Eukaryota > Viridiplantae > Streptophyta > Magnoliopsida > Poales > Poaceae > Secale > Secale cereale. Next base: position 863,212,857 of record LR738714.1, on the reverse strand, counting down.
TGGAGCTTAATGAGACTTTTAAACTGACATTAAATTAGTATAAACAAAACCCCGTTTATCACATATCGGTGCTATTAAGCCCCATCTATTATACACCCAAGCGTCAAATTGTAAGCGATGAGTTGCATCTAGGGGTGGGCATATAAACCGAGAACCGATGAACCGAACCGTTTTAACCTGCACCGAATCCGAACTAACCGACACCGAAATCCTCGTTACTAAACTCGGTTAGCGTTTCTAGAAAACCGAACTTTGTTCGGTGATTTCGGTCGTGGCCCTCGGTCCACCGAACTAACCGACCACCCGAAAGTCCACATATGTTTTCCCCTCCACGCGCAACCTGGTCAACGCCCCCGCCCGTGCCTCCTCCCGAATCAACAAAACTAAGCGATGCATGGTTGCCGCCTCCCAAATCCCGTCCCAGAAATCACGGCATGGATGATACTCTTCAATCTGAAGACCGCCAGTCTCGCTTGATATGTTCCCTGGCGAATCTCTATTTGAGCGATTGCATCCAGACCCGATGGATCAGCTTCCCCATCCCCGTCTGCAGCTCCAATCCCTTGCCGCCGGTGACGGCATCGTCCGGCTGAAATTAGCGGAACTGGGAAGTACAACGGCGGCCGGCCGCTGCAAGCACGGCAAGCACGGGAAGTCCAACTTAGCTTTGTCTGCTCCCTCCGTTAGAAAAATGGAGAACGAGAAAGATACTACCCAATCACAAGCTACTTCCCCAGCTGACCAGCCCAGCGGCCAGCACCCCAGGTCCCCAGCCCATGGGCTTTCTTCGGTGTGCTCGGTTGAAACCGAAGACCGAACCGATTCTATCGGTGGACCGAAGCATCGGTTACGCTAAAAACAATTGACCGATCGGTGCTTGATTTTCTGGAACCGAAGATTCCCAGCGACCGAAGCACCGAACCGTTCGGTTCGGTGGAACCGAACGCCCACCCCTAGTTGCATCACACGTGTTATAAATATTGAGCCGTGTGCAAAAGAAAATATTATGTGCGATCCTTGATCCATGGCGCATGATTTGATTAGCTGAACAGTGTGTGATACCTTACACACGGTTTCCCTGAATAAAGCGTATGCGATGACATGAATCATCACACACGATTCATAGCAACAACACATGTGTGTTTTTAGCACACAATTCTGGTAATCCAACTGAGTGCGATGATGAGGGACGTCGCACACATTTCAGCTGTACCCATCGTGTGTGATACATGCACATGATTGGTTTCCATAATCGTGCGCTATGATTGGTACCATCATCGATGGTTCTTCATAATTAGTTGTGTGTAATGTTGTTCACTTGATTAATTCGAACATACAATGTGAAAATTTAAAACTAAAATATCTAACTATATGTAGCTAGCTTGGCGTCATCTTCTACTTCGACGATAGCTAAGAACACGCGTTTGGTGTCCATGCGACCGACAGGGACATCCACTGCTTCGATGGACTGTGACATGCCCGCCACAACCTCTACTACGGCGATGAAGTGGCGCGCTGCAGGGACACGGGTAGGACCCCAGAGCTGATTCCACGATCGCGCAGGAATTTTGGATTCGGGAAAGAAAACCGTGTGAAAAATCCAAAACAAAATTCAGAACAAAATTTATTCAGACATCATTTGATTTCATTCTTAATCTTGTTGAATGAAAAATGGATCAGTGCGATTTATAAGTCATACTTTGTTAAACTATACACTAATAAGTACTCCCTCTGTATCAATATATAAGACATTGTTTAGTCTAAATCTAGACCAAAAACGTCTTATTTTGATAAGTGGGAGTAGCCAATAGTTTTGGTCATGACCACGGCGACCTACACGACTATGGCAGGCCACTACCGTTGTCACGACATAGGTGCTGATAACTATAGCTTTAGTATGGTTTAAAATCTATCAATGTAAGTTAACTGGCTAGCTGCTCTCAGTGCAACTTGTTCACTATGAAAGGATCGATATGGTGAAGGTTCCAATCATGCATATGCTGATAATGATATGCATGTACTTTACCGGACTTAGTCGCCATCAGAGTTCACCGGCCTCTTGGAAAGCTTGGAGTTTTGACTTGCAAACTGGCCAATATTTAAATTTAAACAAAGCAAGGACAATAATGTGTGTAGTTAATTCTAGCTAGCTTCAGCACAACCTTTTTAAAAAAAGATGTTTGTTTGCAGTTGGCATACATACACCTATAGCCGGACTAGCTAGAGGGTACATCATCAGAGATCGACGGTTATGTGTTCCTCAAAATTAGTGTCGTAGGCTTGGATCACGTCTTGCATGCAATAATTGTAAGTCAACAAGGTGGGTACTACTAAGTGACATTTCTTATATAGTCCGCAGTCTTAGAAACATATACAAGGAGATCATCTTGCAAGCAAGTTGCACCGACCATCAACTTCTCGACGTTTCTCATGAGAAATAAACACATGATCTAATGTCAAGAGGATACTATCAGTGTCGTGTCAAGCGAGGGTTGAAATTTTGCAATTATTGCCGAGCACCAAACGTTGCTTGTTGGGAAACCTATTGAAGCTGACGTTCTTCAATAAGCTATTTGAGCTTTGTATTATGTTTGGTTGGATTTTCCACGCAGAAAGTAATATGATAGGTGAATATGCACATCCGGAAGACACAAGAAATTTTAAGCTGCACACAAGAGAAAGTTAACATGACGACATGACAGCAATTAAAACTATTTTGAGAAGAAAATAATATCTCGTAGGTCGAACCATATGCCCGATTTACAATCAAAATCCACCATTGGATCCTTATCGGCGATTGACTCAAAACAAAATTTCACTTGAGAATGTTTCAAGAAAGCTTACTTTTTTCGCTTTGCTATTTAGTGCACGACCGACTTTTTTCATCGGATCAATTGGTTTTACGCTCAGTGGAGAGCAATGCCCGAGGGCCGTGACCAAGACAGGGTGGTGCGTCTGGCCCCGGTGTACCTGGTAGGGGTGGATTAACGAGCTACTCGGCTCGTTAAGCTCGTACTCGTTAAGCTCGTGCTCGTTAAGGCTCGGCTCGTTAAGCTCGTTAAGATTAACGAGCAGAAAACCCTGTTTGGCTCGGTTCATTTAAAGCTCGTTAAGCTCGTTAGCGCTTGCTAGGCTCGTTAACAGATTTTGATGTGTTACGGTCCACACGATAAGCATGTAGATTTGGTTTTTAAAAAAGAAGATGGTGACTACAAAATAAAATGCACTATTTTATTGCCTCCTATGTGTATTAGATTGAGTGGATGGGACGAGGTGCTACGAAATTTTTGTGAGGTAAGATGAAAATATGTGTTATGTTGTTACTAACGAGCTTAACGAGCTACTCGTGAAATTCGTTAGCTCGTTCATTAAGCTCATTAAGCTTAACGAGCTGAAATCAATGATCGGCTCTGTTCATTAAGAAGCGAGCCACGAGCTTAACGAGCCGAACTATCAAGCACTCATTAAGCTCACGAGCTTCGAGCTTTTGGTCCAGCCCTAGTACCTGGTGAGGCCTCGTCAGGACCACACATGAGACAGTTTTTTTGCTTTAATTTTTTAGAAATAAGCGGAAGGAGAGCCCGACTATAAATTAATAAGGGATAAGTATATTTTTCGTCCTCGAATTCTTCTGAGAGTTTAGAAATCGTCCCTCAACTCTAATCCGGAGAGTTTTCGTCTATAAAACAGCTAGCTACCGTCGGGACTTCTGTGGACACCGTGGAGGACCTTGATCTTTTGAAGAACGTCTGACGCAGCCTCACTGACTTTGATCTTGTGAAGAACGTGTGACGCAGCCTCACTGTCATTCCTCTTCCCCCGAGGCCTCCATTGCTGAAAGAAAAGAATCAATTTGAATATATAGGTAGCTGGGTGCGAAGGGATTGTTCCTTCAATGTCAAGTTTATTACGAGTAGTACAAAGCGACCATGCTAGGGCATTAAACTTTCTCCAAGCGAGCCTTCTTTGTTGTCTACGGCAATTGTCCAGCAAGGTAAGGATGTCCCTCATTGATCTGGGATTCCAAGTGGCACCACAACTATTGCGAACACATGTCATCGCATCACCGTTGAGGGCTCGTCAGAACCTCGCCGGAGGTGGGGACTGACACGGCTCACCGCAGCATCACGGGAGAAGGAACGGGCAGGAGGAAGCGGTCGCGGGTTATGCTGGAGAAAGAAAATAAAAAAAAAAGGACGCCTCAGAAAGGAAGACCGAAGGTAGGGATGTTGGCGACGGTTTCCCCCGATCCGCGAACGTCCACAAGATGACAATTAAGCCTAGCACAATTATTAAGTAACAAAGTTTACTGTGTCTTCGCTCTCGCGGACGCCGTCTGCCTGCATGCCTAACCGAAGGGCAGCTATTGGATTGGAATCCAAGGGCTCGAGCCAAATTGGCACGTAGGTATGGAGACACACATCTGCTTGCCCTGCTCGGCCGCCCGATTGCATCGCGATCCGGAAAGTAGTTGGGTCTCATACAAGGGCACAACAACTTTTAAGTTTCAATCTTTGAAACTTACAATTTTAGATCTGAAATTTACGATTCCGTGGTCGCTCGTAGCAAGTTCCAGAGTTGAACTATGAAACTTTGAATTAATTATTTTTTTGTGGGTCACTGGTACCAAAATTGTGATTTTGTCGTTCGCTCGTACTAAGCTTCAAAGTTGAAACTAAATAAATTTTTGAAAATCTCTTCAAAACGTATTTAAAATGGATTTTATTTAAAGGCCCTTGTCACGAGGAACACGGATATGAAAACATAACTTAAGTTAGACTTTTAGTTCAAGAGATATACAAGATTGAAAAACTGATGCCAGAAGATAAAACATGCGCGAGTGCTCGGAAGGGTGTACCATCTGCTTGGTGCGGAAGTAGTTACAATGCTGGTGGAACGTCGCACGAACGATGCCGCCGGCGCAACCGGCGATCGCGACAGGTTCATCTATCTACGCATCTGCTAAATATGCGCGACGGCGACGCGACGAGGCTCGTCGATCAGTGGCATCTAAATTTGCACGTATACCTGCAGACACAGTACATGGCAACATGGCATGCATGTTTGAAACGTGTGCATTGTAGAGCTAGGTTAGCTAGCAAACTGATCGAACTGAGAGAGTAAATCAGAACGGAGGGAGTACTTCCGTGGATACAATCCGATGGCCTGTTACCGGACAAGATTTCGAGAGCGTTCATCAAAGAATGTGGAATTCATACCATATCATGATAAGAAGAAAAGCCATGATTATAGGGCCCTACCACGACGACTTCCTGACTGTCTACTATAATAAGTTGTGCCCGACTTCAATGAGAGAGGGACGATGACGGTGGCGCGCCTTCGGCTCGATTCAGTGATTGTAGTCGTCGCTAGGTGGTCTACGGATCTGGATGTAATTTTTATTATTTCTGGTGTTCATTATACTCGCATGATTGAAAATAAATAGATTAAAAGTTTTCTCAAAAAAAAAAACCATGACGTGTTACCCCGATCGATGGAACGCGCCTGATGATTGAACAGTTGGCTATACTTTGGTCGTGTACGAGGACGATAGATGGACCGTGGCGGATGAAGCATGAAGTGTGTAGACTGAGTGAATTGCAGAAAACCATCACATTAAAAACTAGGTTTGCAGAAGACACTCTTCTACGAATTTCTGCTAGAAAGCATTGATTTTGAACTTAATCTTTTACAGAAAACATTGCTCGGCAGCTTGGGCTATTTTAAGCACAGCTATGACAGGTGGGTCCCATAATTCCTGACGTGGCGTAACGCTTCAGTACAGATAACGTTAGACATGATTAGTTCCATATTTACAAAACAGTCCCAGATGTTTTGCATAAACACCCTTCATTCATAATAGAAAAAAGCAATCAGCCCCCTAGCTCGCCCATCTTGCCGGGGAGGCATCTCAACGTCGGCCGCACCCGCACGCGCTCCCCACGGGTACTCGTTGGTGAGGACCACGACTCCGGTGCGAACAAGTTGGCCGGCGGTGGAGCCGGTACTCCTCAGGTAGTGGTCGTTGCGGAGCTCGCCTTGCTCACCAGCGGCATGGCCGTGGCGGAGCTACCCTTGCTCACCAATGGCATGGCAGTGACGGAGCTCGACGCAGGTGGGCTGCAAGGTGCCCCTCGGGCGAACGAGGCGGACGCAAGGGCGGCGTCGGCGAACTCCGGCAAAGGTATGCGCACTGCTCCACCAACGCGGCAACGACAACGGCCACGCCCCACAGTGCGTCGACGAGCTCCTGTTCCGGGCGGCCAGGCGATAGGACAACCCCGTGCCGGCGAGTGACACGTCCCGGCATCAGGATCAATAGCTGGTGGGGCGCATGCCTCCGGCGACGGCATCGGCTGGAAGGGCGACGGCATGCGGGAACTGACCTGATTCGATCTGGATCGAGGTAGGGGAGGGCCATTCGTTTTTAGAGGGAGTTTTTTTTGCGAAAAAGACCAGTCTAACGTCGTTTACTGTGAATTGTTATGCCACATCATCAAATGCGGGACCCATGTGTCATAATCGTCATCAAAATGCTCTAAGCCATCAATTAGTGTTTTTTTGCAAAAGATTAGGCTCATAATCAGTGCTTTCTTGCAGAAATTCGTAGAAGAGTATTTTCTGCAAACATAGGCTTCAATGTGATGGTTTTATGCAATTCACTCGTGTAGACTTGATGCTTCTACCATCATCACATGTCTGGCCAATGACTCATCGCTAAGTAGATGCCTCTGGAGAAGAAACTGGAATATGATGACATCCTATACTGACATGCCTCAGGCCGTTGTGGCACCACCCTTTAATTGATCAACATGCATGACTTCACATTGTAGAAGAGCGGTCGTGCATAGCACCTGCTAGGACCAGGCATGCCTTGACGCCTACGTATGAGACGCCGAGCATCACAACTGATGTTAAGGCATGACTTGACAACTCCAGCGAACCATCGTGTATAGAACCTGCTGAGTCAAATCAAACCCTATCTGGCAATGGAGGGGGCAACCCATACCGCCACCAGCATCAAAGCTCCATGGTCCAAGTAGAGTTCGTCTCATACTGCCATCGACCGCGACACACTGAGTTGGAGACCATCACTAAAATGAAGATCCAACCATCGCATCATTGACATGACCACGATAACCGCCGCCATCTAATGTACAGCGTCGCCGCCCCAAGTGCCAAAGACCTTCCCACCCACAGACCTTGGATGGCTGCAAATCTCCAGCATTACGCGTCGTCAATCCGGACAAAGCTACACCTGCCACTGGTGAGTGGTGAGTATTATTTTTACGCTCATCAAACCTGAGTTGAAACTAAGACATTTCATAAAAACGTAGATATTTGCTCCGATATTGTTACTAATGGCTAACGAATGCAAATGATTGCAAATATCCTATCTTTCTTTTGTTTTCATGGGAAATGGCTTATTTATGGACGAAATCGAGCCAATAGATGGAAAAGAGTATCGGGTGCATGCATTGATGTTGTCTGTGTGCATACTAACTATACACAGTATCGGGTTTGTGCTTATTGTGTTTGTGTCCTCTTGATACTCCATTTTAAATTAACAAAATTCAAATTGAAAAAAATAGGCTGATACAAAAAACATCAGTGTGGTGGCGCCATTTACATAAGGGCATAGCTAAGTTACTTAAATCAGATGTGCACAATGTGAATTGAATCAAACGTGGCTCCAATTTTCTTTCTATTCACCCAAATCTTAAAAAGCAAGCCTCCACTCGTTAGCAAGATGTTAATTTGTAGGCAGCCGACATGCATGCTAAATCCACCAATTGTCGACACATGCTAGTACATAAATACTCGCTTTAACTTCGGGACTAATTATTGATAAAAAAATCAAGAGCATTAAGGGCATCTCCAATAGTTGTAAGATAGCTATTGGTAAATTTGCCACCTAGAACGTAGTGATGATGTGGCATGTAATAAATGTGAAGAGAGAGCATAGTTGTATGTAGATTAACCAACAAACTTTGCACGAGCTCCAAGGTGAAATAGAGAGCAATCACATTTATTTTCTCACCATCTATTGGATAGCTTAGATACAACCTATTGGAGTAGCTGTATGATAGCTTGTTGGTTGATGACATGGATATTTTACCAACAAGACTAACATATAATCTATTGGAGATGCCCTAAAGATTCAGGACAACAGCCATATCAGGCTAGTCATAGTAGGAGTAACATAAGTAGTAACATAGATACCAGATAAGCAAAAAGGATGATGTGTCATGTAATTAAAGAGGAGAGAGATAAATAGAGTAACATAATATGTTACCATCACATAGCGGTTCCCAATACAAAATGAGTCTACAAAGCAATAAATGAAGATATGTACTCCCTCCGTTCCATAATGTAGTGCCTATAGATTTTTACAAAAGTCAAACATTACAGACTTTGACCATGTTTATAGAGAAAACTATGTACATCTAGAATACCAGATGCACATCATTGGATACATCATGACTTATATTTTCAGAATGTACATGTTTGATATTGTAGATGTAGACAGTTTTCTCTATACACTTGGTCAAAATTGGCAAGGTTTGACTTTCACAAAAATCTATTGGCACTACATTGTGGAACGGAGGGAGTATGTTACTACATCTATGACACTTCCCACTATGAAGGTGGTAACATGGACTAGTAACATATGTATGTTACTAGTCTAAGTTACTCCCCACTATGACTAGCCTCACCTCACAATAATAGATATACCAAAATTGATGCCACATCATGACAAAAGGAAATGCACAACAGTCGCTAGATCAAGTGCGACATTATAAGTGGTGCAACATGCCACATCAATGCCCTACAACATTGGTTATCGACGCACCGTGCAATGGAGAGATGTCAATCACTGCAACATGCAACATTAGTGCCCTGCAACATTGGTGATCAACGCACCATACAATGGAGGGGTCTCCATCGCTGCAACATGCAAACACTGTTGGTGCAGCAGGCAATGTGAGTGTACAAGAGACTGAAGGCAATATTGTCCTAATTTGACATGCTAATTATGTTCATGGGCGCTAACTAGCTAGGTGGTGTGCTACAGTGTCTTCTGCTAGCTCGATGCAACATACGTACGTGGTCTCGACCCGAACGAGCATGATCTATCTTGCTACATATCGTATATAAGATCAACCACTATACCACGCATGTGCCAATTATTGATGGCGTGCGGTCTATGGATGTACGCACACGAGATGATGCGGCCAGAGATCCAACAGTGGTGGTGATGTCGGCAGCGCAATCGGAGATGACAATCTGTGTGGTAGCTTTGCACGTAGGCAGACACAATGGCATGTGTACAAACATTTTAAGCTGTCAAATCTCGATTGTCAATCGAGAAAGACAGGCTATTGCTTTAACTTTGAGGGGATTTGTAGATTGAGTTTATCTGCTTGTTGGAATCACATTCATGTATCTTGTGATTAAGGGAGCACCTAACAATCAGCCATCTATTTTTTCCTCCATCAGTCGATTTCCCTTCTTACTCCGCCCCTGGTCGACCCTCCCACACACAAGCCTAACCACCTGTGTTGTCGCCCTCTTGGCCCCGACTCCTTCATCGAGCCCCCGTCTTCCGTGGCCATTTTTCTAAACCCCATTCTTCCCGACGTTGGTGACCCACTCTCGCACCTACCAGAACCCATCAACCTGGGCATTGCCTCCACCAGCCGACTCGTTCCTGGCTTGCCCTTGCCGCGGTCGTCACAGCCAGCCGCGTCGTCTACGGCTCGGGGATGTGCTTCCTCAAGCCAGAATCGACCGAACTGTTTTACTTTTGTCTGGGGAATAGCAAAAGTGTGTTATTGATCTCAGATGGCATGTGGGTTAGATCGATGTTACAGGTGAACTGTACTTAATTTGTAGCTAGGCAGGACGCCGTGTCCTTAATTGTATGGTCCTTCTAATTAAGCCAGTACATGGCCCTTCTAAGCCAATACTATCTGGTCCTTTCTCTCATTCGAAGAGTCATTCTTGCGTGCATATTTGTCGATTTGTCTTGTAGTCCCTACACTACAATCTATGAGCTGTTGATGACTAACTGAAGAAAACAATTTGAAGCAAAAGCTGTCGCACGAATCTTCCTGCTCCAAAAGATGGTGGCGCCATTAACATACATAGCTGAACAGTTACTTAATTCAGCGTGATATGGTTGTTAATATAACCTCAGAGGGTTAGTTGCAGAAGGCGTTTGCAAGCCTGCTCATCACTCATCAGGCCCAGAATTAATTCAGCGTGATCAATCAACGACCCTATTTTGGCATGGCAATTATGTTCCGGTCGCTGGGTGTCCCGCATCGCACGTTTTGCTTGATGAAGACACTCCCGATGGAACGTATGCATGATCAATCGACGGTGACCGGTTGATCTATCAGCTGTGATCGACGCCGACAAGGCGGATCAGCCGGCAGCTTTGCACCAAATCTAGCGAGCGAGAGCCACCAAATCTGGATCATACGATCGTGAGAGCTCCATGCTAGTACTTAAATATTCGCTTAAACTTTAGGGCTAATTATTGGACATGATTTCGAGAGCATGAAAGATGCAGTGCAACTGTGCAACGCTTCTTCTACATGCTTGTGTGCATATATCCGTGAGCTGGATTCTAGCTAGCTTGTCATCGACAAAGTTTAATTATGTACTTATAAGTTCTGCTATCTAACTTCTCATTAACATCACAATAATAGACTAATATAATAAACTGATGCCATATCATGACAAAAGGAAATGCACAACCCATGTTATTAGATCGAGCGCGACATTTCGAGTGGTGCAGCATGCAACATTGGGGTTAGACTTACCATGGCAGCAGGCAATATCGGTGCACAATCAATTGAGGCTAGTTTTTCTAAGTTGGCATGCTAATTACGCATATCCATATGGGCGCCTACTCTCTCCGCCCATGAATAAGTGTATGTTTGTCATTTAAAATTTGTCCACAATTACTTCTATCTTCCCAATGCATTTTAAAGTGAAAAAATATATACTTCTCTTTCATCAAACGGTAATCAAGGCCAATAACATTCATACATGATCTCTTTGGGGATGGGTAATTAAAGAGGAGGGAGATTGTGGCTTGAACCTTCCCAAAGAATGTTTTACCCCCACTCTTTAATCTGTTGTAAAATTTCTATATGTACACTTATTCATGAATGGAGTGAGTGCCTAGCTAGCTAGGGGTGCGCCACACTAATCAATCAGCGGCAGCTTTGCACATAGGCAGACACGATAGCATGTGTATTAAACATTTTAAGCTGCCCAATCAAGAGAGAAAGGGGGAGAGACTATTGCCTTAACTTTGAGGCTAGTTATCGATCGAGATTCAAGAGCTTGAAAGATGCAGGGCAACGGCCACATTTCCGCTTGTTGGAATGGCATTCCCGTATCTTGTCATTAAGGAAGCGCCTAGCAATCATTCGTCAATTTCTTTTCTTCCGCTAGCCGTTTTACCTCCTTATTCCTATGTCCCAGGTCAACCCTTCCACATATGCCTAACCATCTGTTGCCGCCCTGGCTCACCACTCGAATCCCCGATTGAGCCGTCATCTCGGCATTGCCTTCGTTCTTGCAGGGGTCGTCGCAGCTGGCCGCTTCGTCTCCTGCTCAGGGTTGTGTTCCTCGAGCGAAAATCGGCAAAAGTGATATTTTCTTGAGCTGTCCGAGGAATAGCAAACATGTATCTTTAATCTCAGATCATTTTCATTGATATGGTTTATGCCCTATCAAGCGAAAATAAAATAAAATAAAGAAGCAGAGATCATTGCATGCAAAAGCTTATAACTAATAAATTTGTGAATGTGGGTTAGATCTACAGTATGTTACAAGTGAGCTGTAGTTAATTACTACTCCCTCCATTCCTAAATATAAGCCTTTGTAGAGATTCCACTATAAACCACATACGGATGTATATATATGCATATTAGAGTGTAGATTCATTCATTTTGCTTCGTATGTGGTCCATAGTGAAATCTCTCCAAAGACTTATATTTAGGAACGGAGGGAGTAGTAGCTACAGCCCAGATTAACCCAGCATAAAGTTTGGTCTGATCCTGGTTCGTTTAGATCACTATACATTTGTCTGTGTGTTGCACGAAAGAGCTCCTGAATTTCTCCGCAAAAAAAGGAAACCAACCAAAGTCAATGTCATTTTCAGAACGAACTTAATTAGACATGAATGCCGACACCTACTGAACTAAGAAACCTGCCCTCTGACTCCAGCGCGGCGCGTCTGATTCCCCCGGCCGCCTGAATTTTCCGAACCGCTGAGATATGGTTGTATTTGCCGACCATAGCATAAAGAAGCAAGTAGTTGCTGTATATATATATACACTACTAGGTATAGTTAGGCACCCAAACGGACAGTGACAAGGCATCATCATCATCAGCGGTACACATTATAGCTACGGACTGGTAGCTACTAGGTTATTAAGATCTTGATCGCTAGCTTACCCTTACCCCATTGGGAGTTTAGGCCGGGTGCTCTCTGACTCCGGTGGTGTTGCAAGTGCAACCTGGTCACTTTGGGCAAGAAGCAGGTGAAGGTTCCATGTACTTGGCCGGCCGGACACACGTTGCTTTCAGAGCTAGCTCGCCAGAAGCTTCGAGTTCTCTATCTGACCTACAACGGGAGTACATCCGATATGGTTGTTTGTTTTCTCTGTTCGCGATTTGCGAAGACGACTGCTATATAAGAGCAAATGCTTCTTTTTTCTTGGAAATGCCTCGAGTTTAATTTGGCTTGCAAATTGGCCAATATTTCGATTATACTACTACCTTCGTACTAAAGTAGTACAAACATGAGTCACTTATCTTGAGAAGGAGGAATTAATAAACAAAACTAAGTAAGGACAATGTGTGAAAACTAGTGTTTTTTCAACAAAGATAGGGTCCAGAAGGACCCAGACGATGCATTAAACATCAAGCGGGTCTTTTCCAGGAGGTTTATTCGAATTGTCGTTCTCTTTTCCTTTTAAAAAAATTCATGTTTTTTTTACAAAATTGGATGAACTTCTTTCCAAATTTTATGATTTCTTTTTCAAATGTGATGAACCCTTTTCAAATTCTGTGATTTTAAAAAAATAAATCGATGAACTTTATTTTCAAATTCGATGAACCTTTTTTAAAAATTGATGAACTTTGTTTTTTTTTTCATTCGATGAACTTTCTTCAGATTTGATGAACTTGTTTTCAATTTTTGAAGGTTATAAAAATCGGTGATCTTTTTTTTGAAATCAATGAACTTTTTACAAAATTGGTGACCCTTTTTTAAAATCAGTTAACAATTTCTAAATTTGAAAAAAAAATCGATGAATTCTTTTAAAATTCGAAGTGGGTCGGCCCATCTTGCATCCCACGTGGGCGTCACCACCTCCATTTGTTGCCTGCAGGCTGCAGGTGTCAAATAGGATGTGCCATTTGGCGCATAGGTCGCTCGCCAACGATCGGGTACCCCTGCCTGCGTCGCCAGATCGAGCATTTCTGCCGGCCCAATATGTGTTTTCTCACCACCGATTTTCTGTTTTCCTTTTTGTTTTCTTTTTCTATTGCATTTTCCCGTTTATATTTATTTTATGCTTATTTTCTATTTTTCTTTATTTCTTTATTTTTTTTCATTTTTATTTTTATTTTCTTTTGTTTTTTTGCCAACATCTTTCAAGTTTGTGAACATTTTCTGAATTCAGAAACTTTTTTATCAATTCATGATTTTTTTTGAAATTATGACATTTTTTAATTCGTGAACATTTTCTTGTTCATCGAATTCATTTTTTGTTTATCGGGATTTAATTTTTTGTCATCATATTCGAAAAAAATTCATCATTTAAAAGAACATCAAATTTGAAATGTGTTCATCGATTTCTAAAATGATCATCAAATTGAAAGTTACTTGATCTGATAACAAAATTACATGATATTCAAAAATTCTTAATCAAAATTTCAAATTTTGTTCGTCATAATTCAAAAAATATTCATCATACCTAAAATTTCGTTATTCTTAAAATTGTGAACATTTTCCTAATTCCCGTATATTTTTTGAAATTCCGTACATCTTTTGGAACACGTGAGTATTTTCTTGACAACGAACATTTCGGCCTCCACGGGTTCGCTAGCACCTCAAGCGCCCAATAGGAGCTCCCCGCTAACCCTCCCGAGAAATACCATCCTCGGCCTCGGCCTCCGCGCGGCCTGCAATGCTGCGCCAGATCAATCGTTTGATCTCGCTGGCAACTGCTTGCCTTGCCTCTCCTCTTTGATCTCGACCCATCAAAATCGAACGACTGCCACAGGAGAAAAAAATCAGCTTATAGCTTTGATAACTGATTCTTCGGCACGTTGTCATCATGCATGCGGACTAGACAAAGACCCATCCTCTAGTTCATTTTTTAGCGACCTTGCCCATGATATTACTTGTTAGAATAATCCTAAACGCACATCAATCTGTCGAAAAAAAAGTAATTACACAAGCACGAGCAATGGCATCGGGTTTTTTTTAATGAGATTCACCAACATGGCTACATCCCAGGCCATTACTACGGGCACTCCTCCACTAGAAATTCGCAATAATAAAGCCAAGTGACGAAGCAAGAAGCAGCCTGGAGCCGAGCCCTAAAATTCCACGTACATCTTTCTACCGCTAGAAATATGTACTCCATTCAGATATAAGCAAGACAGGCTTATGGTTATTACAAGTTCAGTTCAGAGCTCCAGCATCTAGAGTTCAGATGTAAGATCATTCAGTTCAGAGCTTCTGAAGCAGCAGCAGCAGCCCTCTTCACTTTGACATTTTCGACAGTGCAAATGTGCAGTGCAGGCATCCAACTGGATAATTGTATTCCCATTCTTCATTCCATTTGGTCAGGCAAGATAATTTCACAATTATTACAAGCTCAGAGCTTCTTCTTAATCTCAAGTCCAGATACAACACCATTCGATCTCCTCTCATTTATGCAGGGCCACAGAGTTCATTCATCCATGATCATGTTACAGACAAGCAAATACAACCACAGAGTGGAACAGCACAGACAAACGAGGCGGCGGGCAGCCTCTACTACACGATCAGCTCGGTCCTGGAGACGAGGATGCCGTCGGTGTCGGCGTAGAGCCACTCGCCGTCGCAGATCCTGGTGCCCGCGATGGTGACGGGGACGTGCTTCTCCCCCATCCCCTTCTTGTTGGCCTTCATCGGGTGCGAGTTGAGCGCGCGCACGCCGATGTCGCACCCGTTGATCTCGTCCACGTCCCGGATGCACCCGTTCACGACGATGCCCGCCCACCCGTTGTTCTGCGCCTGCTGGACGGGGTTGCCGCCCAGGATGGCGCACCGCAGGCTGCCGCCACCGTCCACCACCAGCACCCTGCCCTGGCCCTTCTCCTCCAGGAACTCGCGCACCAGCACGTTGTCCTCGAACACCTTGAGCGTCACGATGGGCCCCGCGAAGACCTGCCGCCTCCCGTAGATCTGGAAGATGGGCTGCAGGGCGCGCAGCTCGCCGCCGCTGATCAGGTGCGAGTTGGCGTCGCAGACTTCCGCCGTGGCCAGTGGCAGGGCCGCCATATTAGCTGATTCGGGGCTGCATTGACATGAAGAGAAGAAGCCCATTATTCACCAAGAAAGTCAAGGGCAAACCAAAGCAGCTAATTCATTCAACATGACAACATATTGGCCACTGTAGAAAGATATTGAAATTATGCATGCATTTGAGCTCATACCAGCCATACTGCAACAAGGAATACACCATCCTGAACTACTCCAGTATATATAGCAAGACAATTGCGCGTCGATCTCGAACAGAACAAACAACAAACATGAGGGATTTCATTTTTCATTTTCATTAGGTGATCTTAATCAATCAGGCAAGGAGCACGACTTCTGGCTGTTATCACCGAGCCAGCCGAGCAAAACAAACGCTCAGCAAAACAATGAGAGCTTTGATCTTCCAGAAAACAGAGCCATTCACATGCTTGCTCTAACTTGATGGAAACAATGGCAAAGCCAACAAGAAAGTTTAATCAAGGTAACACAGCACGGCCATGTTGTCACAGCCTCTGCCTGAAGCTCTGAACCCGTCGAGATTCAGTATATGCATACATGTCGACAGTTACAGCCACCGGCGGGTAGGCGTACGCGCGCGTTCTCCTCTCACTCGGATGGCTCTCATCATCTCAGTCGGATTATCCTTATCTGATCTGCCCAGACAGGCAGGAGAAATGGATCCCGTCTCCTCCTCTGTCCGTCCCGTGATCGATCCCCTTGGCCCTCTACCAAATCCCCCTACATCCCGCGGCCTATGCATCCAAGAGCTCCAACGAGAGGATTGGATGGGGTTACCTGCCCGCGCGTCGCCGGTTGGCCTCGCCTCGCCTCGCCGCCGGGAAGTCCTATGAATGAATGAATGAATGAATGAATGAATCAGGGGAGATGAGATCAAGAAAGGGAGACTCCAAGAAACCCAAGTAAGGAGTGATTCGGTCGGATTCGTTACCGAGATCTTCACTCCACCACCGGTGCTGCGCTGCGCTGCGTGTGTGTCGCCTCCAATGGAATCGAATCAGAGAAGAGGGAAGGGAAGGGATCCAATCCGAGCTTGGGGAAGAAAGGGAGCTCTTTTTTCTTTTCTTTTCTTTGGGGTGTGGTGGGTTGGTGGGTGGCACGAGCCGGCTGGGGGCTATGCTCCAGCTTTTCACTTTCCACATTTTTACAAGAGAGAAAAGTCGATCAAAAGGCAAGTGCTAGGAGCCGGCGGACCAACACTAGGTTCGGCCGGTCAAGCCCGAGCCATTAGATCTGATGCACTACAGCCGTTAAAATAAATCAGTGAACCGCGATCTGACCTTCTCTTGACCCGTTTTCTTCTTCCCAATGAATCTCCCCCAAACAAATCCCACGCCGTTGCCCCGTGAATCCGCCTTTGTGTGCAGCTCGGCGAGGGGAATGGCTACCTGGCCGCCGGGCGCCGGGAGATTGCACCTCGCGGCCTTGTAGCCCCTCTGCAGCTCGCCGGAGAACCTTGTAGCCCCTGTGCAGCTCACCGAAGAACCTTCTCGCGACTCCAACACGGATGTAGCAGAATACATTGCATGTAGTAGCAAAAAAAACGATGGTTGTAGCAAAAAAAAAAATGGTCGTCGTCGTCGCGGCTCCGCCACCATGGATGTAGCAAATTACCTCGCTGATGGTAGCAAAATCCGACGATGGTCGCAGCAAAAAAGTCGTCGTCGTCGCGATGTCACAGCTCCGCCATGATGACCGTAGCAAAATCGTTTGCCGGTTGCAGCTTTTTGCGCCGCTGCTTCCAGCTTTTTGCATCGCTGGTTCCAACATTGGCAGTGGCAACGCGGTTGCAGCTCGCCGACCGTCGATTGTAGCACCGGCCCCGTGCAGGTTGCAGCTCGCCAACCGCTGGATGTAGCACTGCTTGATGCCGGTTGTAGCGGCGCAGCCATGGGGAGGCAGGAGCAGCATGAGCACCGCATCAGCGAAGTCGCTCGTTGGGAGAGATTGTGGTGCTTGACCATGGCCATGAATCTGGAGGAAAGGGAAACGAGTGGCTGTTGCTGTATCGGGGGAGATAAGATGAAGGAGAAAGCGGTGGCATGGGCCCAGAGTGACGTGTCGCGTGCCCGATGGCGCAAAGCGCTAGAGCGAGCGAGGCGTCCGGCCCAGTTTCGGCCGGCTCGCCGATTACAAACGTTTACCCAATCAAAAACAAAGCAATTAACTCCCTGAGCTCCAAGGATGGGGCGTCGACCTGTTGGCTGGACAGCTGAGGTAGCTGCCAGCCCAGCAACTTCAAGCCCCGGCTTTAACATGGATGCTCACGGAGTTTCTCCTATAAAAAACCAACGAGGGTTAGCTCTTGGGTTGGTCTCATTTTTTTTTCAACTCCCTGAGCTCCAATTGCTGAAACAAGCACCCTATATATATACATTTTTTAAATGACTTTTGGCATGTTTTTTTAACACTTGAAAAAACCTTTGTCATTGGTCAAAACAGTTACATCATTGATAAGCGGAGGGCCGAGAATTCTGACCAGGAGGGCCCGTTGTGACTGCGAGGGATGTTGGGTATCATGATTATTTAGGAAACATAAGATAGACCATGATTTGTTCTAGCTTGTCTTGTGCTCCAAGATAGTCATGTACTCTGCCGTGAGCTCACCATGATGGATCATGTAATGCCCAGGATGGAACTATACCTCCTACGTGTCGAGGCACGACTTAAAGGCATAAGTCCATCCTAGAATGATCTCAAGTTTGGTATCTTTGCACGACTCATGTAAAAGAGGGATTAAAATGCAAAAGGAGATAGTTGGCTTACACTCGCCACTTCACACAATACAATACATAAACAATACATCATTCAGAACATCACAGCCCGACTACGGGTAAGATCCAAAAGAAAGATACCAAAACAACATAAAGCCACAGGTCAGGATCGAATCCTAGTAGAAACCACTACTGATCGTCGAAACGTCACAAGCAAACGGCCACACTCTTCATCGAGCTCCCGATGAAGTACTTGAACCATCTCCTGCATCAAACTCGGCAGGACCTGCAACTGGTGTGGTGAAGTAACTGTGAGCCACAGAGGACTCAGCAATCCCGTTCCCGGGTAACAAGACTATTTAAGCCTTTAGGTGAGGATAAGGCTGAAGAAAGAATATGAGGTGAAGGAACAAACAAGAGTCTGCAGCAGCAACTAGCACTAACTTACGCAAAAGAGAGCGGGAAGAGAAGGCATCGGTCGAAAGATGATCACGAAGTGATCCTAACTAAAGCCGGTCAAACATAACCCCACCGTGTTCAACTCCCGAATCCCTATTCGGAAATTGACAGTCACGGTACACACGCTGGTAGTGTATTGGGAACATTGTGTCAAGTTATCTACAACCGGAATTAACAAGCTCCCATCTGCCACATAACCGCGGGCACGGCTTTCGAAAGTTCAAACCCTGCAGGGGTGTTCCAACTTGACCCATTACAAGCCCACGATCCGCGGAGTCGCAACTCCATAGTTGGGAAGACCCGAGTATTCTCGGAATCCCGTGCTCAAGTTAAACCGAACTAAGGTAAGGCTAATCCAGCAAATCCTCCCGGCGTGTCGACACCCTGATAGTAGCCGCGCGTATCTAAGTCTCAGGACACGACCGGATGAGTCATCCTACAGGTGTATGCCAGATACCTCAGGTTGCCCCGAGGCGGCCCCGCAGTCTGCTCGTTTCGGACCAACACTCATGTGGAGCACTGGCCCGGGGGGGTTGAATTAAAATAAAAGGGATAGCTAGTCCCATGCAAGTTTTATTAGTTTGTTATTAGGCAAATAGTACCAATGTTGGGACTTGCTGGAAAAGACTTAGCACTTAGCGGTTTATCAAGGGGGTCCCATACACCCCAACCGTGTTAGGAACGCATAATCAAGGAACATAACACCGGCTTATACGGATCCTAACGGCATGAGTGGAACAAAACACCAAGCAAAAGGCTTAGCCTTCCACCCTTGCCAATATATAGATGATTTCATTTAAAGCATTTATATAGTGTGATATAACCCAACCAAACTTCAACATGAAGCAAGCATCTTCGGTCTTCACCTGCAACTAACAATGCTATAAGAGGGGCTGAGCAAGCCTACGTATAGCCAAGCAACGGTTTGCGTAGGTAGGGTGGTTAAGCATGGCAATGGTTACAAGTAGGAGGCTGACAAGAAAGACATGGGCATCGAGGCAAAACTATAGATCGAGACTACTAGCAAGAGGCAAAAATAGTAATGGTATCCGGGTTCGGTCATCTTGCCTGGGATTCCACAAGGGAGAAGAACGGATCCAAGAAGAAGACGGAGCAACAGTCGAGCGGAACCTCACAACTCCGGAACGGAACCGAAGCTAACAAGAGAGCAACCGGAAAGAAGAAACAACACGGTAAACACACAAGCATTAACATGGCATAAGATGCACAAACAAGTATGATGCATGTCCGGTTTAAATATGCAAGGCATGGCAAAGTGCACAAACAGAACTACAAGTTAAGTGGAGATCAATATGCAACGAGTTGCATATTGACGAAACACCACATATTAATTATTTAGTTGACTCTCATTATTTACAAGACAAGATTAAATGGTTTTAACATGGCAAGAGGTGAAGCATAAAGAAACTACACTATAAAACATTTTAAATGAGGCCGGAATTAACAACAACATATCCGGAAAATCCCCATAAGCATGATTATTAATTATAAGCAAACAACAATTCACACATATTAATGTTGTTAATATGATGCGGATGACATGATCAAGTTTATGCAAGTTTTATTAAAAGGTTGACAATTAACAAGAAGAGATAAGAAGCATTTGTCACCGTGGTGGAAGGAAAAGGTGACACGGCAACGATCCGAAAATGATGCCACAGCAACATATCGGTTCCGGCAACTCGTTGAGAGACCGGTGCAAAAGGTGACGAAGCGAGTCAAACGAGATGATGGGGTGATCCCGTTGCCGGGTTCCCACGGGTCGGTGACGAGGCAACCGAGGAACAAGTCAAACGGACGAAACGGACACGAGCACACAAGGGAGACATTTCATACAACACAACAAGCAAGCATCACACGGGTCACGTCTCGGGGTTATACCTTCGAAACAATTGTTTCGGGGCGGAAACGAGTTCGTCGAGGGACGTAGTGGTAGTAGAGGAAGTAGCCGTTCTCGTGAGTCGTAGAGGAAGTAGATGTACACGGCCGTAGAGGGAAGTAGTCGTTCCCGGATCTTCGGCGACGGTAGGGGTACACGGCGACGGTAGTCGTTCGTTCGTAGTCGTTTATGGGTCCAAAGTAGAATTGTTTGCTGTTACATGGGTGCTAGACAAAACAAAATCAGCAACAAACAAACAAAACAAGGGAAAAACTACGGTCTCGGCGACGACGCTGGAAAGGACGGGGCCTTGCTGCTGGAGATGGATGCGTCGAGCTCGGGACGGCCCTCGCGGGAACTGCACGCTGGCAGCACCGATGCTGGACTGGACTTCGGAGGGGGGAAGCCGCGGCTTGCAGCCACGGGGAGGGAGCAGCACGGGGCGTCGGGCGCTGCAGGCTGGTGCTCTCGCTGGAGGACGGTCGACGAGGCGACCGTGGCGACGAGGCGCGGAGGAGGCTGGCCGGAGGGAGGCCTCGCACGGCGGAGGGACGGCGCGGACCGGCCTCCCTGGCGCTGGCTCGGGGCCAGGGCGACGGAGGGAGAGGCCGCTCGAGGGCTCGGGGTCCTCGGCTTCTGGCCGGCCGGAGGGACGCCGAGGAGGGAAAGCGCTGAGGCGCACGGAGGGAGACCACGACCTCGCGCTGAACGAGGGGCTCGGGCTGGAGGACCTCGCGTGCTGGGCTGGACGAGGTGAGGTAGAGGTGAGCTCGCGAGGGAGGGCGGAGCCTGGCTCGCCTGCCTGGCTCGAGGCGCCGCACGGGGCTCGGGATCCGGCCGCTCGAGGCGACGAGGAGGGGACGCGCGGAGGAGGGACGTCGGGGCCCCGGCTTGAGGCAGCAGGGCGAGGACCTGCTCGCGGAAGGGAAGGGCGCCGAGGGGGAGGTGGCGGCCGCCGGCGCAGCCGGTGCTCCTGGACGAGGGAAGAAAAGGGCGCTCGAGGTCGGGTCGCTGGCGACAGAGGAAACTGACGAGGGAGAGAGAGGGGAGACTCGGGCTCGTTCGGGGTGAGCGAGAGGGTGTGGCGGCGGCTGAGGGAGAGAAGAGTGCGAGGCTGGGAGTAGCTCGGGGGTTAGGGTTAGGGAAGGCTGCGGGCTGGAGATTGGGCCGAAGTGGCCTCGGCCTAGAGGAGGGAGGAGGAGAGGCCTGGATGGGCCAAGAAGGGTGGCTGGCTGGGCTCCCAAAGGAGAAGGAGGTGAGGGATGCCCCCCCTTTTATCTCTTAACAAAAATAAAAGAGAGAGCAAAATAAAAAGAAGAGGCAGAGAACAGAAAAATAAAAGATGGGACATTTTTATAAGGCTTTACGGGATATTACCAACCCCACAGAAAAATGTTCCAACAACAAAAGGGAAAAACAAACTAAAATAATTAGTTTGCCTTAAAGGAGTTCAAAAGAAGTCTAGATTTTAGGAGGAGTCTCGAAAATAACGGAAGGAAAATTTAGACAAGGGTTTGAAGGTGAAACTAGAAGTGAAAAGACAATGGGGAATTATGCAAGTGTGTTATGGTGATTCCGAAGCAATGGAATATTTATTTATATAGCTCCCTAAAATAATGAGAGACTTTTATATGTTATAAAGAGAAGACAACTTCCCTCGATTTAAATGAACCGAAGGTCCACACGGATTTATTAGGTTGAGATGCAAAATAAAATATGACATGATGGCATGATGACATGATGCAATGCAAAAATAAATAACACCAGCACAAAAGAAACACCCGGGCAACCGGAACATCTGGAAGCTTCTGGAACCTTCTGGAATCTTCTGGGACGTCGGTCTCGGGCGTCACAGATCACCACCACCTCCCTCGAGATGGCCTATTTCGGTCCTGACAATTGCAGACAATTTTCGTCAAGCCAACTTAAAAATTCGTGTGTGCAGGGTCATAGATGGAGCAAGCCGGAACCCAAGTTTGTGAAGCTGGACGTGGATGCCTCTTTCCATATGGATGAGGGTGCAGGAGCCATTGCAGCTGTTCTTAGAGACGGTAATGGTAATTTTTTTGCGGCACAATGTCGATTTATACCTTACGCAGCAGATGTGGTGACAACGGAGGCTATGGCTATGCGTGATGGACTAATCTTTGCAAACTCTCTGGGGTTCCCTCGAGTGGAAGATGAGTCTAACTCCTTGACGGTAATTGATTATTGTGCTGGACAGACAAGATGGTGGGATGCTGCGGCGGCGATCTTTGCAGAATGTGTGGACGTGTCTTCGTTAATTGGGAAAGTCAAATTTAAACATTGTTATCGTTCTTCTAATTAAGCGGTACATGTGCTAGCTAATCATGGTTTTTGTAATAAGGTTTGTAGTAGTTGGATGGGGAGCCTCCAAGCTGCCCGGTTGCAAAACTTGTGGACGATGTAATCCCTGTTTAATTTTAATAAAGCTCGCCATGATGATCTTCCCTCAAAAAAAATAGTCATGTATTCCTATATATAATATGTCCACGGGGCTCAAGCAATACAATTAATCAGTAATTCCACCAACCTCCATCTATATTCATGCTTACATACATCGCCGCCTTCCTTTGTTCGCTTTGGCCGTACAACTGCTTGTGTCGAGGATGGGGGGGTCGTTGTTTCACGTGACTGCAGGGAAAAGTTTCTCCGCTTCCTGGTTGATGATGGAACTGGTTGTGTACCTTGCGTCCTGCGGCTGAACCACCAGTGCAAACAGTTCGTCTGGTTATTCACCCTATAGTTTCGTTACGTCTTCAAACTAAAATAGTATATGTCAGAGTAAATGCCTCTTCAAGCTCAGAGTAATGGCTATATCACATATTAATCAAGTCACGGTTTAGACATGTGCATCGACTCTACACTATCTTGCAAGAAGAGTATAACACTAAAAATAGTACTCCCTCCGTCCCAAAATTCTTGTCTTAGATTTGTCAAAAGACGGATGTATCTTGTTATATTTTAGTGTTAGATACATCCATATCTAGACAAATCTAAGACAAGAATTTTGGGACGGAGGGAGTATAACATATGGAAATATGATACGATGATCGTGTTTTCAACCTCGAGCTCATCTAACCAACTGTGAACAGTAAATTTTAAAAACAGCAGCTGATTTTTTTCCCAAGAATTTTGGTATAGTTGTTTTTTGTATCAACCATCCTCAAGTGTTCTAAAAGCTTGAAAAATTCATGGCGGGATGGTGGGAGCTCTGGACAAAATACACAAAGATCGGAACTCTCAAAATGTCTTGAAAATAGAAATGTTTAGAACATTGATCTTCTATATCTAAATAGCTAACCCCACTAACATATTTTTCTCAACATGCAAACATGCCACCTCATCATTCACATGCATAGAAAAATGCCCACCTGAACATGTAACTATGCATAATAAAAATCCACCTCAACATGCAAACATACATGCATGGAAAATTCCATCTGTTATGTTATTTACATTTAATTAATTCTTGTATTGTTTGAAAACTATTATTTCAAATATTCATGTTCCATTCATTGAAATAGCAAAACATTCTCGCAACAACGTGCGGTGCATCATCTAGTTTTTTAAACGGAGCACAACAATAGGCATCTTGGTTAGAAATTTTGCATGCACCTAGAACACTTGACCATCTTTGATGCAGATTTTTTTTCCTTTATTTATTTATTTATTGTTCATTCGGGAGTAGATGAGCTCGGACACCAATAGCAATCTTGATATTATATTACTTAACCAATGTCGCACTATTTTAAAAACTGAAGAGTTCATGAGATACTGGTTGGATTATAAGGAAAATCACTAAATTAACCTTTCTGAGAATAGAAGGCTTCGGAAGACTATTTCAGTGGCATATGAGGCATTTTTCATATGTTTAATGGGTAACCTTGCGTGTCAGCATTATTATCACAACACTGGTAAGTTTAAAGATTCTTTGTCGGTGCTGTCAGATCGATTCTCCTTTTGAATCAATTTCAGAAAAGAAAAATCTAAAAGAAAAAGAAAAATCAGCAAAGAAAAGCATACACCTGCCATCGGATTCTCATCCAGTTTACAGTACAAAGTTAGAGATTACGCACAGTGGTCACATGGCCTAATCCATCCATTAAATTAGACAGTTGAGAGATTTGCTTCCCTGTACATCCAAGAGATGTTTTCTAATCGGGTCTAACCTCATATATGTAACGTTCGGTCTTTTTACGTAAATTACCACATTGTCCATCAAACAAACAAATTACAATGAGTACATATGTGATCACTCCATGAGACAAAGAGAGAGCCTGGTGTCCTAGAGATTTGCACAAAGGACTCCAAAATATAAATTTTACAACTTTACTTTGGCAGATCCATATGCCCAACCTAATCATCACCCGTCGTTGATCACCGCCATCACCATGGCACTGACGGGGAAAGACGCGAGTAGCCTCCACACCCAGATCTGGAAGAACTCCATTGAAGGCCACGCTGATTTGTGAACCGATTAAACGGTCTGTCGGAGGCGACGAAACCGAGTCTTTGTGGCACATCGGTCGGGGATCATCCCCAAGTCTGCCAGATCCCGACGACATCGTCTTCATCCAACGTGATTGGAGAAGAAGAGCGTCGTCGCAAGCCGCCATCCGCACACCACACTCCAAGACACCCGCATACTCTGGACCAGTCGGCGCTGTCGTCCGAGAAGACGCCAAGCACCAACCATCATAATAACCTAACTTCGTCAAAACCGAAGTCCGACAAGACACATGGGCTACATGCCGGACCATCTTATTCCAACGCGGTGTTGATTCCACCACCAATGCAGTGCCTTCGAGAGAAATTAAGCGGGCCGTCGGAGCGGTAGCCGAAGGTTTCTTCCCTTCTACTCGAATGAAAAGGCAGAGCTCCTGCTATTTGCACCAAAAATAACTACCCTTCTACGTGAAAAAGAGAGGAAATAAAGACATAAAAAATTACATTAGGTGGATAACAAAGTAATTAAAATACTTATTAAGTGATCATATACCGCTGTCTCCTCTCTCTCTCTCTCAGGAATCCACCAAGAAGTCGGTACATCAGGCACAAACTAATAAATTAAGCACAGTGGTCGCATGGCCTAATGGATAAGGCGCTCGCCTCCGGAGCGGGAGATTTTGGGTTCGAGTCCCAGTGTGATCGATCACACACTATTTTTTTTTCTTTTTTTAGATGTTGATTCTGTATCATAGATCCTGACAAGTTTGCATAAACTTGGTCAAAGTTTACATGTTTTGACGGCCAGTCTGGGAAACACAAACCAAAAGTTGCTTCCTAGCCCGTCCTTGGAATGTGTTCTCCAGCCGTTTGGCCCATCGGCGTCTTCACCTGCTCGTCCATCGTCGACGACGTGTCTGCCTCATCAGGAACGTCAGGTCGGTGTTCTTCTTCTTCGCGGGGATGTTGGTCCTGAGAAGGTCGAGCTTCACAACCTCCTTCCTTATCAACACCGACCACCTCGCCTCATATTTCTCCTCCGTCTTGGTGGCCTTGCTCTTGGCGTCGGCGATGCACTGTTTGATCGACAATTGTAGTCATTCGGCTGCGGGTGCCGCGTCCCTCGCTGCCTTGGCTCGTTTGTTGCCATCGGGGGCGCCCTTCTGCCGCCACCGAGGCAGGCGCGTCCGGGTCGTAGACACCATCCTTGGACTTGGCGAGAGCGAGCCGGCACTCTATCCATTTCTCGCACGACTCAATCCTGGTGAACACATGAAGGAATTTGAACTCTTAGTCGCTGTTGTCCTGGCGAAACATGTAGAACATACAAACCATATGCATAGTCGAAGAACAATTGTCGGCGAAGTGCACGGCGAAGAGATGGGCCGGCGAGCGATGGCCATACCTGACGCTCGTAGTTGGCGCCGCTTTCCGGGCAAGCCACGACCTCCTCTTGAATCCCATGCCACTTGTTTGCAGGCCTGCTGGATGGCCGCCCAATGGTTCGCCATCGCCTTCTCGTCGCGATCCATGTGGATATTGGCGAAGTCGGGGTCGACCAACTTGCGCTAGTCGAACGTCGTCTTGATCCTTCTCCAGTACGTGTCGACGTTCTGATTCACGCCGGTGACCGGGTCGATGCTGACGGTCTTCCATGCTTCAGCGAGGCATTTGTCTTATTTGGCCATCCACTTGACGCGAGGCTCGCTCGGTCTGGCCTTGGTCGCCGGCTTCTTTTTTCTCCCTTTGGGCTCTGGCTCCGCTGGTTTTTCCTCCTCCTCTTCGGCGTCGTTGAGCTCGTCTTCCACATCGACGGTAGTGTCCAACATTTCGCCTTGCATGCGGAACCCGAGGCATGAAGCGGCGGCGACTGAGCCGTTTGTGATGATCTCGTCCATGTCGACGTCGGTGCCGGTGACCGGGTCGATGCTGACGGTCTTCCATGCTTCGGCGAGGCATTTGTCTTATTTGGCCATCCACTTGACGCGAGGCTCGCCTGGTCTGGCCTCGGCCGCCGGCTTCTTTTTTCTCCCTTTGGGCTCTAGCTCCGCTGGTTTTTCCTCCTCCTCTTCGGCGTCGTCGAGCTCGTCTTCCACATCGATGGCAGTGTCCAACATTTCGCCTTGCATGCGGATGCGAAACCCGAGGCATGAAGCGGCGGCGACCGAGCCGTTTGTGATGATCTCGTCCATGTCGACGTCGGTGCTGCTGAACTGTGGCATCGAGCCGGGTGCGAACGGTAGGGCCCCGCGGCGCAAAGTCTGCGCAGGCGAGCTTGTGTACGTCGGCGACGAGTAGTTGTACTGGGTGTTGAGGCCGGCGGCGTACGGGAGGAGGGAGTGCGCCGGTCGGTGAAGATGGGAGGGGACGCGTGCGTGTCGGGGTTGAAGCCGGGGGGACACGCGCGGCGCCGCGTCATGCGGAAAAGTGATGTTGGGTTTGAAGCCACCATGCGTGTCGCCATCGACGTAGCCCTGCACGGGCATGTACTTTTGAAGGATCGATCGAAGGACGAGCATGTGAAGGCGTGGTATCTGACGGAGCGCGACCTCATCTTGAACCAGATGTAGCGACCGGCGGCCACGTCCACGCCCACAACAACTACGCCGACGCCGGCCAGCCCTACGGCAGAGGAGCCTGCCCTTTGAGTTATATGTCTACGGTTTCTACCTTTTGATCGCCGAACTTGTGGCATATTCGATCGCCGACCTGTGGCATGATGATCGCTGGCCTGTGGCATGTTAATCGCCGAACTTGTATTGTTTTTTGTTAGCGGGAAAGTAAACTTTGAATTCTATTGCGTTTGGGGGGCAAAACCTAGAGACACAGCTGGAAAGTCCAACACCCCAGGTCGAAAAAAGATGATCGCTGGCCTGTGGCATGTTAATCGCCGAACTTGTATTGTTTTTTGGTAGCGGGAAAGTAAACTTTGAATTCTATTGCGTTTGGGGGACAAAACCTAGAGACACAGCTGAAAAGTCCAACACCCCAGGTCGAAAAAAGCGTCGGCGTAAACGCCCTTCACCAAATGCGCTGGTGGGCCATACGGTTGGAGATGCTCTAAACACATTCCAAAGGCGGGCTGGGAATGAACTTTTCGTTTGTGTTTCCCGGACTGGGCCGTCGTGTTCGTGCGCTGGCCCAACGCGCGAGCGTACAGCCTTCGATCGATTCTTCGCTTTGCTTTTCTAGTGACCGAGCACCTTCTGCTCAAAAAAAGGTAGGGAAAAAAAAGAATGAGTTATCGATCACACTGGGACTCGAACCCAGAATCTCCCGCTCCGGAGGCGAGCGCCTTATCCATTAGGCCATGCGACCACTGTGCTTTATTTCTAACTTTGCGTTATACATTCTATAGTAGGGCTCCATTTGGTTCATAGAAAATTAGGAGGAATTTCAAAGGAACACTGTTCCTATGGAGAAATTGCCCTAAGTAGTGTTCGGAACATAGGAAACTGCTACAGCATTCTAATAGAATTCCTGCAGGATAGTCCCCATTCCTTCGGATTGTAAGCATCCACTCTGATCCAATATTTTTTGGTGGAAGACCGAGGAAAGCGCTGGAGGTACTCGGTGCATGCCAATAAAAATAATACTAGAATGGTGTGCATTCACTTCATGCCAGTGCCACAGATCGGTGCTAAATAAAATATTCATGAAACTTGTTAGAATAAATCCGAGGCATACCGTCGATCATCCGAGGACCAAGCAATCACACGAGCACGACACCGAGATTTGTTAACGAGGTTCACCAATATGGCTACATCCCCGGGGCATGACTACGGGCGCGCCTCCCCGTGACACCGTCACAATACCGCACCTCGGCCGCCCTGGGCACCGGCACAAGCCGCCGGCTCCCCCTGCGTTCCCGTGCTATTATGTTGGCATAGGTTACATCGTGTGTCTGTCCCCGCTATATATGAGAGGCCTAGGATACAAGTGTCCTACTAGGACACGACTCCATATCCTATCTAAACACAATACTACTCAGAGTCCAACTGTAACCTACCTTGTACAATAATATTCGACACAACTCTAACAAACTCCACCTTGGCGAATATTCTCCACCACCTTGGATTCATCCATGCGTCGAACCTTCATGTACATTGGACTTGAGCTTATCCCATGAGTACCGCTGCTACTCCAAAGACTCCATATGACTCCACCTGCAACTTGTAGTCCCTTCTTTTCTTGACCACGGTCAACACTCGAGCAAAATTAAGTTCCACATTACTCTAGTTAGTGCTCCCAACTTCCAGAGTACCAGTCCAACACCATCACACACTGGTCACTGACCTGCGTGAAAGTGAACAACTCACATATTGAGTGTCACACATAAGAGTTACCTGAACTCAACACCACCGCTCCTTTCTTGACCTCCTGTCTGAAACTTGAAAGAATTTCTCCATTGCTTGTAGTCATCCCGAGTCAAATTCGCAGTTGTCTCACCACATGTAAGACCACCAGAGCCCTGGCCCGTCTCCATGTCCCGTGCTTACCGCACGTCTCGCCGCTATTACCGCGTCGAGCCTCCGCTGTCCCGGTCGAGTCTCAAGGGTCGCGAACCCACACCACTCAACCCTCACTGCAGAGTACCACCGATCATCACCGACCGATGACGAGTTTCACGTTTCCATCAGACCACTGAGCTTCAGCCCGAATTACGTGTCACTCGCTTTCTTCCTCGCTGAATAGGCTTCGATTCTCTGGATCCTTACACCGTAGCCCCTCAATCAGCACCAAGTGAAGTCCTCCAGACTCTAGCTCCATCTTCAACATGACTCCATGGTAGATGATCAGTCCACCCCTGCGCCCCGTCGACTTCAAGCTCCGTGTGTACACCACCTTGAATCAATCCCGCGCCATAGTCTTGTCGAAACCACACAAGCCCTCGAGGCCTGCGCCGCGTGTTTCCACGCCCAGAAGTCGGTCACAATCAGCATCACGCTCCTACGTCGTCGCCGCCGATCCCACCACCGTCTTCTGTACCAACTGACTTGCGTCGATCCACCAGACTGTCTAGTCCGACCCAGCCGAACTCGTTCGACTGTACGACACGCTCGAGGCTCCCAAATCATCTTCCGCGAATTTCGATCCATCACATGATAATTCCATCACCGCTGACATGACTTTCCGCAACGCCTTCAAGCATCCCTGTTGTGCCAACAAATGTTTCACCCTTGTCTGCCATAACTCAAGGTTTTCAGTCCCGTCGAACTTCTCCACCTCAAACCTGGTACCCGATGGCGCCACAGTTCTTTGTACGGCTGACCCTGCAAAAAATTATCCGAGCTTTCCTCACGTGATGCCCAAGTACACAAGCAAAACCTGACATGGTACACCCTCGTGCATTAATAGCAAATTCCAACCAAAGAACTTTTGGTCTTCTCACGTAGCTCCTTTGACTCAACTCCCGATGCTGGCTGTTGCTATCGCCTCAACCCTTGCTCTCGATGGATGCCCAATACAACGATGGATCTTTTCCTCCGCTAAATGATTTTCATGCCTCTCCGTGTACTATGGAGACTCGGTCTCCTTTTGTTTCTCAAAACAAAATCTCGTCAACGCTAGACGCATCCAGCAACCAGCCTGGGTCTCTCACCCGCACGTACGCGCCACGCGCGCCTGCAACTTTTGTGTGTCACGGCGTTGCACGCTAGCCGGCCCGTACCGCATTCATGTGCTCCTCCTGATTTACGACTGCTGCCACCCATGCAGTACAATCTCGCCGAGATCGCCAACTCGACTCTGGCCACCAGGTGACGCTTTCGATCAAACTAGCAAGCCGTTTCCGATTGCTTCTTCAATCTCGCCGAGAATCACGCCATAGCCGGCTGCATCTCAACTCGATACTTCCTCTAGATCAACATCCACAGCCTCCGAACAACCTAGCTCTGATACCACTTGTTAGAATAAATCCGAGGCATACCGTCGATCATCCGAGGACCAAGCAATCACACGAGCACGACACCGAGATTTGTTAACGAGGTTCACCAATATGGCTACATCCCCGGGGCATGACTACGGGCGCGCCTCCCCGTGACACCGTCACAATACCGCACCTGGGCCGCCCTGGGCACCGGCACAAGCCGCTGGCTCCCCCTGCGTTCCCGTGCTATTATGTTGGCATAGGTTACATCGTGTGTCTGCCCCCGCTATATATGAGAGGCCTAGGATACAAGTGTCCTACTAGGACACGACTCCATATCCTATCTAAACACAATACTACTCAGAGTCCAACTGTAACCTACCTTGTACAATAATATTCGACACAACTCTAACAAAACTGAGTACTCATCAGTACGTTTCCTTGCAATCAACCGAACACACGTTACTATGTGTTCCTATGGTTTTTTCGTTCTTTTGGTTTGCAGGTGTGATCTTTTTTTTGCTCCCGTGCTTGCTCATATTTCTATGTTTTACTCATCCGTGTTCCGAACTGGGCCTAAGAGCATCTTCAATAGACGGTGCAAATGTAAAAATACTTAATTTTTGAACCGTCTGGGGCAAAAAACGCTGCTCCAACAAACAGTCCATATGCAACGAAAATTGGACCGCGCCCTCCTCATGATGTAAAATGCAACACCTCGCGATGCAAATATACATCACGAGATGCATCTGGTCCAAAACTAGCCGCCGCCCGCGAACGCCCAACCGCCACTTCATTTCCGTTCCCGCCTGCCCGCGCCCGTCCGCCCGCCCGCGACCCTCCCGGCCGCCGCCGCCATGGCCGATGCCGACGATCCCGCCGCCGCCCCCCGCCCGCCGCCCCGGATTGGCGCCGCCCCGGTCGGTGGCCACCACGCAGGCGGCGAAGCCGGCGAAGGGACGAGGATGCATCGTCAAACAGCCGGCCAACCGCAGCCGCAACCCGGCCGACAGTTCTACGCGGTCGGTGAAGGTCTCAAAGGCGGCCGCGGCGGCTCGGGGCGACGAGTCGCAGACGGTGCGGCCGGCGACCTCCTCGAGCAACCACACATCCATTCCTCCACCTCCCCCGCCGCCACCGCCGGCCGTGGAGGAATATGTGGCCACGACGACGGCCACCGCCTCCAACATGTTCGACGAAATGTCGCAAAGGTATAAATTTTGCGGTTATGCTCTCGTTTGTTGTTTCAAATTTTTTGTGTCCTTGGTTGTTTGTGCGTGCAATTGTAGTGTTGATGATGAAGCTTTCATGCACGCAACAAATGTGGCAAATGATGATTACATATATGAGTCACAAGAATATGAAACCCAATATGATGATGAAAATCTTGATGTGGATGATGAGGGCTTCATTGTCAAGGGAAGAAGTGGCAATTATAGCACCGTGGGGGATGTGTTGATATGCACCGCTTGGAAGAAAATCTCTCAAGATGCAAGCGTTGGAAGCGACCAAACGGTGAGCACCTATTAGAAACACATCAAGGAGTATTTCGATGAGCGCAACACAAGTGGTATCTTCCGTTCGAGCGACTCTCCACGCCAACGTTGGTCCACCATCAACGCCGAATGCTCAAAGTGGGCCGGTTGCTTGTCAAATGTTGCTCGCATGAACCCAAGTGGTTGCGGTGATAGTGATTTGGTAAATATTTCCTCTTCGTTCGTGCTTTGTCAAATATTTCCTCTTTGTTCACTATGTTGATGATGATATGTTTTTTTGTAGAAAATGATTGCACAAGGATTGTTTCGGGAGAGGAACATGAAAGGCGAGAAGAAGAAAAGGAAAGGAAAAGCTTTCACTTTTCATCATTGCTACAAAGAGCTCAAGGATGTGGAGAAGTGGAAAACTAGAGAGACTTTTGAATCGTCGAAGAAGAAGGGTGTGTTGGTTGAGGATGAAGAAGATGTCGCCACACTAGTAGATAAAGGGTCATCAGACCCGGTTCATTTGGGCCTTTAGCCCCGGTTCCAGAACCGGGACAAGAGGGTCGGTACTAATGCTCTGACCCTTTAGTCCCGGTTCAATCCAGAACCGGGGCAGAAGGGTGTCCACGTGGCCTGTGCACCGAGCCCAGGCAGGAGGGGCTTTAGTCCCGGTTGGTGGTACCAACCGGGACCATAAGGCATCCACGCGTCAGCATTTCTGTGGCTGTGGTTTTGTTTTTTTTTTTGAAAGGGGAGGGGGGGTTGGAGGTTTTGGGGGGTTAATTTAGATGTTTCATATTGTGTTAGCTAACTAATTAATAGAGAGAAGTGTCCTCTCTTATGTCCGTGCTTGCTACGTACTACACATACGTATAGAGATGACTAGACACGGTAGCTAGCTAGCTAGCTAGTAAAGCAAACGAAGAAAACAGAAGATCGTATAATCAACATATATATATATGCATACAGAGAGAAGTAATATCGACCACCTCTCCTTCTCCGAGAGATTGGTCGAACAACAAGTTCTCGTATATCTATCCGACACTACCGGGCACATATATACAATAATTATCTCTTACAAAAATAATCTCCTATCATATGGATGCATGGTCCACATAGTATTCTCCGTCTTCAGCGATCACGTGTTCAAGGAAGAATGCCGCCAATTCCTCTTCAATTGCTCGCAGACGATCTGGTGTTAGGAGTTCATCCCGCATCTGAAACATCTAATTTGAAGTAGGGGGTCAATACATGAAATGATGCTATAAATTTGTGAATATTATTGATTGCTTACGCACTTCAAATTGTTCTTCAGTGTAGCCCCGCTCACAGGTCGTGTGGCGGATGGACTCGCAAATGTAGTATCCACAATAATCATTCCCGGGTTCCTGCCACAACCACTTTACAAGAAATAGAGGTCAATCAAACTGATAAGCAAGAATGCCAAATTGGTATTGATGAAACAAGCGCTTGAATCAAGATATAGGAGATGCGCGCGCGGAACATGCTACTATATAGTACTTACTTTCGGGTATCTAAATTGTAGCTTCTTCGGCAGTCCCGGAGCTTTTTTGGTGAATTTTCTCCAAACCCTGCCAGACAAAGAAAAAAATTAGTTGATATCAGAAATGAAGTTGCTGATATATATGCATGGTGGATAATATTGATCGATTTAACTTACCTGACTAGCATTTGAGTCATGTTCGCATACTCCTCGGGATCTTTACGTTTAGAGTCCAAGACAGTTACTACTCCCTTCTCAAGCTTAATCTCTAAGAGAATATAGTGGAAGCTGCGCACGAATGCATGAACTCATCAATTACATCACTATAACCTTGACTGATATATAAGGGAAACCAAATATGCACAAGACAGTAACACTCACTTGAAGTTGTAAGGAAAGAGTATTATATCTTTGTTTTCATTTACCACCAACGATCGTAGCAAGTTGGTCTCGGTATCGTCGGGACGCAATTTAACCTCGGTTGCATCTATGAGGTATGTGTTAATAAACCCAATATCACCTACTTGTCTTTTCTTCAATTCGACGATCTTCAATCTGCATAATATAGTGAGGATAATTATAAATACATGCAATGAAGATCAGCTATATAGAGAGACTTAATGACAGAAGTAGTACTACTTACAGACAGTAGCAGGTGACCGTTGCTTTATCGAGGGCCAATTGGTTGAAAAACTGATAGAACTCCTCAAATGGAACAGGCAACAGGTCAATTCCAACGAGGTCATGCTCCGGTTTAACTCTCAAATACAAGTTATCCCTCCCCCCAGACTCTCTGCAGATTTTCAAGTACCAATCATGCAATCTTTGCATATTCGTTGATAGAGATCTTTCATTTTTGACGAGAGGCTTTTTGTACTCGTATCTTTCTATCTGCACTTCCAAGAAATCATAGTGTACATCGTCGGACGCGTAATCTGCAAGATTGGTATAACCGGGCACCATCCTCGGATCATTAGCGACCATGTCGCTAGACACCTTGAGCGGGGGGCACGATTGGTCCGCTTGTTCGCCGAGCTGGGCAATTTGTTTCCCAGCTCGCCCTTCTGCTAACCTCTGATCACTTTTAGTACTTCCCGACCGCTTCGCTGCTTGATATGTCTTTTGGATCATGCGGTCATAGTTGTCCTGCAGCTTACTTTGCGCTGGTTGCTTCAGGGCAGCACGAGTGCGCTTTGCTTTCACCGCATCTATCTTCTCCTCCGGAGGTGGATGTCTCTGTGCTTTCAACCCTTCAAAAAAGTCCTTCACTTCGCCTTGAGCGATCTTCGTGTTTTCCTCGTCAGACCTCTCGTACGGTAACTTCTCTAGAGGCGTGAGAGAAGGACCGAATCTGCATCGCCTCC
Source organism: Secale cereale (assembly GCA_902687465.1). Classification (NCBI taxonomy): domain Eukaryota; kingdom Viridiplantae; phylum Streptophyta; class Magnoliopsida; order Poales; family Poaceae; genus Secale; species Secale cereale. The sequence goes on along the minus strand of LR738714.1, from coordinate 863,177,516 downwards.
CGCCTCTGGCTGTACTGGTAGACGTCGCCGGACCAGACGAAGCGGCTGTCTTTTTTCCTTGCTTACGCGCCGGAGCAGGAGCAGCCGGAGCGGCGGCAGGTCTCTTCCGCCCTTGCTGACTAGGCGGAGAAGGAGGAGCAGGCTGGCTGCTCGGGCGCGCCGGCGGCGAAGGAGGCGGAGTGCCGCCACGCGCCGGAGAAGGAGCCGGAGTGCCCTGATGGTCACTCACCGGAGGAGGAGGCGGTGGAGGAGGCGGAGTGCCCTGACTCGCCGGAGGAGGAGGAGGCGAAGGCGTCCAGTTGAGAATGTTGATTAGGTCCTTCCGCCATAGGCATGGAGTCTTCAGTGAAGAACCCAGCCGAGTCTCCCCTTCACCGGTAGGTTGGTCAAGCTGGAGCTCCTCAAATCCCTCCGTTATTTCGTCGACCATCACCCTAGCATATCCTTCTGGAATCGGCCGGCAGTGAAAAGTGTCGTCGGGTCCAGAAGGATAAACAGAGCCAGCAGCCGCCTTGACCTTCAGATTCATCCACTGCGCCATAAGGTGGCAATTTTGTGCCTGCGTGATAGCATCCACGGGATTCCTGGCAGTAGCCGTCAAGGCAGGCTCTGGCTGAAGCAGCTCGGTGGAAGCCACACTGCTTCTCCGCTGAGATGGCGGGGTAGCTTCGGGGGAAGCTTCGGCAATTCTTTTCTCCCGATTTGCTTCCCGTTCCTCTATCGCTTGTATTCTGGCCCGCAGCGCCTGGATTTCGGTCAGCTCCATTTTCTTCCTCCTGTCGTGGCATTTGTAGCCTCCTGCGTCCGGAAACCCAGCACGCCACGGAAGGGAGCCTGGCGTGCCTCGTGTCCGTCCAGGGTGCTCAGGTTTCCCGAGGGCCATTGTCAGCTCGTCGTTCTCTCTGTCGGGGAAGAACGTCCCTTCATGCGCTGCTTTGATATACTGCCGCATCTTCCTGAGTGGTGTTTCCAATTGCTTGTCCGTCCAAATGCACCACCCTGTTACAGGGTCCAAGGTTCCGCCAGCCCCGAAGAACCAAGTCCGGCAACGGTCTGGCCAGTGCATTGTCTCTGGTTCGATCCCTTTCTGAAGCAGATCATTCTCAGCCTTGGCCCACTTAGGCCGGGCTACGAGGTAGCCGCCCGACCCCGTGCGATGATGATGCTTCTTCTTCGCAGCATTTATCCGGTTTGTCTCCGACATCTTCTGACTCTTTTCCGACTTCTTATGGGCCACAAATGCGGGCCAGTCATCTTTGATCTTCTCATATATGCCCACGAATTCTGGAGTCTTTTTATCTTTGACAAACGTATTCAGTTTTTTCTTCCATGCCCTGAATTGGTCTGCCATCTTCGAAAGTGCAACAGACTTGATTAACTCCTCTTTAACTGGGTTCGCCGGATCAACCTCTCGCGGTAGGACGAAATTTGACTTCAGCTCAGTCCAAAGATCTTCTTTCTGCATATCAGTGACATAAGTCACCTGAGCGTCGTTTGCAGCCGGCTTTAACCATTGATGGATGCTGATCGGGATCTTGTCCCTAACCAGAACCCCGCACTGATTAACAAATGCGTTCTTTGTCCGGATGGGTGCAATCGGCTCGCCAGAGCACGAGATTTCTGAGATCTCAAACTTTTCATCCGGCCTCAACTTTTTCTTCGCTCCTCGTCTCTTTACCGAAGATTTGCTCGATCCGGAGGGCTAGAAAAAGGAACAAAGACGAGAGTTAATGAATGAATCAATTAACTAGTCAGCACATGCTTAACTAACATATATACCTCCTGGCCGGACTCGGTTCGGTCACCGGAGCCAGCATCACGGTCTCCTTCTTGCACCGGCATTGGGTCACCGGAGCCGTCCTCACGGTCTACTTCTTCCATGTGCATTGGGTCACCGGATCCATCAATATCATAGCCTAGATCTTCCAGCTGCAGCTCTTTTTCGACCTGGTCATCGGTGTCGTTGAGAAACGACAAGACGGCATTTTGTCCGTCTGCGATTAGGTCCATCAACATCGCTTCTTGTGCTAGGTCTCGGGTGTTGTGGTCCATTGTTTCTACAAATATTTACAACATGCCAATTATTATTCAAACATGACAGATGGATATATTAATGGCAAACGTCGAACTAGCTTCGACCCTCGACTGCTCGGCGATCCACAAACCCTAGACCCCCTCATGTCACATTTTGTCTAGTGTCAAAGGATTCAACAAAACCAATACTTCATCATTAGGCGAAAGTAACAGTAGCATGATGGTACGAAGCTCTCCAAAGTTGTTTTGGAACGGAGTCCCCAGATAAGATAATTCGTAACAAAAGACGGATTATCCTATCAGGGACTTCGTTCCAGAACAACTTTGCATAACTTTGTACCAAAATGCCCCGGTTACTTCTGGCAAATGATGAAGTCATGGAATTCTTCAATACTTTGACACTAGCTAGGCAACCTCTCTCGACCCCTCGACCCCCGACTTCTCGGCGATCCACAACCCTAGTCCCCCTCATGTCACCTTTTGTCTAGTGTCAAATGATTCAACAAAACCAATACTTCATCATTAGGCGAAAGTAACAGTAGCATGATGGTACGAAGCTCTCCAAAGTTGTTTTGGAACGGAGTCCCAGATAAGATAATTCGTAACAAAAGACGGATTATCCTATCAGGAACTCCGTTCCAAAATAACTTTGCATAACTTCGTACAAACATGCCCCGGTTACTTCTGGCAAATGATGAAGTCATGGAATTCTTCAATACTTTGACACTAGCTAAGCAACCTCTCTCGACCCCTCGACCCCCGACTTCTCGGCGATCCACAACCCTAGTCCCCCTCATGTCACCTTTTGTCTAGTGTCAAATGATTCAACAAAACCAATACTTCATCATTAGGCGAAAGTAACAGTAGCATGATGGTACGAAGCTCTCCAAAGTTGTTTTGGAACGAAGTCCCAGATAAGATAATCCGTAACAAAAGACGGATTATCCTATCAGGAACTCCGTTCCAAAACATCTTTGCATAACTTCGTACCAAAATGCCCCGGTTACTTCTGGCAAATGATGAAGTCATGGAATTCTTCAATACTTTGACACTAGCTAGCTAGGCAACCTCTCTCGACCCCTCGACCCCCGACTGCTCGGCGATCCACAACCCTAGACCCCCTCATGTCACATTTTGTCGAGTGTCAAAGGATTCAACAAAACCAATACTTCATCATTAGGCGAAAGTAACAGTAGCATGATGGTACGAAGCTCTCCAAAGTTATTTTGGAACGGAGTCCCAGATAGGATAATTCGTAACAAAAGACGGATTATCCTATCAGGAACTCCGTTCCAGAATAACTTTGCATAACTTTGTACCAAAATGCCCCGGTTACTTCTGGCAAATGATGAAGTCATGGAATTCTTCAATACTTTGACCCCCGACTGCTCGGCGATCCACAACCCTAGACCCCCGACTGCTAGGCAACCTCTCGACCCCTCGACCTTCGGCCTCTCGACCCCTCGACGACCCTCGGCCCCTCGGCGATCTCTCGACCGGTCCCTCGGTCCCTCGACGACCCTCGACCCCGGCCCGGCCCCCCCTAATGTCGAAGTTATCGGGGAGGGTGTATATCGACATAGACATATCCGATAAAAAAAAGAGGAAGAAGAAGAAAAAAGGAACCGCTAGAGGAGAAGATCGAAGAAAAAAAAGAAAAAAAAGGAGAAGAAGAAAGGAATAGAGGAGAAGAAGAGAACATTTCTCTTCTTCTCCTCTATTCCTTTCTTCTTCTCCTCTTTTTTTCTTTTTTTCTTCTTCTTATTTATTTCTCCTCTTCTTCCTCTCCTCTTCTTCTTTCTTTCCTCTTTCTTATTTTCTTCTTTCCTATCCTTCTTTTTCTAAATTTGTAACTTTTGCATATATAAAACTTTCTATATATATTTAGCATATATAAACAAAAAACTATATAGCCACATACACATATATATACATCACATACAGCAACTTCCTAAGAAAAAAATATTTATATACACATACATATATATTTAACATATATATTTAGCAAATTCCTAAGAAAAAAAATATATATATACACATACATATATATACAGCAACTATATATACACATGCATATATACACAGCAATTATATATATATATACAACAATTTATATAAACATAACAAAAAGGGAGCCCTCACATCGCGCGGCGGGGCGGGGCGGCACGACGGCGCGACGGCGGCGGGGCGGGGCGCGCGGCGCGACGGCGACGGGCCGGGGCGCGACGACGGCGCGGGGCGGGGCGGAACGGGGTCGCGGGGCGGGGCGACGGCGACGAGGCGGCGTCGGGGGCGACGGCGACGGCGACGGGGCGACGGGGGCGACGGCGACGGCGACGGGGCGACGGGGGCGGGGAAGGAGAGGGAGGCGTCGGGGGCGCGGAAGAAGGAAACTGCCCAAAATTTCGCAAGTCCTGGTTATATAGGAGCTGTATTAGTCCCGGTTGGTGGCTGAAACCGGGACTAATACACCCCTTTAGTCCCGGTTGCTGCCACCAACCGGGACTAAAGGTCCCTTTTCAGCAGCCCAAAGGGCGGGAAGGAGGGGCATTTAGTCCCGGTTGGTGGCAGCAACCGGGACTAAAGGGGGGTATTAGTCCCGGTTTCAGCCACCAACCGGGACTAATACCACCCTTTAGTCCCGGTTTCAGCCACCAACCGGGACCAAAGGCCCTGTGCTGGCGCGGGTGCGGTGGGATGTTTAGTCCCACCTCGCTAGCTGATGGAGCTCGAGAGTGGTTTATAAGGGCTGCTGCTCCCACCCTCTCGAGCTCCTCTCAAATGCAGGCTTTTGGGCCTAACTCTGCGCGCTGCCCTGTGAGCTTGCTGGGCCTTATAGTACAGGCGGATCATGTGCTATAGGCCTTGCAGGCTCACTGGGCAGCGCCCATTTTTTTTTCCTTTTTTGCTTTATTTATTTCTAAGTTGTTTTTTGCTGTATTTAGAGTTGCTTTATTTATTTTATTTTCTTTGTTTATTTCTAAGTTGTTTTTTGCTGTATTTAGAGTTGCTTTATTTATTTTACTTCCTTTATTTATTTTCTTTGTTGCTTTATTTATTTTATTTTGTTTATACTTACAACAAAATACTTATTGTTGCTATTTTCTTTTCAAGTTTTTTTGTTTTGTTTTCTGTATTATTTATTTTCTTTTGTTATTTGCTTTATTTTTTTAATTCTTTCTGGTAAAACCAATTACAAACTTTCTCTGTTAGTGCAAATAGTATTGAAATTTGAATAGTACAAACGGACAATGGTATCATACTCGTTTGTTACAAAGTTGGCATGGTATCATCATAATAGTTGCGGAAAAAACTCTTCACTTTTTCTTCGCTTGTGTCATTTGCTTATTGCGCCGTAACCATGGATAATCTTCATCGTTTATCAGGATGCTTGGGTCACCCTTGACTTTGAAGGGAGGAATTTCATGAAACTTTTCATAATCTTCAGACATGTCTGTCTTGCCCTCCACTCCCAGGATGTCCCTTTTTCCTGAAAGAACTATGTGGCGCTTTGGCTCATCGTATGATGTATTCGCTTCCTTATCTTTTCTTTTTCTCGGTCTGGTAGACATGTCCTTCACATAGATAACCTGTGCCACATCATTGGCTAGGACGAACGGTTCGTCAGTGTATCCAAGATTTTTCAGATCCACTGTTGTCATTCCGTACTGTGGGTCTACCTGTACCCCACCTCCTGACAGATTGACCCATTTGCACTTAAACAAAGGGACCTTAAAATCATGTCCGTAGTCAAGTTCCCATATGTCCACTATGTAACCATAATATGTGTCATTTCCCCTCTCGGTTGTTGCATCAAAGCGGACACCGCTGTTTTGATTGGTGTTCTTTTGATCTTGGACAATCGTGTAAAATGTATTCCTATTTATCTCGTATCCTTTGTAAATCAATACAGTCGAAGATGGTCCCCTGGACAACAAGTACAACTCATCACAAACAGTGTTGTCATGTCTGAGACGTGTTTCCAACCAACTGCTGAAAGTCCTGATGTGTTCACGTGTAATCCAGTCGTCGCACTGCTCCGGGTGTTTGGAGCGCAGACTGTTCTTGTGTTCATCGACATACGGGGTCACCAATGTAGAGTTCTGTAGAACTGTGTAGTGTGCTTGAGACCAAGAATATCCGTCCCTGCATATTATTGAGTCCCTTCGAAGCGTGCCTTTTCCAATCAGTCTCCCCTCGTACCGCGATTTAGGGAGACCTATCTTATTAAGGCCAGGAATGAAGTCAACACAAAACCGATGACATCCTTTGTTTGATGGCCCATGGAGATGCTTCCTTCTGGCCTGGCGCGGTTACGGACATATTTCTTTAGGACTCCCATGAACCTCTCAAAGGGGAACATATTGTGTAGAAATACGGGCCCCAGAATGACAATCTCGTCGACTAGATGAACTAGGACGTGTGTCATGATATTGAAGAAGGATGGTGGGAACACAAGCTCGAAACTGACAAGACATTGCGCCACATCACTCCTTAGCCTTGGTACGATTTCTGGATCGATCACCTTCTGAGAGATTGCATTGAGGAATGCACATAGCTTCACAATGGCTAATCGGACGTTTTCCGGTAGAAGCCCCCTCAATGCAACCGGAAGCAGTTGCGTCATAATCACATGGCAGTCATGAGACTTTAGGTTCTGGAACTTTTTCTCTGCCATATTTATTATTCCCTTTATATTCGACGAGAAGCCAGTCGGGACCTTCATACTGAGCAGGCATTCAAAGAAGATTTCTTTCTCTTCTTTCGTAAGAGCATAGCTGGCAGGACCTTCATACTGCTTCGGAGGGATCCCGTCTTTTTCGTGCAAACGTTGCAGGTCCTCCCGTGCCTCAGCTGTATCTTTTGTCTTTCCATACATGCCCAAGAAGCCTAGCAGGTTCACGCAAAGGTTCTTCGTCACGTGCATCACGTCGATTGAAGAGCGGACCTCTAGGTCTTTCCAGTAGGGTAGGTCCCAAAATATAGATTTCTTCTTCCACATGGGTGCGTGTCCCTCATCGTCATTCGGAACAGCTAGTGCGCCGGGGCCCTTTCCAAAGATTACGTGTAAATCATTGACCATAGCAAGTACGTGATCACCGGTACGCATGGCGGGCTTCTTCCGGTGATCTGCCTCGCCTTTGAAATGCTTGCCTTTCTTTCGACATTGATGGTTGGTCGGAAGAAATCGACGATGGCCTAGGTACACATTCTTCCTGCACTTGTCCAGGTATATACTTTCAGTGTCATCTAAACAGTGCGTGCATGCGTGGTATCCTTTGTTTGTCTGTCCTGAAAGGTTACTGAGAGCGGGCCAATCGTTGATGGTCACGAACAGCAACGCCTTTAGGTCAAATTCCTCCTGTCTGTGCTCATCCCACGCACGTACACCGTTTCCATTCCACAGCTGTAAAAGTTCTTCAACTAATGGCCTTAGGTACACATCAATGTCGTTGCCGGGTTGCTTAGGGCCTTGGATGAGAACTGGCATCATAATGAACTTCCACTTCATGCACATCCAAGGAGGAAGGTTATACATACATAGAGTCACGGGCCAGGTGCTGTGATTGCTGCTCTGCTCCCCGAAAGGATTAATGCCATCCGCGCTTAAAGCAAACCATACGTTCCTTGGGTCCTTTGCAAACTCCTCCCAGTACTTTCTCTCGATTTTTCTCCACTGCGACCCGTCAGCGGGTGCTCTCAACTTCCCGTCTTTCTTACGGTCCTCACTGTGCCATCGCATCAACTTAGCATGCTCTCTGTTTCTAAACAAACGTTTCAACCGTGGTATTATAGGAGCATACCACATCACCTTCGCAGGAACCCTCTTCCTGGCGGGCTCGCCATCAACATCACCAGGGTCATCTCGTCTGATCTTATACCGCAATGCACCGCATACCGGGCATGCGTTCAGATCCTTGTATGCACCGCGGTAGAGGATGCAGTCATTAGGGCATGCATGTATCTTCTGCACCTCCAATCCTAGAGGGCATACGACCTTCTTTGCTACGTATGTACTGTCGGGCAATTCGTTATCCTTCGGAAGCTTCTTCTTCAATATTTTCAGTAGCTTCTCAAATCCTTTGTCAGCCACAGCATTCTCTGCCTTCCACTGCAGCAATTCCAGTACGGTACCGAGCTTTGTGTTGCCATCTTCGCAATTGGGGTACAACCCTTTTTTGTGATCCTCTAACATGCGATCGAACTTCAGCTACTCCTTTTGACTTTCGCATTGTGTCCTTGCATCGACAATGACCCGGCGAAGATCATCATTTGGTTCCTCTTGATCTTCAGCAGCTTCACCCGTTGCAGCATTATTGGGCACATCGTCTGGTTCCTCTTGATCTTCACCAGCTCCCCCCATTGCAGCATCACCGTATTTAGAGGGCACATAGTTGTCATCGTACTCTTCTTCTTCGCCGTCTTCCATCATAACCCCTATTTCTCCGTGCCTCGTCCAAACATTATAGTGTGGCATGAAACCCTTGTAAAGCAGGTGGGAGTGAAGGATTTTCCGGTTAGAGTAAGACATCGTATTCACACATTTAGTGCATGGACAACACATAAAACCATTCTGCTTGTTTGCCTCAGCCGCATTTAGAAACTCACGCACGCCCTTAATGTACTCGGAGGTGTGTCTGTCACCGTACATCCATTGCCGGTTCATCTGCGTCCATTTATATATAATTAAGTGTGTCAAAAACCATTACAGAACATCATAAATAGATAATTAAGTGACCAAATGGATAAAAGTTCATCATCACATTAAAACCAAAGTACATACATATATAGTTCTCATCTAACAACATATAGCTCTCCATACACATCGAAACTATGTAAAACATTTCAACGCGAAAACAAATGCTATCATAATCGCAACCAAGGTAACAATTGATCCAACGGCATAATGATACCAAGCCTCGGTATGAATGGCATATTTTCTAATCTTTTTAATCTTCAACCGCATTGCATCCATCTTGATCTTGTGATCATCGACGACATCCGCAACATGCAACTCCAATATCATCTTCTCGTCCACAATTTTTTTTATTTTTTCCTTCAAGAATTTGTTTTCTTCTTCAACTAAATTTAACCTCTCGACAATGGGGTCCATCTTGATCTTGTGATCATCGATAACTTCCGCAACATGCAACTCCAATTCCATCTTCTCCTCCTCCATTTTTTCCAATTTTTTCTTTAACGAAATGTTTTCCTCTTCAACTAAATTTAACCTCTCCACAAGAGGGTCGGTTGGAATTTCCGGTTCAACTACCTCCTAGACATAATAAAACATCTATGCATGTCAGGTTGGTCGGCATAACTATCATAAACACTAAAACAAATAGTTATAAATTAAAGATAATATACCACATCCGAATCGTAGACCGGACGAGGGCCCACGTGGGCGGATATCAAAACCATCGCACTATATAATAATAAGCAATAATAAACGTAAGAAAATTAGACAAATATCTATCTAAAGCAATAATAAAAGTAAGAAAAGCATGGACATAACAAGAGGCTCGCCACGGTGGTGCCGGTGACGAGATCGGCGGGGGCGATCGACGGCGGCGAAGACGGGGACGGGACGTGATGGACCGCTAAACCTAGACAAATCTCGGAGAAAATAGAGCTTCGAGAGGAGAAAAGCTTAACTAGTGTGGCTCGGGCTTTCCACCGAACACGTTGTGTGCATAGGAGGTGAGCTAGAGCACCACTAACCCCTCTCCCCCTCGGCCAGAAAAAAAAACAGAGCAGTGAGCTCTGCTCTTGAGTGAGGGGGTATATATAGGCAACTCACTGGTCCCGGTTGGTGCTACAAACCGGGACTAAAGGGGTGCCTTTGGTCCCGGTTCATAACACCAACCGGGACCAATAGTGGTGGGCCAGGAGCAAGAGCCATTGGTCCCGGTTTTTAGCTCCAACCAGGACCAATAGGTCCAGACGAACCGGGACCAATGGCCCACGTGGCCCGGCCGGCCCCCTGGGCTCACGAACCGGGTCCAGTACCCCCATTGGACCCGGTTCTAGATTGAACCGGGGCTAATGGGCTGGACCAATGCCCTGTTTTCTACTAGTGCCATTGAGGAGATGATGTTGGAAATATGCCCTAGAGGCAATAATAAATTGGTTATTATTATATTTCCTTGTTCATGATAATTGTTTATTATCCATGCTAGAATTGTATTGATAGGAAACTCAGATACATGTGTGGATACATAGACAAACACCATGTCCCTAGTAAGCCTCTAGTTGACTAGCTCGTTGATCAACAGATGGTCACGGTTTCCTGACCATGGACATTGGATGTCATTGATAACGGGATCACATCATTAGGAGAATGATGTGATGGACAAGACCCAATCCTAAGCCTAGCACAGATCGTGTAGTTCGTATGCTAAAGCTTTTCTAAGTGCCAAGTATCTTTTCCTTAGACCATGAGATTGTGCAACTCCCGGATACCGTAGGAATGCTTTGGGTGTACCAAACATCACAACGTAACTGGGTGGCTATAAAGGTGCACTACAGGTATCTCCAAAAGTATCTGTTGGGTTGGCATGAATCGAGACTGGGATTTGTCACTCCGTATGACGGAGAGGTATCTCTGGGCCCACTCGGTAGGACATCATCATAATGTGCACAATATGTGATCAAGGAGTTGATCACGGTATGATGTGTTACGGAACGAGTAAAGAGACTTGCCGGTAACGAGATTGAGCAAGGTATCGGTATACCGACGATCGAATCTCGGGCAAGTGCTATACCGATAGACAAAGGGAATCGTATACGGGATTGATTAAATTCTTGACATCGTGGTTCATCCGATGAGATCATCGTGGATCATGTGGGAGCCAACATGGGTATCCAGATCCCGATGTTGGTTATTGACTGGAGAGTTGTCTCGGCCATGTCTGCATGACTCCCGAGCCCGTAGGGTCTACACACTTAAGGTTCGATGACGCTAGGGTTATAGGGAAAGTATGTACGCGGTTACCGAATGTTGTTCGGAGTCCCGGATGAAATCCCGGACGTCACGAGGAGTTCCGGAATGGTCTGGAGGTAAAGATTCATATATGGGAAGTCCTGTTTTGGTCACCGGAAAAGTTTCGGGCGCTATCGGTAGCGTACCGGGACCACCGGGAGGGTCCCGGGGGACCACCGGGTGGGGCCACCAGCCTCAGAGGGCTATGTGGGCCAAGTATGGGTGGGGACCAGCCCCAGGTGGGCTGGTGCGCCCCCCACCATGGCCCAAGGCGCCTCCAAGAGGGGAGGGGGGCAAACCCTAGGGCAGATGGGCCCTAGGGCCCAATCTGGTGCGCCCCCCTCTCCCTCTCCCCCTCTGGCCGCCACCCTCAGATGGGATCTGAGGTGGCCGCACCCCTAGGGGTGGGAAACCCTAGAGGGGGCGCAACCCCTCCCTCCCCCCTATATATATGAGAGTTTTGGGGCTGCCCACAACACGTTTTGACCGCTGTCGCTTGGCGCAGCCCTACCTCTCTCCCTCCTTGTCTCTCGCAGTGCTTGGCGAAGCCCTGCTGGAGTCCCGTGCTCCTCCACCACCACCACGCCGTCGTGCTGCTATTGGATGGAGTCTTCCCCAACCTCTCCCTCTCTCCTTGCTGGATCAAGGCGTGGGAGACGTCACCGGGCTGCACGTGTGTTGAACGCGGAGGCGCCGTTGTTCGGCGCTTAGATCGGAATCAACCTCGATCTGAATCGCAACGAGTACGACTCCTTCATCCGCGTTCTTGCAACGCTTCCGCATCACGATCTACAAGGGTATGTAGATGCACTCCCCTCTACCTCGTTGCTAGATTACTCCATAGATAGATCTTGGTGATGCGTAGGAAATTTTTTGATTTTCTGCTACGATCCCCAACAGTGGCATCATGAGCTAGGTCTATGCGTAGTATCTTGCACGAGTAGAACACAAAGTAGTTGTGGGCATCGATTTGTCAATTTACTTGCCGTTACTAGTCTTATCTTGATTCGGCGGTATCGTGGGATGAAGCGGCCCGGACCGACCTTACACGTACTCTTACGTGAGACTGGTTCCACCGACTGACATGCACTAGTTGCATAAGGTGGCTAGCGGGTGTCTGTCTCTCCCACTTTAGTCGGATCGGATTCGATGAAAAGGGTCCTTATGAAGGGTAAATAGAAATTGGCATATCACGTTGTGGTTTTGGCGTAGGTAAGAAACGTTCTTGCTAGAAACCTATAGCAGCCACGTAAAAACTTGCAACAACAATTAGAGGACGTCTAACTTGTTCTTGCAGCATGTGCCGTGTGATGTGATATGGCCAAAAGGATGTGATGAATGATATATATGTGATGTATGAGATTGATCATGTTCTTGTAATAGGAATCACGACTTGCATGTCGATGAGAATGACAACCGGCAGGAGCCATAGGAGTTGTCTTATTTTATTGTATGACCTGTGTGTCACTGAATAACGCCATGTAATTACTTTACTTTATTGCTAAATGTTAGCCATAGTAGTAGAAGTAATGTTTGGCGAGACGACTTCATGAAGACACCATGATGGAGATCATGATGATGGAGATCATGGTGTCATGCCGGTGACGATGATGATCATGGAGCCCCGAAGATGAAGATCAAAGGAGCAAGATGATATTGGCCATATCATGTCACTATTTGATTGCATGTGATGTTTATCATGTTTTACATCTTATTTGCTTAGAACGACGGTAGTGAATAAGATGATCTCTCACTAAAATTTCAAGAATTGTGTTCCCCCTAACTGTGCACCGTTGCTAAGGTTCGTTGTTCCGAAGCACCACGTGATGATCGGGTGTGATAGGTTCTAACGTTCGCATACAACGGGTGTAAGCCAGATGTACACACGCGATACACTTAGGGTTGACTTGACGAGCCTAGCATGTACAGACATGGCCTCGGAACACGGAAGACTGAAAGGTCGAACATGAGTCGTATAGAAGATACGATCAACATGAAGATGTTCACCGTTGATGACTAGTCCGTCTCACGTGATGATCGGACACGGCCTAGTCGATTCGGATCATGTATCACTTAGATGACTAGAGAGATGTCTATCTGAGTGGGAGTTCATTAGATGAACTTAGTTGTCATGAACAATAGTCTAAGTTGTCTTTGCAAATTATGTTGTAGACCAATAACTGCGTTGTAGCTCCCTGTTTAATACGATCCTAGAGAAAGACTAAGTTGAAAGATATTGTAAGCAATGATGCGGACTGGGTCTGTATCCAAGGAGTGTCCTCACTGCTACACAGAAAGCTTACGTGTTTGATGCACCGCTCGATGTGCAAACCCCTACAACGTCGTCTGTGGATGTTGTGAACACCTGACAGACACGTCCTGATGACTACTTGATAGTTTAGTGCACCATACTTTACGGCTTAGAATCGGGATTCCAATGACGTTTTGAACGCCATAGAACATATGAGATGTTCTAAGAGGTGAAATTGGGATTTCAGGCTCATGGCCGTGTTGAGAGGTATGAGACCTCTGACAAGTTATTTTGCCAAAAAGATGGAGGAGAATAGCTCAACTAGTGAACATGTGCCCAGAATGTCTGGGGTGCTAAAATCACTTGAACCAAGTGGGAGTTAACCTTCCAGATGAAATAGTGGTTGACGGAATTCTCTAGACACTATCACCAAGCTACTAGAACTTCGTGATGAACTATGACATGCAAAGGATGGAGATGATCCCGGAGCTATTAGCGGTGCTTAAGACCGCAAAAGTAGAAATTAAGAAGGAGCATCAAGTGTTGATGGTTTGACAAGACCACTGGTTTCAAAGGGGGCAAGGGCTAGAAGAGAAACTTCATGGCAAACTAGTTGTCGCTCTGATGAAGGAACCCAAGGTTGAACCCAAACCTCGAGACTAAGTGCTTCTATTGTAAGGGGAACGGTCACATGGTAGCGGAACTACCCCAAATACATGGTAGATAAGAAAAGCTGGCAACTTCAACAAAGTATATTTGATATACGTGTTATTGATGTGTACCTTACTAGTACTCCTTGTAGCACATGGGTATTGGATACCGGTTCAGTTGCTATTATTAGTGACTTGAAGCAAAAGCTACAGACTGAACGAAGACTAGCTAAGGGCGAGGTGACGATGTGTGTTGGAAGTGTTTCCAAGGTTGATAAGATCACCATCGCACGCTCCCTCTATTTTCGAGATTAGTGTTGAACCTAGATAAATGTTATCAGGTGTCTACGTTGAGCATGAATATGATTAGATCATGTTCATTGCAATACGGTTATTCATTTAAGTCAGAGAATAATGGTTATTCTGTTTACATGAATAATACCTTTATGGTCATGCGCCCAATGGTTTGTTGAATCTCGATCATAGTAATACACATGATGATAATATTAATGCCAAAAGATGTAGAGTTAATAATGATAGTACCACTTTCTTGTGGCACTGCCGCTTAGGTCATTTTGGCATAAAATGCATGAAGAAACTCCATGCTGATGGATATTTGGAGTCACTTGATTTTGAATCGCTTGACACATGCGAGCCATGCCTCATGGGCATGATGACTAAGATCCCGTTTTCAGGTACAATGAAACGGGCAAGTGACTTGTTGGAAATCATACATGCTGATGTCTGTGATCCAATGAGAATTAAGGCGTGTGGTGGATATCGTTATTTTCTCATCTTCACTGACGATTTGAGTAGATATGGGTATATTTACTCAATGAAGCAAAAGTCTGAAGCGTTTGAAGAGTTCAAGCAATTTCAGAGTGAAGTTAAGAACCATCATAACAAGAAGATCATGTTCCTACGATCTGATCAAGGGGAGATTTTCTGAGTTGTGAGTTTGGCAATCACTTAAGACATTGTGGAATTGTTTCGCAGTTGAAGCCACCTGGAACACCACATCGTAATGGTGAGTCCGGACATCATAGTTGAACCTTATGAGATATGGTACGATCTATGATGTCTCTTACCGATCTACCGCTATTATTTTGAGGTTATGCATTAGAGACAGTTGCACTCACTTTAGATAGGGCACCATCTAAGTCCGTTGAGACGACGTCGTACGAACTATGGTTTGGCAAGAAACCAAAGTTGTCGTTTCTCAATGTTTGGGGCTGCGATGCTTATGGCTTCAGCCGGAAAAAGCTCGAACCCAAAGCGGACAAATACATCTTCATGGGATACCCAAAGGTAACAGTTGGGTATACCTTCTATCTCAGATCCAAGGACAAAAATGTTTGTCGCTAAGAACGGGTCCTTTCTCGAGAAGGAGTTTCTCTCGAAAGATTTGAGTGGGAGGAAGATAGAACTTGATGAGGTTGTCGAACCCTCACTTCAACCAGAGAGTAGTGCAACACAGAAAGATGTTTCTGTGGAACCTACGACTATTGAAGAGGAAACTAATGATAGTGATCATGAAGCTTCAGATCAAGTTGCTATCGAACCTCGTAGGTCGACAAGGATATGTACTACTCCTGAGTGGTACGGTGATCCTGTCTTAGAGGTCATGTTGTTGGACAACAATGAACCTACGAACTATGGAGAAGCGATGGTGGGCCCGTATTCCGACAAATGGTTAGAAGCCGAGAAATCCGAGATAGGATCCATGTATCAAAACGAAGTATGGACTTTGGTGGACTTGCCCGATGATTGGCAAGCCATTGAGATAAATGGATCTTTAAGAAGAAAACGGACGTGGACGGTAAAGGTCACCGTCTATGAAGCTCGACTTGTGGAAAAGAGTTTTTCACAAGTTCAAGGAGTTGACTACGATGAGATTTTCTCACCCGTAGCGATGCTTAAGTCCGTCGGAATCATGTTAGCATTAGCTGCATTTATGAAATCTGGCAGATGGATGACAAAGCAAGTTTCCTTACCAGTTTTCGTAAGGAAAGGTTGTATGTGATACAATCAGAAAGGTTTTGTCGATCCTAAGGATGCTAAAAGGTATGCTAGCTCCAGTGATCCTTCCATGGACTAGAGCAAGCATCTCGGAGTCGGAATATACGCTTTGATGGAGTGATCAAAGTTTTTGGGTTTATACAAAGTTTGTTGGAAACTTGTATTTACAATAAAGTGACTGGGAGCACTACAACATTTCTGATAAGTATATGTGAATGACATATTGTTGATCCAAAATGATGTAGAATTTCTGGAAAGCATAAAGGGTT
Source organism: Secale cereale (assembly GCA_902687465.1). Lineage (NCBI taxonomy): Eukaryota > Viridiplantae > Streptophyta > Magnoliopsida > Poales > Poaceae > Secale > Secale cereale. The sequence continues at coordinate 863,161,310 of LR738714.1, read as the reverse complement.
GTTTTAAAAGAGTTTTTCAAAGGAAGACCTGGATAAAGCTGCTTACATATTGGGCATCAAGATCTATAGAGATAGATCAAGACGCCTGATGATACTTTCAAAAGAACACACACCTTGGCATGATTTTGAAGGAGTTCAAAATAGATCAGTCAAACAAGGAGTTCTTACCTGAGTTTTAAGGTGTGAAGTTGAGTATGACTCAAAGCTTGAACCGCGGCAGAAGGAAGAGGAAGGACGAAGGTCATCCCCTATGCTTTTGTCATAGGCTCTATACGGTATGCCATGCTGAGTACCGCACCTGATGTGCGCCTTGCCACATGTCTGGCAAGAGGGTACAAAAGTAATCCAGGAGTGGATCACTAGATAGCGGTCAAAATTATCCTTAGAGGAATAAGGAAATGTTTCTCGGTTATGGAGGTGATAAAGAGTTTGACGTAAAGAGTTACGTCGATGCAAGCTTAACACCTATCCGGATAACTCTGAGTAGAGATACTGGATACGTATAATGGAGCAACAGTTTGGAATAGCTCCAAGTGGAACGTGGTAGCAGCATCTACGATATGACATAAAGTTTTGCGAAGTACATAGGGATCTGAATGTTGCAGACCCGTTGACTACAACCTCTCTCACAAGCATAACATGATCAAACCCAAAACTCATTGAGTGTTAATCACATATTGATGTGAACTAGATTGTTTACTCTAGTAAACTCTTTGATGTTGGTCACATGGCGATGTGACCTGTGAGTGTTAATCACATGGCAATGTGAACTAGATTATTGACTCTAGTGCAAGTGGGAGACTGTTGGAAATATGCCCTAGAGGCAATAATAAATTGGTTATTATTATATTTCCTTGTTCATGATAATTGTTTATTATCCATGCTAGAATTGTATTGATAGGAAACTCAGATACATGTGTGGATACATAGACAAACACCATGTCCCTAGTAAGCCTCTAGTTGACTAGCTCGTTGATCAACAGATGGTCATGGTTTCCTGACCATGGACATTGGATGTCATTGATAACGGGATCACATCATTAGGAGAATGATGCGATGGACAAGACCCAATCCTAAGCCTAGCACAGATCGTGTAGTTCGTATGCTAAAGCTTTTCTAAGTGCCAAGTATCTTTTCCTTAGACCATGAGATTGTGCAACTCCCGGATACCGTAGGAATGCTTTGGGTGTACCAAACGTCACAACGTAACTGGGTGGCTATAAAGGTGCACTACAGGTATCTCCAAAAGTATCTGTTGGGTTGGCATGAATCGAGACTGGGATTTGTCACTCCGTATGACGGAGAGGTATCTCTGGGCCCACTCGGTAGGACATCATCATAATGTGCACAATATGTGATCAAGGAGTTGATCACGGGATGATGTGTTACGGAACGAGTAAAGAGACTTGCCGGTAACGAGATTGAGCAAGTTATCGGTATACCGACGATCGAATCTCGGGCAAGTGCTATACCGATAGACAAATGGAATCGTATACGGGATTGATTGAATCCTTGACATCGTGGTTCATCCGATGAGATCATCGTGGAGCATGTGGGAGCCAACATGGGTATCCAGATCCCGATGTTGGTTATTGACCGGAGAGTTGTCTCGGCCATGTCTGCATGACTCCCGAGCCCGTAGGGTCTACACACTTAAGGTTCGATGATGCTAGGGTTATAGGGAAAGTATGTACGCGGTCATCGAATGTTGTTCGGAGTCCCGGATGAGATCCCGGACGTCACGAGGAGTTCCGGAATGGTCTGGAGGTAAAGATTCATATATGGGAAGTCCTGTTTTGGTCACCGGAAAAGTTTCGGGCGCTATCGGTAGCGTACCGGGACCACCGGGAGGGTCCCGGGGGTCCACCGGGTGGGGCCACCAGCCTCAGAGGGCTATGTGGGCCAAGTATGGGTGGGGACCAGCCCCGGGTGGGCTGGTGCGCCCCCCCCCCCCACCATGGCCCAAGGCGCCTCCAAGAGGGGAGGGGGGCAAACCCTAGGGCAGATGGGCCCTAGGGCCCAATCTGGTGCGCCCCCCTCTCCCTCTCCCCCTCTGGCCGCCACCTTCAGATGGGATCTGAGGTGGCCGCACCCCTAGGGGTGGGAAACCATAGAGGGGGCGCAGCCCCTCCCTCCCCCCTATATATATGAGAGTTTTGGGGCTGCCCACAACACGTTTTGACCGCTGTCGCTTGGCGCAGCCCTACCTCTCTCCCTCCTCGTCTCTCGCAGTGCTTGGCGAAGCCCTGCTGGAGTCCCGCGCTCCTCCACCACCACCACGCCGTCGTGCTGCTGTTGGATGGAGTCTTCCCCAACCTCTCCCTCTCTCCTTGCTGGATCAAGACGTGGGAGACGTCACCGGGCTGCACGTGTGTTGAACGCGGAGGCGCCGTTGTTCGGCGCTTAGATCGGAATCAACCGCGATCTGAATCGCAGCGAGTACAACTCCTTCATCCGCGTTCTTGCAATGCTTCCGCATCGCGATCTACAAGGGTATATAGATGCACTCCCCTCTCCCTCGTTGCTAGATTACTCCATAGATAGATCTTGGTGATGCATAGGAAAAAATTTGATTTTCTGCTACGATCCCCGATGGCTTCTCGCCCCTCGTTGGTTACCCCAAGTGGAAGGTTTGAGATGTAGCGTAACGGCAAGTTTCCCTTGGCAAAGATACCAAGGATCGAATCCCGTGAGACTCCGAGGGTCGACAAGTAGGTGTCAACTGCTAACGGCGCCAGATACTTAGCGGTTGACAGGACCTGCACACAGATACAAATAACTTTGCTCCCAACGAGTACAGAGAGGTTGTCAATCCCTCCGGCCTTGTTGTTTACAAAGGATCAAACACAAGAGATAATAATGATAGCTATGACTGCAACTAGGAAATAAAAACAGGAAGTAAATAGAAGGTGTGATCAGCGGTGGTAATATGGATCGGGGTCCCATGATGTTCACAAGTGATGTCTCTCTCCCAAAAGACGATAAAACAGCAAAGCGAGGTAAACAAATTACAGCTGGGCAATTGACAGGATTATGTGCACAAACCAATGCTAACTATGTTGCAAAGAAAGGTAGAGGGTCAAAAGCATGGGCGGTACGCCAAGGCAAGTAGACCGAAATCCATCTGCATCTACTACTAATCATCCACCTTGAGATATCTATCCAGAACATCTCGCTGGTATTAAGTTGCGAGTCCCACCCAAAGTGTAAACTCAAAGCAACAGACAACTGCATTAAAAGAACTTTGCGTAAAGTAAACAATCCTTGCACCCGCAAGTACAAGCACCGTTGTTTTCCCCCTTGTGGCAACAGCACATCCCCTAGAATCATGTTTCTGTCACTCAAACTAGTCATCAAGGGGCATGAACCCACAATCAAGCATAACGTTCCCTCTTGGAGTTACTACCTACTACTTGGCCAAAGCAATAAACAGCAACGGGGAACATGCAAGAATTACTCAAGAACATAAATATAAAAGAGGTGAATCAAATATATTACTCACACACAATCTGAACATAATCTCATAATCCATCGGATCCCAGCAAACTCAGCAGAGCAACAGCATAAAGATTACATATGTGCCTCGATCATGTAGGGCAGCTCACGAGGTCTAATCCATGAAGAACAAAGAGGGGAGGAGAACATCACATAGCTACTGGTCATGGACCCATGGTCCAAGGGGGACTACTGACAACTCATCCGGGAAGCGTCCATGGTGGTGGAGAAGCTCCCGGTGGTGGTCCTCCCCTCCGGCAGGGTGCCGGGAAGAGTTCTCCTGATGCTCCCGATCTTGGAAGCGTTGCGGTGGCGGAATAGAGGCGAGATCGTGAAAAAGGGTTCCGTCCTCGAGGGTTTCGGGACGCGAGGAATATATATGCAAAAGGGGGTCACCAGAGGCGGAGAGGGGGCCCCAGGCGCCCCCCTGGGGCGGCCAGGGGTGGGGCCGCCCCGGGTGGCCGCCTGGGCCGCCCCTGGCTCCCCTCTGGCCCCACTTTGGTTTTTCTCGAAGCTTCCTGTACGCTGATTTTTTCTGTATTTTTCCCGGAATTTTTGGAGCACTTTTAATATGGGGGAAATCTGAAATAGAAAAACAGCAGAAAACAGGAACTGGCACTGTGGTGCACTGAGTTAATAGGTTAGTCCAAATATGATCAAAAGTGTATGGAAGTGCATAAATATCATAGCAATATCACACAAAAGAGGCATGGAGCAAGCAGAAATTATAGATACATTTTGGACGTATCAATCCCCAACAGACGAGCCCCACTCCTCACTCCGTGACAAAATCTTATAGGCCCGATGGAAACAATAAAGCGAAGGGAACCAAGGCCGGAGTCAATGATCTCAAGGAAGGATTTGATGCCATTATCATGGCAAGGAAAGAGTATGCCGAAGAGAAAATAATGTTGAAGCTCAAGGAAATAGAGGAGAGGAGTGAGGCCGAGCGGCGAAGGGCGGCGGCCGAGGAGAAGAGGGCAGCAGCCGAGGAGAGGTTGGCCGCGGCCGAGGAGAGGAAGGTGGAACTAGAGGAGAAGAAGGTCGCGGCCGACGAGAGGAAGATGGTAGAAGAGAGGACACTCAAGTTTATGTTTATGGACACATCAACTCTTGATGCCAAGGCAAAGGCATATGTTGAACTTTGTCGCGATGAAATGCTCATGAAGAAGCAAATGCTCATGAGGCAAATGATGATGGGAGGAGGCATGGGTGGTGCCATGGGTGGTTACATGAACATGATTGGAGGTTCCATGAGTGGTGCATTTGGCGGAAACATGGGAGGTGGCTTCGGTGGCAACATGGAAGGTGGCTTTGGCGGCATGGGAGGTGTCTTTAGCGGCATGGGATGTGGCTTTGGCGGCATGGGAGGTGCTTTTGGCGGCAACATGATGGGCGGCTTGGGAGGTGGCTATGGTGGCAACATGAGTGGCGTTGGAGGTGGATATGGCGGCAACATGGGACGGAATGAAGATGGTTCCGGTGGGGCTCACGGCAACGAGAGTTCACCGCTTGTTGAGAACGTCCACAAAGACGGTGGTGGAGATGATGATCATACCACGGTTCACAACACCGGTGGAGTTGATGACCCGAATGAGTAATATTCATGTGCATTTGAATTTCTAGGGCGAAAAACTTTGATTGAGATGATGCTCTTTTGGTAGACGAATTTGATACTATGATGGTGATGCACTTTTGATTAAAACTATGATGATGATGCACTTTATTTTCAAATTTTAGTTGCTATTTCAATGCAAAACCGTGGCTGAACAGTGGCTGGCAGCAGCCGCGCAACCGTTTTCATATTGTTTTACATCTTCATTTTGGACCATCTATTGGAGTTGCAAATTTGGACCATCTGTTGGAGTTGAGCTTTTTTCGGAGCTCCAAAACGCACTTTTTGGCGGTCCAAATTTTACATCTCCGGTTTTGGACCACCAAATTTTGGACCATCTATTGGAGATGCTCTAATGGCGTGAGTTAGCTATGTGATGACTTCTTGGTGGATGAGAGAGTGAGAGGAGACGCCAGTATATGATAACTCAATAAGCATTTTAATTACTTTGTTATTCACCTAATGTACTTCTCATCTTGATTTCCTTTGTTTTTTTCACGTAGAAGGGTTGTTGTTGTTGGTCCAATTAGCAGGAGCTCTGCCTTTTCATTTGAGTACAAGGTAAGAACCTTCGGCTATCGCTCCAGCGGCCTGAGGGGCCAGGGACCCCGTCGACTGGATATGTTAGGCTTAGTTTTTCTCGGAGGCGTTGCATTGGTGATGGAATCAACACCACGTCAAAATAAGATGGCTCTGCATCTTCCCCATTTCGGTGATGCTTCAATCAGCAACGCTGGGAAGTAGGTAGCCCATGTGTCTTGCCGGACTTCGATTTTGACGAAGTTATGTTGTGGTGTGTGGTGCTTGGCGTCTTCTCGGACGACAGCATCGACTGGTCCCGAGTATGTAGTTGTCTTGGAGTCTGGAGTGCAGATGACGGCTTGCAGCGGCGCTCTTCTTCTCCAATCACGTTGCATGAAGATGACGTCTTCAGGATCTGACAGACTTGGGGATGATCCCCGACTGACGTGCCAAAAAGACTTTGTTTCGTCGCTTCCGATGGACCGTTTAATTGGTTCACAAAGCAGTGCGGTCCACAATGGAGTTATTTCTGTTAGACTATATATACGTAGCCTCTGTAATATATTGTAACGTTGTATTGTACCCCTTGGGTACCTCTATATAATGAGATAGCCACACCCCAGTTTAGGGTGTCGAGCAGTTCCCAAATCATATGTCTTACATGGTATCAGATTAGGTCACGATGTTTTCCGCTGCCACCGCCTCCACCGCCGCAGCCGCCACCGCCGCTCTCGCTCCGACCTCTGTCGCTCCCGCCGCCGCGTTGCCGGCCCTTGCTCCTGCGTCGCCGTTTCTCGCCTCGCAGCCTCTCGCGATGGCCTACGATGCTTCTCGGGCGCTCAACTCCCCGATCGGATCGGGCGATCGGGCTGACTCCTCGAGTGCTGCGGCGCTCCCTGGCGCTCGTTCTTCTACGGACGCTGCTGTCGCGCCGAACTATGGCGGGCCGCCGTCATCTTCGTCCTGGCCAGCGTCGCCCCTTCACCACGCGGCGCCGTCTCCACAGCAGCCCTATGGTGCCCAGCCGCCTCATCACTACTATGGTGTGCCGCCGCCGCCATCCTACTCGGCGGCCCAGCCGTACCCCTACCTGACGCCGCTCCAACACTACCCCGCGCCGTCTCAGCAGCCGCAAGGGGCTGCGGCTACCTCGCCGCATATGGCTCCGGTCGCGGCATCCTACGGCGCCCTAGTGGCTGGTTCAACTAGATCCTACCTGCCCTACTCGGTGCAGGTTGTTGATACGTCCAAAATGTATCTATAATTTCTGCTTGCTCCATGCTTCTTTTGTGTGATATTGCTATGATATTGATGCACTTCCATGCACTTTTGATCATATTTGGACTAACCTATGAACTCAGTGCACCATAGTGCCAGTTCCTGTTTTCTGTTGTTTTTCTATTTCAGGTTTCCCCCATATTAAAAGTGCTCCAAAAATTCCAGGAAAAATCAGCGTACAGGAAGCTTCGCGAAGAACCAAAGATGGGCCAGAGGGGAGCCACGGGAGGCCCAGGCGGCCACCTGACGCGGCCCCACCCCTGGCCGCGCCAGGGGGGCGCCTGGGGCCCCTGCTCCGCCTCTGGCTGCCCCCCTTCGCATATATATCCCTCTCGTCCCGAAACCCTCGAGGACAGAACCCTTTTTCGCGATCTCGCCTCTGTTCCGCCACCGCAGCGCTTCCAAGATCGGGAGCATCAGGAGAACTCTTCCCGGCACCCTGCCGGAGGGGAGAACCACCACCGGGAGTTTCTCCACCACCATGGACGCTTCCCGGATGAGTCGTGAGTAGTCCACCTTGGACCATGGGTCCATGATCAGTAGCTATGTGATGTTCTCCTCCCCTCTTTGCTCTTCATGGTTTAGACCTCGTGAGCTGCCCTACATGATCGAGGCACATATGTAATCTTTCTGCTGTTGCTTTGCTGAGTTTGCTGGGATCTGATGGATTATGAGACTATGTTCAGATTGTGTTTGAGTTATATATTTGATTCACCTCTTTTATATCTTTGTTCTTGAGTAATTCTTGCATGTTCTCCGTTGCTGTTTATTGCTTTGGCCAAGTAGTAGGTAGTAACTCCAAGAGGGAGTGTTATGCTTGATTGTGGGTTCATGCCCCCTGATGACTAGCTTGAGTGACAGAAACATGAGTCTAGGGGATGTGCTGTTGCCACAAGGGAGAAAACAACGGTGCTTGTACTTGCGGGTGCAAGGATTGTTTACTTTACGCAAAGTTCTTTTAATGCAGCTGTCTGTTGCTTTGAGTTTACACTTTGGGTGGGATTCGCAACTTAATACCAGCGAGATGTTCTGGATAGATATCTCAAGGTGGATGATTAGTAGTAGATGCAGATGGATTTCGGTCTACTTGCCTTGGCGTACCGCCCATGCTTTTGAGCCTCTACCTTTCTTTGCAGCATAGTTAGCATTGGTTTGCGCACATAATCCTGTCAATTGCCCAGCTGTAATTTGTTTACCTCGCTTTGCTGTTTTATCGTCTTTTGGGAGAGAGACATCACTAGTGAACATCATGGGACCCCGGTCCATATTACCACCGCTGATCACACCTTCTATTTACTTCCTGTTTTTATTTCCTAGTTGCAGTCATAGCTATCATTATTATCTCTTGTGTTTGATCCTTTGTAAACAACAAGGCCGGAGGGATTGACAACCTCTCTGTACTCGTTGGGAGCAAAGTTATCTGTATCTGTGTGCAGGTCCCGTCAACCGCTAAGTTTCTGGCGCCGTTGACACCTACTTGTCGACCCTCGGAGTCTCACGGGATTCGATCCTTGGTACCTTTGCCAAGGGAAATTTGCCGCTACGCTACATCTCAACCTTCCACTTGGGGTAACCAACGAGGGGCGAGAAGGCATCAAGCAAGTTTCTGGCGCCGTTGCCGGGGACTCCACTCTTCAAGATAGGGGAGTTGCACGCTATCTTTTATCTTTGCTTTTTAGTCTTGTTAGTTTACCTTTCAGTTTTTGCTTTAGTGTCCCTTACCAAAAATCACAAAAATAGTTATCTTGCTTTTAGTTGGCATTATGTCTGGTCCTTTTGCCTTTGGTGAGGCAGAAGTGCTCACCTTTAAACAAAGAGGTGGTGAAAGTCTAAAAGATGCTTGGTATAGAATTAATGATTCTCAAAAAAGAGCCACCAAGAAGCAATCTACTACTATCCTGCTTAGAAATTTTTATGTTGGAATTACTTCTTGGAATAGGTTTATTCTAGATTCTGCTATCAATGGAAATTTCCTAGAAGCCCCAGTTTGGGAATCTCTTAGTATTATGGAAAATCTTGTTGGAAATCCCCCTGTTGTTAGCATTCAAGAGGACATTACCCTCACTCTGTGCGTTCAGTTTATTCGGTTTATATGGTTCGGTTTATACGGTTTTTCGGTTTGTACGGTATTAATACTTCGGTAAATACGGTATGAAATGAAAATATGGTTCGGTTTCGGTATATACCAAATTATTTCGGTATGGTTTCGGTATATACCATAAAAACCAAAGTTGACGCGAATTTGAAAATGACGTAATAATAATTTATAAATTTATGACTCAAAACCAATCAAAACACATACTATTTTACATAAATAGTATATAACTATATATATATAAGTATATATGCATGCATATATTCATCCCTTAATGATTATGGACGTGCTTAGCATCTTTTAAAGAGAAAAATAACTATGTTACAAGAAAAATGTATATGCTTAGTAGTGAATTTGACTCATGTACAAGAAAAATGACAACTTGTATGGTTGTTTGTCTCAAGAAATATAAATTTATTTTTTACTTCGGTTTATTCGGTTAACCGTTCGGTTTTTCAGTATATACCATAAAAACCAAAGTTCAAATCGGTATGAAAATTCCATACCATACCAAAACCATAAACCATAAAAACCATAAAATTGGTTCGGTTCGGTTTATTTTCGGTATGGTTTTTTGGTTCGGTTTCAAAATGCACAGCCCTACATTACCCTAGCTCACATTATGAAAAAACTTGAAAAGATAGAGCTAGAGATGCCAAGCATTAATAAGATAAATGAGTTGGACCGTAAGATCCAAGGGAATTTGAATAGGCTTGATAGCTCCATGCATAAAATTCTCAAAACTTTGGAGACCATCAAATCCCATGACTTGGATTCTTCTAGGATAGACAAGATTGAGGAAATCTTTGACACTTTAGGAACTACTTTCTCCTCAATCAAAGCCAAAAAGGTAGAAACTCTGGCAAAGAAGGAACCTAAGTTCGTTTATGTTCCAAAGGCTCCTCGCTCCAAAAGTAATCCATCTATTGCCAAAGGGGTTGAAACTGTGAAGACTTTGGAAGAAATACCTCTCTTTGATAAATTTATAAATGAATCTCCCATTGACTTTCCACCTTTTGGTTTTCTCCCTAGAAGTATCTTTATTAGGCCTTTATTTGAAAGTCCTCTTAAGATTAGTTGTACTATTGAAGAGCTATTTGATGATCTTGATGATGGTTCAATTGATACAACTTGATCTTTTTGCATCATGCCTAGCTTAAAGGCATAAAAGAAAGCGCTTTTGGGAGGCAGCCCACAACGAATTAGGTTTTATTTGGCTTTTGTTGTGTCTTGATGTTTGTTACTACAGTAGCATCATCATTGTATCTTTTCTTTTCAGCTTTGTGCCAAGTTTAGCCTCCGATTGCAAGAAAGTTCAAAAGTTGTGACGTGCTGTCCAGAAAACAGATTCTGTCCTTGGACAGAAAAATTCGAATAAAATCACCAGATCATCTTTTTGATCTGAATTTTTTTGACAGCATGCTCTGTACAATTGGCTTTCGAGCGTCTGTTCTGAGTTTTTTGATTTGAGTTGCAGAAGTGCCCCGAAAAAGTTATTTACTACCTGCTGGCCTGTTTTTCACAGATTCTGTCATGTTTTGCCTTTTCTTCGTTTTGTAAACCTTGAGCTTGCTTTTTCTTTGCAAAAACCTTTTGGCAATCTTGAGAAACAGTAGATCTTCAAGATTATTTTTATTTCCAGTAGGGAAAAATTATTTTATTGTGGGTACTAACCTCGCTAATCAGATTATGATGAGTTATGTATGAAGGGAGTTTTCAAGTGTGCGAGGGAAGATGATAAAAGAAGATTCAGGAGGGTCAAACGCTCAAGCTTGGGGATGCCCTCGTGCACCCCCAAGAAATATTCAAGAAGACTCAAGCGTCTAAGCTTGGGGATGCCCTCATGCATCCCCTTCTCCATCAACAATTATCAGTTCGTCTTTCGTTCCACTATATTCTTATCACTTCATGCGTTATGTGCTATGCTTGGAGCGTCTTGCTCTTAGTTTCCTTTTTTAGTTTTCTTTAGCTTTGCTTGCTGTTCATAACAAGTTAGAACCCAGTTTTCTTTGTGTGGGAGAGAAACACGCTCCACTTCAACCAGAACACAACATAGGATTTTCATGCTTATTTTTGCTGTGTGTGTTCTTTGTCTTTCCATAGCTGCTGTCATGTTTAGCTCTTAGTTTTCATGCTTTTCTTTTTAAAGAGCTTTTCTTTAGTTGGTTGTTGAACTCTCTTGAGTTTTCATGTTTATCTTGTTAAGAGAGTTTGCCTGTTGCACTGATTTGTGTGTCTTAACTTAAAGTAGGTAATTGAGGTTGCTATTTAATTTTAGTAGTAACTTGCAATAGTTTTGAGGTATTGCCATGAGTAATGTCTGAACTTTTGGTGTCAAGAGCTTTAGCCTATTAGTGATAGATGTCGTATTTTGGGCAATCCGTGTTTATTTTTGAAAACCTACAAAATAGTTGAGAACTTTAGCTACTAGATGGATCACTAATCTTTGGAGGGATCGAATATTAGAGTACACTCACGTACCATGAGTCGAGGATGCGCAAGGATAACCAAACCCCCATACACTCCTCCTCGGGGTACTTGTCTCTTTGTGAACCTCCTAATTAGATTGAGAGTTACCGATAATAAGTGCATGAGTTCTTCGGACTAATGTGAGTATTCGAAAGTTGACACTTCCACCTAGCCATATTTTTCTAGCCTCTTCGGTACCGTGCATTGCCCTTTCTCACCTCGAGAGTTGGCGCATACTTCGCCGGTGCATCCAAATCCTTGGCACGATACGCTCTGTCATCATAAGCCTCATTATATCCTTCCTCAAAACAGCCACCATACCTACCTATCAAGGCATTTCCATAGCCTTTCTGAGATACATTGCCATGCAACATCCATCTTCTCATGACTTGATCTTCATGTCATACATGCCTTTTGCTTGATCGATGAGCCGCATGCTAGTTGGTCCTTGCCCTAATCATTGCTACATGACGCGCTAGTATCATTGCATATCCTGCTACACTGGCAGAGGCATACATTTGCATACATCATGATAGTTTCATCTTCTTTATGTTGAGTACTTTTGTAAAGTGTGAAATATCTTCTATACTTCTTGTAATATATAGAGTGTTGCCCCTAAAGTGAGGAAAAGATCCCAAAGAGGACAAAATCAAAAGATCCCAAAGAGGACAAATGAGAGTTAAATAGAAAGAGCCATTGAGGCCACAAAAAAATAAAAAAAAGAGAAAAAAGAGAAAAAGAAATAAAAAGAGAGAAGGGGCACACTACTATTCCTTTTGAGAGATCCACACTCGTACTCCATCTTATACCTTGTACTCCATAGAGATTATCATTCATGCAAATAGCTATGTGGGGACCTTCACACTATAGAACTTGGCTTGTATATTCCAATGATGAGCCTCCTCAAAAGAGCTCTAGGTCTTCTTGAGCGAGCAAGTTGGATGCACCCCCACTAGTTCCATTGGAGAGCTTACCTTAGCTCATATGTGCATCCGTTGCATGGCAATCCCTACTCCTCACATCATATCTATCATTTGGCTTTCTCTCGCCTATGATTGTCCTCATTGATGTGAGCCTTTCACACCTTTTTTGTCTTCCCCCTTCATCATTTTTCTCTCTTTGCCATCCTAAGTGTCAACTTTCTTGCTTATGCTCATCCATTGCATGAGTGCTCAAAATATCGAAAGGGAGTGGATCATTTTGACTTGTACCTGGCTAGTGGTCTGGGGATGAGTCAAGATAAGATTCCAAAGAAGACCAAGTGTGAAACTTTAGTAGATTAAGTTCTCAACAATACAAAAACTATGTTTTACTCTCTCGTATATCCCTATCCTCTTTCTTGCACGCAAACACCATTTGGAGACATTCGAGTCACGGACAGCGAGAGCTCTTGCACCTTTATGTTCTTATGTTGCTTGTTACAATGCTAATATAGACTCTTGCTTGTTATGACTTGAATTGAATCACATGCCTTGATTGCTTTACTTAAAAGTTCTTATATGGTTGATAGCATGTCACCACAGAAATTATGCTTGTTATCATTTACCTACTCGAGGACGAGCAGGAATTAAGCTTGGGGATGTTGATACGTCCAAAACGTATCTATAATTTCTGCTTGCTCCATGCTTCTTTTGTGTGATATTGCTATGATATTGATGCACTTCCATGCACTTTTGATCATATTTGGACTAACCTATTAACTCAGTGCACCACAGTGCCAGTTCCTGTTTTCTGTTGTTTTTCTATTTCAGGTTTCCCCCATATTAAAAGTGCTCCAAAAATTCCAGGAAAAATATAGGAAAAATCAGCGTACAGGAAGCTTCGCGAAGAACCAAAGATGGGCCAGAGGGGAGCCAGGGGAGGCCCATGCGGCCACCTAGTGCGGCCCCACCCCTGGCCGCGCCAGGGGGGCGCCTGGGGCCCCTGCTCCGCCTCTGGCTGCCCCCCTTCGCATATATATCCCTCTCGTCCCGAAACCCTCGAGGACAGAACCCTTTTTCGCGATCTCGCTTCTGTTCCGCCGCCGCAGCGCTTCCAAGATCGGGAGCATCAGGAGAACTCTTCCCGGCACCCTGCCGGAGGGGAGAACCACCATCGGGAGCTTCTCCACCACCATGGACGCTTCCCGGATGAGTCGTGAGTAGTCCACCTTGGACCATGGGTCCATGATCAGTAGCTATGTGATGTTCTCCTCCCCTCTTTGCTCTTCATGGTTTAGACCTCGTGAGCTGCCCTACATGATCGAGGCACATATGTAATCTTTCTGCTGTTGCTTTGCTGAGTTTGCTGGGATCTGATGGATTATGAGACTATGTTCAGATTGTGTTTGAGTAATATATTTGGTTCACCTCTTTTATATCTTTGTTCTTGAGTAATTCTTGCATGTTCTCCGTTGCTGTTTATTGCTTTGGCCAAGTAGTAGGTAGTAACTCCAAGAGGGAGCGTTATGCTTGATTGTGGGTTCATGCCCCCTGATGACTAGCTTGAGTGACAGAAACATGAGTCTAGGGGATGTGCTGTTGCCACAAGGGAGAAAACAACGGTGCTTGTACTTGCAGGTGCAAGGATTGTTTACTTTACGCAAAGTTATTTTAATGCAGTTGTCTGTTGCTTTGAGTTTACACTTTGGGTGGGATTCGCAACTTAATACCAGCGAGATGTTCTGGATAGATATCTCAAGGTGGATGATTAGTAGTAGATGCAGATGGATTTCGGTCTACTTGCCTTGGCGTACCGCCCATGCTTTTGAGCCTCTACCTTTCTTTGCAACATAGTTAGCATTGGTTTGCGCACATAATCCTGTCAATTGCCCAGCTGTAATTTGTTTACCTCGCTTTGCTGTTTTATCGTCTTTTGGGAGAGAGACATCACTAGTGAACATCATGGGACCCCGGTCCATATTACCACCGCTGATCACACCTTCTATTTACTTCCTGTTTTTATTTCCTAGTTGCAGTCATAGCTATCATTATTATCTCTTGTGTTTGATCCTTTGTAAACAACAAGGCCGGAGGGATTGACAACCTCTTTGTACTCGTTGGGAGCAAAGTTATCTGTATCTGTGTGCAGGTCCCGTCAACCGCTAAGTTTCTGGCGCCGTTGACACCTACTTGTCGACCCTCGGAGTCTCACGGGATTCGATCCTTGGTACCTTTGCCAAGGGAAATTTGCCGCTACGCTACATCTCAACCTTCCACTTGGGGTAACCAACGAGGGGCGAGAAGCCATCAGCTGCGCATCCCGGGGCAGCCCCATCGATGGGTCTTTATGCATCGCCGCACGCTCCCGCTGATCCGGCCTCGGTGTCGTCGCCGTTTTACTTCTCGCATCTGCTGCTGGTGAAGCTTGCACCAGACAACTACTTGTCCTGGCGTGCCCAGGTGCTGCCTCTTCTGCGAAGTCGCTATCTGGAGGGCTACGTTAACGGATCCATCCCATGTCCCCCTCCTCATCACCCGGCGTATCACACATGGGTGGCTCAGGATCAGGCCATCCTCTCCGCCATCCATTCCTCGCTCACTCCAAGCGTCTCGTCGCTAGTCATCTTTGCCGCTACGTCCCGGGAGGCGTGGGCGGCGCTTCACACCAGCTTCGCCTCTCAGTCCCAGGCGCGGGCTCACTCTATACGCACCAAGCTGGGTGAGACTAAGCTTGGCGACCTCAGCATCACGGACTACTTCAACAAGATGCGGGGTCTCGCTGACACGTTGGCCTCCGTTGGTCAGTCGCTGCAGGATGAGGAGTTTAATACCTTCGTGCTTAATGGTCTTGATGATTATTATGACAATCTCATTGAGAATGTCCATGGCCGTGATGATCCGCTCCCACCTCGTGAGCTCTATGCACGACTCCTTGGTCGTGAACATCGCATTAAGGCGCGTCGCGCCTCTCCCGGCTTTGCCTCTGCTAATGCTGCGACTCGCGGTAATCCACCGCAGTCATCGTCTTCAGGTGGAAGATCGGCGCTGTCCTCACAACCGGCCTCGCGGGGCAATGCTCCGACCATCACGGGTGGTAATCGGCCGGTGGCGTGTTGTTCTTCCTGTGGTGCGCTGCAGGCCTGCCAGCTGTGTGGCCTTGAGCGTCACATTGCCTCTCGCTGTCATCGTCGCTACAAGCAAGACTTTCTGGGCCTCGGCAACAATGGCAAGGGGAATGACAAACAGGCTGCCGCCGCGGTGACGAGTCATGATCATGGCCGCACTCCGTCTTACTCCATCGATCCTGCATGGTACATGGACACTGGAGCTACCAACCACCTCACCAGTGAGATGGGCAAGCTCTCTACTCAGGAGCCATATCGTGGTCATGATCAGGTGCACACCGCCAGTGGAGCAGGTATGCGCATCTCCCATGTTGGTCAGGCCTCTCTCCTTGCACACAATTTTCGCACGTTGCATCTTTCCAATGTCCTTCGAGTTCCCTCCGCTACACGTATTTTGTTGTCTATTCATCAACTTACTCGTGATAATAATGTCCTTGCTGAGTTTCACCCTTTTCATTTCTTTATCAAGGATTGGGACACGAGGGCCGTTCTGCTTAGCGGTCGTCTTCGCCATGGCCTGTATGCACTTGATGCACCGCGCCCATCTTCCATGGCGTCTTCTCCCCAGGCGTTCAGTGGTGTTCGTGTGTCGCCTACGCACTGGCATGCACGCCTTGGTCATCCGGTGGCTCCCATAGTTCGACATGTTTTGCATCGTCATGAACTACCAGTTGTGTCCAATAAAGCTGTTGAAACTGTCTGTGATGCCTGTCAGCAGGGCAAGAGTCATCAACTTCCTTTTTCAGAGTCTAGTCGTGTTGTGAAACATCCTCTTGAGCTTGTGTTTTCCGATGTATGGGGTCATGCCCAGACGTCCGTTAGTGGGCACAATTATTATGTCAGTTTCATTGATGCTTATAGTCGGTTTACTTGGCTATATCTTATTAAGCGCAAGCCTGATGTATTTGATGTCTTTATTCAGTTTCAAGCACATGTTGAGCGTCTTCTTAAGCAGAAAATCATCCATGTTCAATCCGACTGGGGGTGAATACCACAACCTCAACTCGTTTTTCAACAAACTTGAGATTTCGCATCGCGTGTCATGTCCTCATACACATGAGAAGAATGGAACTGCCGAGCGTAAGCATCGTCATCTTGTTGAAACTAGCCTAACCTTACTAGCCCATGCATCTGTACCGTTTCGGTTCTGGAGTAATGCTTTCTCCACAGCCTGTTTTCTCATAAATAGGCCTCCCTCAAGACTTCTGAAAATGAAAACCCCGCTTGAACTCTTGCTCAATGAAATTTTAGACTACACATTCTTCAAAGTGTTCGGGTGCGCATGTTGGCCTCATCTACGTCCATATAACAAGCGTAAGCTAGAGTTACGGTCCAAGAAGTGCGTCTTTCTTGGTTATAGTTCTCTACACAAAGGGTACAAGTGCTTACATGTTCCTACCAATCGCGTCTACATCTCTCGTGACGTTGTGTTTGATGAAAATGTATTCCCTTTTCGTGCACTTCCGACTAACTCTACCACTTCTACATCACCAGTGCCCATGCATATCCCCTTGCCTGATCAATTTGTGGATGTTGCATATGCCCCTGCGTTGCTTCCTAATCATGCTGCAGGTATTGGACGCGGCGCTCGGCTTGAGCTTCTTGATGAATAGGTAACGGAGGAGTCTCCTGATCGGGACGTGCATGTGCCATGCATGATGGGTGGCGCCCTCCAACCCGTCCCCGCTTCACCTGTGGCGGCTGCTCCGCGGGCGTCAGCCCCGCCCGGCTCCACGCGGGTTCCGCCCGGCCCGGTGATGGCCTCATCAGCGCCAGCCTCGCCTGCACCGGCCTCTCCTGGCTCGCACGGCTCCCGGCTGGACTCGCCTGGTCCACTGGATGACGCCTCGCCCGGCCCGGTGCCGGCCTCGCCCGTTCTGACGGGCCTCTAGCGTGGGCCGGCGGCTGGCTCCACTGGCCCGGAGGTGCAGTCACCTGCCCTAGCCACCACTGTTCTGGCGCCCGGGTCGCCGACCAGCCCTGACTCAGTCTTCCCTGAGCTCGACTCGCCTGGTTCTGTGCCGGCCTCATCAACATCATCTACTGCACCGACTTTGCCAGTATAGCCTGCTGTCACTCTTCGGCCTCGAACACGGACCCAATCCAGTATTTTTTTGTCCGAAACAACGCACGGACGGGACGGTTGCATGGCTCGCTGCGTGCATGGCTCACACTGTTGCTGATCACACTGCTGAGCCCCGTCACCTTCAGGCTGCACTGAGTATTCCTCACTGGTGTGATGCCATGGAACAAGAGTTTCAGGCTCTACAAAAGAATGACACTTGGCGTCTTGTTCCTCCAGTATCAGGCGTCAACGTCATTGAATCCAAGTGGGTCTTTAAAGTCAAGAGACATACTGATGGCTCAATTGAACGCTACAAGGCAAGGCTAGTTGCCAAGGGCTTCAAACAGAGGTATGGCCTTGATTACGAAGACACTTTCAGTCCAGTCATCAAGCCTACTACCATTCGATTACCACTGTCTCTTGCGGTTACTCGCGGATGGTTTCTTCGTCAGCTCGATGTGCAAAACGCTTTCTTACATGGCATTCTGGAGGAGGAGGTTTATATGCGTCAGCCGCCAGGTTTTGTTGATCCGGCATGTCCTCATCATCTCTGTCGTCTGGTTAAGGCGCTGTATGGACTCAAACAGGCTCCTCATGCGTGGCATGCTCGCCTTGGATCTGTTCTCCGGGCCCTTGGGTTCACTCCCTCCACTGCTGATACGTCACTATTTCTTCTACAACGCCTTGAGGTTACGATGTATCTCTTGGTGTATGTTGATGATATCATTCTCATTAGTTCCTCTAGTGCTGCTGCTGATCGTCTTGTGACTGCCCTCCGTGATGATTTTGCTGTCAAGGATTTAGGTGCTCTACACTTTTCCCTTGGTCTTGAGGTTTCGCGATCCTCCGCTGGGTTGACTCTCACTCAGAAGAAGTACTCCTTGGACTTGTTGCGCCGTGCTGGAATGCTCAAATGCAAACATGCTATCACTCTGATGTCTACCACTGATCGGCTATCTACTCTTGATGGCGACTCTCTCTCATCTAATGATGCTACTGAGTATCGCAGCCTTGTTGGTGGCCTGCAATACCTCACTATTACTAGGCCTGATATCTCCTACGCAGTCAACCGTGCGTGTCAATTTCTGCATGCACCCAGTGTTGGGGAACGTAGCAGAATTCGAAAATTTTCTACGCTTCACCAAGATCAATCTAAGGAGTTCATCTAGCAACGAGCATAAAGGAGTGCATCTACATACCCTTTGTAGATTGCGAGCGGAAGCGTTCAAGGGAACGTGGATGATGGAGTCGTACTCGTCGTGATCCTCGTCACCGATGATCCCAGCGCCGAACGGACGGCACCTCTGCGTTCAACACACGTACGATATAGCGACGTCTCCTCCTTCTTGATCCAGCAAGGGGGGAGGAGAGGTTGA
Organism: Secale cereale; assembly: GCA_902687465.1. NCBI lineage: Eukaryota > Viridiplantae > Streptophyta > Magnoliopsida > Poales > Poaceae > Secale > Secale cereale. The sequence continues at coordinate 863,142,350 of LR738714.1, read as the reverse complement.
TGGAGATCCAGCAGCACGACGGCGAGGTGGTGGATGCAACGGGAAAAACTGCAGGGCTTCGCCGAGACCCTGCGGGAGGAGTAGGAGATGTAACGGGGGGGAGAGGCGCCAGGGGCTGACATGCGGTTGCCCTCTCTCCCCCCACTATATATAGGGGGCCAGGGGCGCCGGCCCTAGGAGATCCAATCTCCTAGGGGGGGCGGCGGCCAAGGGGGTGGCTTGCCCCCCAAGCCTAAGGGGGGCGCCCCCACCCCTAGGGTTTCAACCCTAGGCGCATGGGGGGAGGCCCATGGGGGGTGCGCTAGCCCACTAGGGGATGGTCCCCCTCCCCCTACGGCCCACGGGGCCCTCCGAGATGGGTGGCCCCACCCGGTGGATCCCCGGGACCCTTTCGGTGGTCCCGGTACACTACCAGTGACCCCCGAAACTCTCCCGATGGCCGAAACTGGACTTCCTATACATCATTCTTTACCTCCGGACCATTCCGGAACTCCTCGTGATGTCCGGGACTCCGAACAACATTCGGGTTTCCATGTGCATATATCTCTATAACCCTAGCGTCACCGAACCTTAAGTGTGTAGACCCTACGGGTTCGGGAGACACGACATGACCGAGACGACTCTCCGGTCAATAACCAACAGCGGGATCTGGATACCCATGTTGGTTCCCACGTGTTCCTCGATGATCTCATAGGATGAACCAAGATGTCAAGGATTCACTTAATCCCGTATGTAATTCCTTTTGTCTATCGGTACGGTACTTGCCCGAGATTCGATCGTCGGTATACCGATACCTTGTTCAATCTCGTCATGGCAAGTCCCTTTACTCGTTCCGTAATCCATCATCTCGTGACTAACTCCTTTAGTCACTTTGAGCTCATGATGATGATGTCTTACCGAGTGGGCCCATAGATACCTCTCCGTCATACGGAGTGACAAATCCCAGTCTCGGTTCGTACCAACTCAACAGACACTTTCGGAGATACCCGTTGCGTACCTTTATAGCCACCCAGTTACGTTGTGACGTTTGGCACACCCAAAGTATTCCTACGGTATCCAGGAGTTGCACAACCTCATGGTCTAAGGAACAGATACTTGACACTGGAAAAGCTTAAGCATTACGAACTACACGATCTCGTGCTAGGCTTAGGTTTGGGTCTTGTCCATCACATCATTCTCCTAATGATGTGATCCCGTTATCAATGACATCCAATGTCCATGGTCAGGAAACCGTGACCATCTGTTGATCAACGAGCTAGTAACTAGAGGCTTACCAGGGACACGTTGTGGTCTATGTATTCACACATTTATAGCTATTTCCGTACAATACAATTCAAGTATGAATAACAGACAATTATCATGAACAAGGAAATATAATAATAATCCTTTTATTATTGCCTCTAGGGCATATTTCCAACAGTCTCCCACTTGCACTAGAGTCAATAATCTAGTTACATTGTGATGAATCGAACACCCATAGAGTTCTGGTGTTGATCATGGTTTGCCCGTGGAAGAGGTTTAGTCAACGGATCTGCGACATTCAGATCCGTATGCACTTTACAAATATCTATGTCTCCATCTTGAATATAATTCCTGATGGAGTTGAAACGGCGCTTGATGTGCTTGGTCTTCTTGTGAAACCTGGGCTCCTTAGCAATGGCAATAGCTCCAGTGTTGTCACATAAGAGAGTCATCGGGCTTGACGCGCTTGGAATGACTCCTAGGTCGGTGATGAACTCCTTCATCCAGACTCCTTCCTGGGCTGCTTCGCAAGCAGCTATGTACTCCGCTTCACATGTAGAATGCGCCACGACGCTCTGCTTGCAACTGCACCAGCTGACTGCTCCTCCATTCAAAATATACACGTATTCGGTTTGTGACTTAGAGTCATCCAGATCTTTGTCGAAGCTAGCATCGACGTAACCTTTTACGACGAGCTCTTCGTCACCTCCTTAAACGAGAAACATATCCTTAGTCCTTTTCAGGTACTTCAGGATGTTCTTGACCGCTGTCCAATGTTCCATGCCGGGATCACTTTGGTACCTCCCTACCAAACTTATGGCAAGGTTCACATCAGGTCTGGTACACAGCATGGCATACATAATAGAACCTATGGCTGAGGCATAGGGGATGACACTCATCTTTTCTCTATCTTCTGCCGTGGTCGGGGACTGAGTCGTGCTCAATCTCATCCCTTGTAAAACAGGCAAGAACCCCTTCTTGGACTGATCCATATTGAACTTCTTCAATATCTTGTCAAGGTATGTGCTTTGTTAAAGACCAATGAGGCATCTCGATCTATCTCTATAGATCTTGATGCCTAATATATAAGCAGCTTCTCCAAGGTCCTTCATTGAAAAATTCTTATTCAAGTAGGCCTTTATGCTCTCCAAGAATTATATATCATTTCCCATTAGCAGTATGTCATCCACATATAACATGAGAAATGCTACAGAGCTCCCACTCACTTTCTTGTAAATACAGGCTTCTCCCCAAGTCTGTATAAAGCCAAACGCTTTGATCACAACATTAAAGCGAATGAAAGGATCGATATGGTTGACTAGAGGGGGGGGGGTGAATAGGCAACTAACAATTTTTAGCTTTTCTTAACCACTTTAAATTAAGCGTCAAAGTAAGTTGTCCAGATATGCTACTAAGATGACAACTAATAGAAAGTAAAGATAACAACTTCACAAGCAAGCTATAGGAGATAAACAAGTAATGCTTGCACAAGTAAAGGTAAGAAATAACCACAAGAGGAACCGGTGGAGACGAGGATGTGTTGCCGAAGTTCCTTCCCTTTGAGGGGAAGTACGTCTCCGTTGGAGCGGTGTGGAGGCACAATGCTCCCCAAGAAGCCACTAGGGCCACCGTATTCTCCTCACGCCCTCACATGATGCAAGGTGCCGTGATTCCACTAGTGGTGCCCTTGAAGGCGGCAACCGAACCTTTACAAACAAGGTTGGGGCTATCTCCACAACTAAATTGGAGGCTCCCAACGAAACCACGAAGCTTTACCACAATGGAATATGGCTTCGAGGTGACCTCAACCATCTAGGGTGCTCAAACACCCAAGAGTAACAAGATCCGCTAGGGATTAGTGGGGGGAATCAAATATCTCTTGGTGGAAGTGTAGATCGATGCCTTCTCAAGAAATCCCGAACAAATCAACAAGTTTGATTGGCTAGGGAGAGAGATCGGGCGAAAATGGAGCTTTGGAGCAACAATGGAGTATGTGGGGGAAGAGGTAAGTCTTCTTGGGGAAGAAGACCCCCTATATATAGTGGGAGAGCAAATCCAACCGTTATTCATGTTTTCTGCCCGCAGAGAGCGGTAGTACCGCACGTAAGTTGCGGTACTACCGCTTGGTGAGCGGTACTACCGCTCTGGGTGCGGTACTACCGCTAGGCAAAAACAAGCATGCCGAGGACAACCACGGATGAAATAAATTACATCCGTGGCTACATCCGCAGAAATACGGTAGTAGCAAAACATGACACGGTACTACCGCTTGGAGCAAGCGGTACTACCGCATAGGATGCGGAAGTAAAAAATTACTTCCGCACCTACTTCCGCACTTGGTGCAGTGCCGGGCCAGATACACGGTACTACCGTTCTGGAGCCGCGGTACCACCGCTGGTGCGGTACTACCATGTCTTCAGGCGGTACTACCGTGTGGCTGTGCGGTACTACCGCTTATGGAGCGGTACTACCGCTTGCCAGGCAGATGTATTAGTTAAGAAGCCATGGTTTGCATATACGATAAGAAACGGTTGGAACTCCAGAGAAGCAAGGGAAAGGTGGTGTGAGAGTAAGATGTGCACGTGTTGATTCCACCCAAACCTTTCCGAAACGGACCCCCTCTTAATAGTATGGCTTTCCTATTACTCAAAGCCACCGACAGGGAGCAAAAAGGAAACATCGTCTTCCATCGAATCCGAGGGGCAAGCAATCGTCTTGTGCCTAAGTGAGATATACCTGTAGGAGCTTAGAGCACACAATTAGTCCGCAAATGCATTGTCATCAATCACCAAAACTACTTAGGGAGAAATATGCCCTTACAATCTCCCCCTTTTTGGTGGATTGATGACAATACGGGATTTGCACAGGGATAAAATAAGAGAGTATGCAATCCTAAACACTAGAATATAGGTGATCTCCCCCTAGATGAGTGCCTAGACGAGAGAGTGCTTTGGACTGCACAACACACATACTAGGTTCAATGCTCCCCCTATATTCTACAAATAATATACTTCTTATATAAAAACTGAGCACATAATCAAGGGAAAGTAAACTAACTGCTCACGATATAATAATAAAGACATAACGACGAGTTTAACGATAGAGAAGCATATGTCTTACACCATACGATAGTCTCACGCACACGACACAAAAGCACACAAATAAACAGAGTTCGACCAACGAAAAAAGAAACGAACGGCACAACACGCAAATCACTCTCTCCCCCTTTGGCATCGAGACACCACAAAGGGGAAAGAGGACACAAAGAAGGATGGCAGCCCCGGCGGAGGATCTCAGTCATCGTACTCGCCATCGGACTCCTGCTGCTCCTCCTGCTGCTCCTCGTCAGACTCAGACCACTTGTACCCCTGACGGGCCATCCAAACTGCCTCAGGGGTGATGTTGTTCTCGGATCCGTTGGACACGTCCTCACCGAAGATCTCCATGATCTTCTTGTCACGCTGGCGAGACTCCTTGTGAGTGACATGAGCCCTGTACTGACCTTGAGCTTGCATGCAGAAAAGTGCCTTCATCTTCTTCTTCAGCTTTTTAGCCCAAGAGGGCTCAGAGGAGGAGGGAGCAAATCTTCCAGGGCCCTCATCATCAGCCTCCTCCACAGGCTCCTCATCAGTGCCCATCTGAGCCGCAGCAGCTTGCGCACGAGTAGTAGTGTTGGCCCATTGAGTCTTGATGCGAAGACGAATGGGATCATGACGGATACAGTCGGCCTCGAACTCCTCATCAGGGTACAACTTCTCCCAAGTCTTGGAGATGAGCAGAAACAGGAACGGACCATACATGGGTACCTTGTGAGTGTACATCGCAAAGCGGAGCTCACACCACATGATATGGGATATGTCAAGTGGTGGAGACTGCGCCTATACATCATTCTTTACCTCCGGACCATTCCGGAACTCCTCGTGACGTCCGGGATCTCATTGTCGGGGAACGTAGCAGAATTCAAAAAAATTCTACGCTTTCACCAAGATCCATCTAAGGAGACATCTAGCAACGAGCATATGAGAGTGCATCTACATACCGTTTTGTAGATCGCAAGCGGAAGCTTTCGAAGAAGCGTGGATGAAGTAGTCGTACTCTTCTCGTTCTTCGTCACCGATGACCTAGCGCCGAACGGACGGCACCTCCGCGTTCAACACACGTCCGGTACAGCAACGTCACCTCCTTCTTGATCCAGCAAGGGGGGAGGAGAGGTCGTCGGAGATCCAGCAGCACGACGGCGTGGTGGTGTGATGGCTTCTCGCTCCTCGTTGGTTACCCCAAGTGGAAGGTTGAGATGTAGCGTAGCGGCAAATTTCCCTTGGCAAAGATACCAAGGATCGAATCCCGTGAGACTCCGAGGGTCGACAAGTAGGTGTCAACGGCGCCAGAAACTTAGCGGTTGACAGGACCTGCACACAGATACAGATAACTTTGCTCCCAACGAGTACAGAGAGGTTGTCAATCCCTCCGGCCTTGTTGTTTACAACGGATCAAACACAAGAGATAATAATGATAGCTATGACTGCAACTAGGAAATAAAAACAGGAAGTAAATAGAAGGTGTGATCAGCGGTGGTAATATGGACCGGGGTCCCATGATGTTCACTAGTGATGTCTCTCTCCCAAAAGACGATAAAACAGCAAAGCGAGGTAAACAAATTACAGCTGGGCAATTGACAGGATTATGTGCGCAAACCAATGCTAACTATGCTGCAAGGAAAGGTAGAGGCTCAAAAGCATGGGCGGTACGCCAAGGCAAGTAGACCGAAATCCATCTGCATCTACTACTAATCATCCACCTTGAGATATCTATCCAGAACATCTCGCTGGTATTAAGTTGCGAATCCCACCCAAAGTGTAAACTCAAAGCAACAGACAACTGCATTAAAAGAACTTTGCGTAAAGTAAACAATCCTTGCACCCGCAAGTACAAGCACCGTTGTTTTCCCCCTTGTGGCAACAGCACATCCCCTAGACTCATGTTTCTGTCACTGAAGCTAGTCATCAGGGGGCATGAACCCACAATCAAGCATAACGCTCCCTCTTGGAGTTACTACCTACTACTTGGCCAAAGCAATAAACAGCAACGGAGAACATGCAAGAATTACTCAAGAACAAAGATATAAAAGAGGTGAATCAAATATATTACTCAAACACAATCTGAACATAATCTCATAATCCATCAGATCCCAGCAAACTCAGCAAAGCAACAGCAGAAAGATTACATATGTGCCTCGATCATGTAGGGCAGCTCACGAGATCTAAACCATGAAGAGCAAAGAGGGAAGGAGAACATCACATAGCTACTGATCATGGACCCATGGTCCAAGGTGGAGTACTCACGACTCATCCGGGAAGCGTCCATGGTGGTGGAGAAGCTCCCGGTGGTGGTTCTCCCCTCCGGCAGGGTGCCGGGAAGAGTTCTCCTGATGCTCCCGATCTTGGAAGCGCTGCGGCGGCGGAATAGAGGCGAGATCGCGAAAAAGGGTTCCGTCCTCGAGGGTTTCGGGACGAGAGGAATATATATGGGAAGGGGGGTCACCAGAGGCGGAGCAGGGGCCCCAGGCGCCCCCCTGGCGCGGCCAGGGGTGGGGCCGCGCCAGGTGGCCGCCTGGGCCTCCCCTGGCCCCCCTCTGGCCCCGCTTTGGTTCTTCGCGAAGCTTCCTGTACGCTGATTTTTCCTGTATTTTTCCCAGAATTTTTTGGGCAATTTTAATATGGGGGAAACCTGAAATAGAAAAACAGCAGAAAACAGGAACTGGCACTATGGTGCACTGAGTTAATAGGTTAGTCCAAATATGATGAAAAGTGTATGGAACTGCATCAATATCATAGCAATATCACACAAAAGAAGCATGGAGTAAGCAGAAATTATAGATACGTTTTGGACGTATCATGGTGGATGCAACGGGAATTCCTGCAGGATGTGACGGGAAGGGGAGAGGCGCCAGAGACTTGGGGTGCGGCTGCCCTCTCCCCCCCCCCCACATATATATATAGGGGGGCCAGGGGGGTGCGCCGGCCCCTGCAGATCCCATCTGCAGGGTGGGGCGGCGGCCAGGGGGGGAATTCTTGCCCCCCAAGGCAAGGTGGCGCCTCCCTCCCCTAGGGTTTCAACCCTAGGCGCATGAGGGAGGGCCCATTAGGGTGCGCCAGCCCACCAGGGGCTGGCCCCCTTCCCCTTGCGGCCTAGGGGCCCCACCCGGTGGACCCTCGGGACCCCTCCGGTGGTCCCGGGACACTCCCGGTGACCCCCGGAGTTCACCCGATGGCCGAAACTGAACTTCCTATATATCATTATTTACCTCCGGACCATTCCAGAACTCCTCGTGACGTCCGGGATCTCATCCGGGACTCCGAACAACTTTCGGGTTTCCACGTGCATGTATCTCTACGACCCTAGCGTTACCGAACCTTAAGTGTGTAGACCCTACGGGTTCGGGAGACACGTAGACATGACCGAGACCACTCTCCGGTCAATAACCAACAGCGGGATCTGGATACCCATGTTGGTTCCCACGTGTTCCTCGATGATCTTCATCAGATGAACCACTGTGTCAAGGATTCACTCAATCCCGTATGTTATTCCCTTTGTCCATCAGTACGGTACTTGCCCGAGATTCGATCGTCGGTATTCCGGATACCTTGTTCAATCTCGTCATGGCAAGTCTCTTTACTCGTTCCGTAATCCATCATCCCGTGACTAACTCCTTAGTCACTTTGAGCTCATTATGATGACGTCTTACCGAGTGGGCCCAGAGGAACCTCTCCATCATACGGAGTGACAATACCCCAGTCTCGGTTCGTACCAACTCAACAGACACTTTCGGAGATACCCGATGCGTACCTTTATAGCCACCCAGTTACGTTGTGACGTTTGGCACACCCAAAGTATTCCTACGGCATCCGGGAGTTGTACAACCTCATGGTCTAAGGAATAAATACTTGACACCGAAAAGCTTATGCATTACGAACTATACGATCTCATGCTATGCTCAGGATTGGGTCTTGTCCATCACATCATTCTCCTAATGATGTGATCCCGTTATCACCGACATCCCATGTCCATGATCAGGAAACCGTGACCATCTGTTGATCAACGAGCTGGTAACTAGAGGCTTACCAGGGACTCGATGTGGTCTATATATTCACACATGTATCGCTATTTCCGTACAATACAATTCAAGCATGAATAACAGACGATTATCATGAACAAGGAAATATAATAATAATGCTTTTATTATTGCCTCTAGGGCATATTTCCAACAGTCTCCCACTTGCACTAGAGTCAATAATCTAGTTACATTGTGATGAATCGAACACCCATAGAGTCCTGGTGTTGATCAGGTTTTGCCCGTGGAAGAGGTTTAGTCAACGGGTCTGCGACATTCAGATCCGTATGCACTTTACAAATATCTATGTCTCCATCTTGAACATAATTCCGGATGGAGTTGAAACGGCGCTTGATGTGTTTGGTCTTCTTGTGAAACCTGGGCTCTTTGGTAATAGCAATAGCACCAGTGTTGTCACAGAAGAGAGTCATCGGGCTTGACGCGCTTGGAATGACTCCTAGGTCGGTGATGAACTCCTTCATCCAGACTCCTTCCTGCGCTGCTTCGCAAGCAGCTATGTACTCCGTTTCACATGTAGAATGCGCCACCACGCTCTGCTTGCAACTGCACCAGTTGACTGCTCCACCATTCAAAATATACACGTATCCGGTTTGTGACTTCGAGTCATCCAGATCTGTGTCGAAGCTAGCATCGACGTAACCTTTTACGACGAGCTCTTCGTCACCTCCATAAACGAGAAACATATCCTTAGTCCTCTTCAGGTACTTTAGGATGTTCTTGACCGCTGTCCAGTGTTCCATACCGGGATCACTTTGGTACCTCCCTACCAAACTTATGGCAAGGTTCATATCAGGTCTGGTACACAGCATGGCTTACATGATAGAACCTATGGCCGAGGCATAGGGAATGACACTCATCTTTTCTCTATCTTCTGCCGTAGTCGGCGACTGAGCCTTCCTCAATCTCATACCTTGCAAAACAGGCAAGAATCCCTTCTTGGACTGATCCATATTGAACTTTTTCAATATCTTGTCAAGGTATGTACTTTGTGAAAGACCAATGAGGCGTTTTGATCTATCTCTATAGATTTTGATGCCTAATATGTAAGCAGCTTCTCCAAGGTCCTTCATTGAAAAACTCTTATTCAAGTAGGCCTTTACATTTTCCAAGAATTCTATATCATTTCCCATCAGCAATATGTCATCCACATATAATATGAGAAATGCCACAGAGCTCCCACTCACTTTCTTGTAGATACAGGCTTCTCCATAAGTCTGTATAAAGCCAAACGCTTTGATCACATCATTAAAGCGAATATTCCAACTCCGAGATGCTTGCACCAGCCCGTAAATCGAGCGCTGGAGCTTGCATACCTTGTTAGCGTTCTCTGGATCGACAAAACCTTCCGGCTGCATCATATACAGCTCTTCCTTGAGGAAGCCATTAAGGAATGCCGTTTTGACGTCCATTTGCCATATCTCATAATCATAGAATGCGGCAATAGCTAACATGATTCTGACTGACTTTAGCATCGCTACGGGAGAGAAAGTCTCGTCGTAGTCAATCCCTTGAACTTGTCGATAACCCTTAGCGACAAGCCGAGCCTTATAGATGGTCACATTACCATCCGCGTCTGTCTTCTTCTTAAATATCCATTTGTTTTCTATGGCGTGCCTGTCATCAGGCAAGTCCACCAAAGTCCATACTTTGTTTTCATACATGGATTCTATCTCGGATTTCATGGCTCCAAGCCATTTATTGGAATCCGGGCCCGCCATTGCTTCTTCATAGTTCGAAGGTTCACCGTTGTCTAACAACATGATTTCCAGGACAGGGTTGCCGTACCACTCTGGTGCGGAACGTGCCCTTGTGGACCTTCGAAGTTCAGTAGTAACTTGATCTGTTTCTTCATGATAATCATCATTAACTTCCTCCCTTGTCGGTGCAGGCACCTCAGGAACAATTTCCTTTGCTGCGCTACTTTCCGGTTCAGGAGGGGTGACTGTCACCTCATCAAGTTCTACTTTCCTCCCACTCACTTCTTTCGAGAGAAACTCTTTCTCCAAAAAGGATCCATTCTTGGCAACAAAGACTTTGCCTTCGGATCTGTGGTAGAAGGTGTACCCAATTGTTTCCTTTGGGTATCCTATGAAGACGCATTTTTCCGATTTGGGTTCGAGCTTTTCAGGTTGAAGTTTCTTGACATAAGCATCGCAACCCCAAACTTTCAGAAACGACAACTTAGGTTTCTTGCCAAACCAAAGTTCATACGGTGTCGTCTCAACGGATTTGGACGGAGCCCTATTTAAAGTGAATGTGGCAGTCTCTAAAGCATAACCCCAAAAAGATAGCGGTAAATCGGTGAGGGACATCATAGATCGCACCATGTCCAACAGAGTACGATTTCGACGTTCGGACACACCGTTACGTTGAGGTGTTCCGGGCGGTGTCAATTGTGAAACAATTCCACAGTTCCTAAGGTGCGTGCCAAATTCATGACTTAAATATTCACCCCCACGATCTGATCGTAAGAACTTTATTTTTCTGTCACGTTGATTCTCAACCTCATTCTGAAATTCCTTGAACTTTTCAAAGGTCTCAAACTTGTGTTTCATCAAATAGATATACCCATATATACTCAAGTCATCTGTGAGGGTGAGAACATAACGATAGCCTCCGCGAGCCTCAACACTCATTGGACCGCACACATCGGTATGTATGATTTCCAACAAGTTGGTTGCTCGCTCCATTGTTCCGGAGAACGGAGTCTTGGTCATCTTGCCCAAGAGGCATGGTTCGCACGTGTCAAATGATTCATAATCAAGAGACTCTAGAAGTCCATCTGAATGGAGCTTCTTCATACGTTTGACACCAATATGACCAAGGCGGCAATGCCACAAGTATGTGGGACTATCATTATCAACTTTACATCTTTTGGCATCTACACTATGAATATGTGTATCATCACGTTCGAGATTCATCAAAAATAAACCATTGACCAGCGGGGCATGACCATAAAACATATCTCTCAAATAAATAGAACAACCATTATTCTCTGATTTAAATGAGTAGCCATCTCGCATAAGATGAGATCCAGATACAATGTTCATGCTCAAAGCTGGTACTAAATAACAATTATTAAGGTCTAAAACTAATCCCGAGGGTAGATGTAGAGGTAGCGTGCCGACGGCGATCACATCGACCTTGGAACCATTCCCGATGCGCATCGTCACCTCATCCTTCGCCAGTCTCCGCTTATTCCACAGCTCCTGCTTAGAGTTACAAATATGAGCAACTGCACCGGTATCAAATACCCAGGAGCTACTACGAGCGCTGGTAAGGTACACATCAATAACATGTATATCATATATACCTTTGACGTTGCCGGCCTTCTTGTCTGCTAAGTATTTGGGGCAGTTCCGCTTCCAGTGCAACGTTCCCTTGCAATGAAAACACTCAGTTTCAGGCTTGGGTCCATTCTTTGGCTTCTTCCCGGCAACTGGCTTACCGGGCGCGACAACTCCTTTGCCGTCCTTCTTGAAGTTCTTCTTACCCTTGCCTTTCTTGAACTTAGTGGTTTTATTGACCATCAACACTTGATGTTCTTTCTTGATATCCACCTCCGCTGATTTCAGCATCGAATACACCTCGGGAATGGACCTCTCCATCCCCTGCATATTGAAGTTTAACACGAAGCTCTTGAAGCTTGGTGGGAGCGACTGGAGGATTCTGTCAACGACCGCTTCATCTGGGAGATTCATTCCCAGCTGAGACAAGCGGTTGTGCAATCCAGAAATCTTGAGGATGTGCTCACTGACAGAACTGTTCTCCTCCATCTTACAGCTGTAGAATGCGTCAGAGACGTCATATCTCTCGACTCGGGCATGAGCTTGGAAAACCATTTTCAGCTCTTTGAACATCTCATATGCTCCGTGATTCTCAAAACGCTTTTGGAGTCCCGACTCTAAGCTGTAAAGCATGCCGCACTAAACCAGGGAGTAATCATCACAACGCGACTGCCAGGCGTTCATAACATCTTGGGTCGCCGGGGGAACGGGTGCAACACCTAGCGGTGCTTCAAGGACATATGATCTCTTGGCAGCTATGAGGATAATCCTCAGGTTACGGACCCAATCCGTATAGTTGCTACCATCGTCTTTCATCTTGGTTTTCTCTAGGAACGCGTTGAAGTTGAGGGAAACTTGAGCGTGGGCCATTTGATCTACAAGAGATATTGTAAAGAATTTAGACTAAGTTCATGATAATTAAGTTCATATTAATAAAATTTTAATGAACTCCCACTCAGAATGACATCTCTCTAGTCATCCAAGTGATACACGATCCGAATCGACTAGCCCGTGTCCGATCATCACGTGAGACGGACTAGTCATCAACGGTGAACATCTTCATGTTGATCGTATCTTCTATACGACTCGTGTTCGACCTTTCGGTCTTCCATGTTCCGAGGCCATGTCTGTACATGCTAGGCTCGTCAAGTAAACCCTAAGTGTATTGCTTGTGTAAATCTGGCTTACACCCGTTGTATGCGAACGTTAGAACCTATCACACCCGATCATCACGTGGTGCTTCGGAACAACGATCCTTAGCAACGGTGCACAGTTAGGGGGAACACTATTCTTGAAATTTTAGTGAGAGATCATCTTATTTACTACCGTCGTTCTAAGTAAACAAGATGCATAAACATGATAAACATCACATGCAATCAATTAAAGTGACATGATATGGCCAATATCATCTTGCTCCTTCGATCTCCATCTTCGGGGCACCATGATCATCTTGTCACCGGCTTGACACCATGATCTCCATCATCATGATCTTCATCATCGTGTCTTGAAGAAGTCGTCACGCCAACTATTACTTCTACTGCTATGGCTAACGTTTAGCAATAAAGTAAAGTAATTACATGGCGTTTATTCAGTGACACGCAGGTCATACAATAATTAAGACAACTCCTATGGCTCCTGTCGGTTGTCAAGTTCATCGACATGCAAGTCGTGATTCCCTATTACAAGAACATGATCAATCTCATACATCACATATATCATTCATCACATCTTCTTTGGCCATACCACGTCACATAGCACATGCTGCAAAAACAAGTTAGACGTCCTCTAATTGTTGTTGCAAGTTTTTACGTGGCTTCTATAGGTTTTCTAGCAAGAACGTTTCTTACCTACGCCAAAACCACAACGTGATTTGTCAATTTTTATTTACCCTTCATAAGGACCCTGTTCATCGAATCCGATCCGACTAAAGTAGGAGAGACAGACACCCGCCAGCCACCTTATGCATCTAGTGCATGTCTGTCGGTGGAACCAGTCTCACGTAAGCGTACGTGTAAAGTCGGTACGGGCCGCTTCATCCTACAATACCGCCGAATCAAGATTAGACTAGTAACGGCAAGAAAATTGAGCAAACTCAAACGCCCACAACTGCTTTGTGTTCTACTCGTGCAAGATGCTACGCATAAGACCTAGCTCAGATGCCACTGTCGGGGAACGTAGCAGAATTCAAAAAAATTCTACGCTTTCACCAAGATCCATCTAAGGAGACATCTAGCAACGAGCATATGAGAGTGCATCTACATACCGTTTTGTAGATCGCAAGCGGAAGCTTTCGAAGAAGCGTGGATGAAGTAGTCGTAGTATTCTCGTTCTTCGTCACCGATGATCTAGCGCCGAACGGACGGCACCTCCGCGTTCAACACACGTCCGGTACAGCAACGTCACCTCCTTCTTGATCCAGCAAGGGGGGAGGAGAGGTCGTCGGAGATCCAGCAGCACGATGGCGTGATGGTGGATGCAACGGGAATTCCTGCAGGGCTTCGCCGGCGCCCTGCGGAGGAGGAGGATGGTGTGACGGGAGGGGGAGAGGCGCCAGAGACTTGGGGTGCGGCTGCCCTCTCCCCCACCCCACATATATATAGGGGGCCAGGGGGTGCGCCGACCCCTGCAGATCCCATCTGCAGGGTGGGGCGGCGGCCGGGGGGGAATTCTTGCCCCCCAAGGCAAGGTGGCGCCTCCCTCCCCTAGGGTTTCAACCCTAGGCGCATGAGGGAGGGCCCATTAGGGTGTGCCAACCCACCAAGGGCTGGCCCCCTTCCCCTTGCGGCCTAGGGGCCCCACCGGGATGGGTGGCCCCACCCGGTGGACCCTCGGGACCCCTCCGGTGGTCCCGGGACACTCCGATGACCCCTGGAGTTCACCCGATGGCTGAAACTGAACTTCCTATATATCATTCTTTACCTCCGGACCATTTCGGAACTCCTCGTGACGTCCGGGATCTCATCCGGGACTCCGAACAACTTTCGGGTTTCCACGTGCATGTATCTCTACGACCCTAGCGTTACCGAACCTTAAGTGTGTAGACCCTACGGGTTCGGGAGACACGTAGACATGACCGAGACCACTCTCCGGTCAATAACCAACAGCGGGATCTGGATACCCATGTTGGTTCCCACGTGTTCCTCGATGATCTTCATCAGATGAACCACTGTGTCAAGGATTCACTCAATCCCGTATGTTATTCCCTTTGTCCATCGGTACGGTACTTGCCCGAGATTCGATTGTCGGTATTCCGGATACCTTGTTCAATCTCGTCATGGCAAGTCTCTTTACTCGTTCCGTAATCCATCATCCCGTGACTAACTCCTTAGTCACTTTGAGCTCATTATGATGACGTCTTATCGAGTGGGCCCAGAGGAACCTCTCCGTCATACAGAGTGACAATATCCCAGTCTCGGTTCGTACCAACTCAACAGACACTTTCGGAGATACCCGATGCGTACCTTTATAGCCACCCAGTTACGTTGTGACGTTTGGCACACCCAAAGTATTCCTATGGCATCCGGGAGTTGTACAACCTCATGGTCTAAGGAATAAATACTTGACACCGAAAAGCTTATGCATTACGAACTATACGATCTCATGCTATGCTCAGGATTGGGTCTTGTCCATCACATCATTCTCCTAATGATGTGATCCCGTTATCACTGACATCCCATGTCCATGATCAGGAAACCGTGACCATCTGTTGATCAACGAGCTGGTAACTAGAGGCTTACCAGGGACTCAATGTGGTCTATATATTCACACATGTATCGCTGTTTCCGTACAATACAATTCAAGCATGAATAACAGACGATTATCATGAACAAGGAAATATAATAATAATGCTTTTATTATTGCCTCTAGGGCATATTTCCAACACTCATCTGGGACTCCGAACAACATTCGGGTTTCCGTGTGCATATATCTCTATAACCCTAGTGTCACCGAACCTTAAGTGTGTAGACCCTACGGGTTCGGGAGACACGTAGACATGACCGAGACGACTCTCCGGTCAATAACCAACAGCGGGATCTGGATACCCATGTTGGTTCCCACGTGTTCCTCAATGATCTCATCGGATGAACCACGATGTCAAGGATTCACTTAATCCCGTATGTAATTCCTTTTGTCTATCGGTACGGTACTTGCCCGAGATTCGATCGTCGGTATACCGATACCTTGTTCAATCTCGTCATGGCAAGTCTCTTTACTTGTTCCGTAATCCATCATCTCGTGACTAACTCCTTTAGTCACTTTGAGCTCATGATGATGATGTCTTACCGAGTGGGCCCAGAGATACCTCTCCGTCATACGGAGTGACAAATCCCATTCTCGGTTCGTACCAACTCAACAGACACTTTTGGAGATACCCGTTGCGTACCTTTATAGCCACCCAGTTACGTTGTGACGTATGGCACACCCAAAGTATTCCTACGGTATCCGGGAGTTGCACAACCTCATGGTCTAAGGAACAGATACTTGACACTGGAAAAGCTTAAGCATTACGAACTACACGATCTCATGCTAGGCTTAGGTTTGGGTCTTGTCCATCACATCATTCTCCTAATGATGTGATCCCGTTATCAATGACATCCAATGTCCATGGTCAGGAAACCGTGACCATCTGTTGATCAACGAGCTAGTAACTAGAGGCTTACCAGGGACACGTTGTGGTCTATGTATTCACACATGTATCGTTGTTTCCGTACAATACAATTCAAGCATGAATAACAGACAATTATCATGAACAAGGAAATATAATAATAATCCTTTTATTATTGCCTCTAGGGCATATTTCCAACACCCAGGACGTCTCATTGGTCAGCTGTGAAGCGTATTTTGCGCTATGTCAGTCTTACTGCCTCCTATGGCTTGCTTCTTCAGCATGCACCTTCATATGAGCTCTCAGCTTTTTCTGATGCAGATTGGGATGGTAGCCCTGATGACAGGCGATCTACGGGGGGTTATGCGGTGTTCCTTGGTCCTAACTTGATCGCCTGGAATGCTCGTAAGCAAGCAACAGTGTCTCGCAGTAGTACTGAGGCTGAGTACAAAGCTGTTGCTGATGTGACTACTGAGATTATATGGGTACAGTCTCTATTGAGAGAGTTGCGGGTCCCTCAAGCTCATCCTCTGGTTCTGTGGTGTGACAACATTGGTGCTACATATCTCTCTTCTAACCCAGTGTTTCATGCTCGGACGAAACACATTGAGGTGGATTATCACTTTGTTCGGGAACGTGTTGCACAGAAGCTACTTTGTATCAAGTTCATCTCGTCAAAGGATCAACTTGCTGACATCTTCACGAAGCCTCTTCCACAACCACAGTTTGTAGGCTGTAGGCGCAATCTTAACTTGCTTTGTACTTCAGGCCATAGTTAAGATTGAGGGAGGGTGTTAGACTGTATATACGTAGCCTCTGTAATATACTATAACGTTGTATTGTACCCCTTGGGTACCTCTATATAATGAGATAGCCACACCCCAGTTTAGGGTGTCGAGCAGTTCCCAAATCATATGTCTTACAATTCCAGATCTGGGTGTGGAGGCTACTCACGTCTTTCTCCCGCAGTGCCATGGTGGCAGCGGTGATCAACGACGAGTGATAATTAGGTTGGGTATATGGATCTCCCAATGTAAAGTTGTAAAATTTATATTTTTGGAGCCCTTTGTGCAAATCGGTAGGACATTTAGGATCTCCCAGCTAAGCAAGGTACTCAACTTGGTACTCTACAAGCCCAATGACAAGGAAGAGGGCAGCAACTATTGCAATTGCTTGTACACCTCCTAGTGGATCCGCAAGGAGCAAAACTGCTGCTCCTAGCCCTCTGTGGCGAGTTTACTGCATTTGGTTGGGAGAATCATCATGTTTTGCTTATGGTTGTGAGAGCCATGATCTTTTGTTTGAAGAAGTGGTGGTCTGAACCATTATGTGTTGATGCTAGCTTCTTTTGAACCATTATGTATCGTTGTTGATGTTATTTTATTTCGAACCATTATGTATCGTATTGAATTGTTGCTATATTTATGTCAATGATGCAAACTGAGATTATGCTGAATTGATGATGTTTTCATGTCAAAATGTTGTTGAAATGTTGTCAAGATGCTGCTGAAATGTTGTTATATTGATGTGCAATTATGTAAACTCAGATTATGATGAATTGGTGATGTTTTCATGTCAAAATGCTGCTGAAATGCTATCAAAATGATGCTGAAATGATGTCAAAATGCTGCTGAAATGTTGTTATATTGATGCTCAATGATGTAAACTTAGATTATGTTGAATTTGTGATGTTTTCATGTCAAAATGCGGTCAAAATGTTGCTATCTTGTTGTTGGATGATGCAAAAGTAAGATTATATTGAGTTGGTGATGTTTTCATGTCAATTGGTTGTTGAAATGTTACACTATAGTTGCTCTTTTTGCTGTTGAATCGTATGCTTGGGTTGTGAAGAGGTAAGAGTACAAAAGTCTTTTTTGGATGGTGTTAGGCTCCCACGATACGCGGCGCCCAAAAAGTTGGCGCAGACTACCAAACAGACTATTGATGTACGACAAACCATGTTGGTTCAACCCATGAGAAAAGAATCTCTTTTCTTTACCTTGAAAAAAGAAAGGCATCCTTGATGACATTTTGTCACAACAATCCTACTCCCTCCGTCCGGTGAAAAGTGTGCATCTAGAGATTTTAGGACAAATTATGGAGTGAAGTAAAAAATGCATTGGAAAGGTGCAAGCCACCATCTCTCTCCTATTTAATTACCCAACCCCCAATGAGCTAAGTGCATGTAAAAATTAAGAAGACCATGTGTAGATTGTTATTGGTCTTGATTACCGTGTGATGAGAGAGAAGTACTTTAATGTGCATTGGGAAGTTAGAAGTACACTCTTTTGTGGACAAATTTTAAATCTAAACGTACACTTTTCATCGGACGGAGGGAGTATGATGGAATCTGTTCTATGTCCATCTTATCACACAAGAACCGCTTTTCATTTCGAACCTTACAACACACAGATATTTCGCTCCAGGCCAAACATGCAATCAAGGGCCCAGTTCTTTTGCCAGAATCTGAGAATTCTCTCAGAAACCGATCCCTACCCAGCTTCTTCCAGAATCTTTGAGCCTCATTTGTTTACGATCGTATCTAGGTAGGGGTCCTTATCCAGAAATAGCGCCACAGACCAGGGTCCTTGTCGCAAACTTGCCCACTCTCTCTCTCTCACCAGCCGTCTCCTTCCTCTGTCCTCTCCTCCCCCCTCCCCCACCCACCGGCGACCT
>LR738714.1:863045095-863087480 GCA_902687465.1 Secale cereale | reverse complement strand
AATCGATGAAATGGTGCTCAAGGTACCCCTAAGGCCATTTAGTCGATGAATCGATGAAATGGTGGTCAAGGTACCCCTAGGGCCATTTAGTCGATGAATCGATGAAATGGTGGTCAAGGTACCACTAGGGCCATTTAGTCGATGAATCGATGAAATGGTGCTCAAGGTACCACTAGGGCCATTTAGTCGATGAATCGATGAAATGGTGCTCAAGGTACCCCACCATATAAAACCAAATTATACTAAGCACATAAACCATATAACATCAAGGTGAGTACTCCATCAAGGTTGGATCAAACACTATTGATCACAACATTCATAAAGGTTCATCAAGGTTGGATCCAAAACAATGGATCACAACATACATACTTAAATTACTGGGTTCACTAATTCAAACTAAAGTACTAAATAGATGATTACCATCTACATTACAACACTGCTGGATCCAACACCATGATTCACAAAATACAGAATTAAAGTAGTTGAGGACCAAGTTCATACTAAAGTTTTGCATAGAAGACTATCATCTCCATACAGATAGATGATTATCATACTTGAAGACACCCCTACTCATCTAAGATGGCCTTCACACCCTGAAGCTTCTGCTTTATCTTCTCCTCAGCCTTTTGAAGCTCAGATATGTGATGCTGCAATTTATGCCTCTCTTCTGTCATCCTTTCCTTCTCCTTCAAATGATTGAACTTCAAGTTCCTTATCACATTTGCTTGTGCAGCTGTCAGGTTCACTAGAGTATCATACTTTTGCAGCAGCTTCTTCTCATCCTCTTTCTTTGAAAGCTCTGCCTTCAAGTTGCACACTACAGTTTCTAGCTCAGCAATCTTCTCATCAACATATTTCTTCTGCTCCTTCTGATTGTTTAACTCCACACCATTCTACTGCTGGGCATCCAAGAGAGCATTAACATCAGCATACAAACTGTCATAGTCCTCCTGTATTTTCTTCTTCTCCTCCTCTTTCTTTGAAAGCTCTGCCTTCAAGTTGCCCACTACATTTTCTAGCTATGCAATCTTCACATCAAGACATTGCTTCTGCTCCTTTTGATTGTTCAACTCCAGACCCCTCTGCTGCTGTGCATCCAAAAGAGAATTGACATCAGCATACAAACTGTCATAATTCTCCTGTAGTTTCTTCTTCTCTTCTGTCAGGTTGTGAATTGCAAAGGAACTCTCCAGATTGTCATTGGTCCTAGCTGATTTAATCTCCTCATACATATCCCATAACTTGGCCAATGCCTTCTCCATTGAGTCTGGCCATTCAAAATCAATCCATTGAATTACTCCACAGTTTATGCCTTCCTGAAAAATAGAATATATATCAATAAGATACATCTATGTGAGTAGGATGAAGAACACTGTTAAGTGCCATACTCCATCCAATTAACCACTAGTAAACAAGTCATTAAGCACTCAGCATAATAAACAAACATACCACACAGCTAACATATAAACTATGACCACTAGTAAACAAGTCACTAAGCACTAACATTAATAAACAATGCCTACCATCCACTTAACCAAGCTTAACAACTAGATAAACAAAGCATTAAACACCAACCACAATACCATATGATGTCAAGGCATGTCAGATATAGGTAAACAAAGACCAATCTAAACAAAGCTTCCTTTGGAATGACAGAATACCTTCTTAGCACATCCTAGAAACCTCCTGCCGGTGTGCATCCCTTCAAATGCAACAAAGCGCTCGGCCGGCTCGCCGTGTTCGCACGAAACATTCACATCTGCGTCAGTGCCATTGAAATTCGGATCGTGCATCATAGCTGGAAGCTGCAGGAGCAACCAAAAGATAAACCTAGGTTCAGCTCTAGCTCATTCAGAAAATCCCCAATTCACTAACCCAAACCCTAACCCTAACTGTACCAAACTGACCTTGATGATGCCATCGCAGGAGGAGGAGATGTTCATGACTGGATCCTCACTGGTCTCGTCGCTCCACGACACCATGGCCACGGGGGAGCAGCAGAACGGCGGTCGGCGGTGCGGCAGCGTCGAGGGAGAAGAACTGAGTGAGGAGAGGGGAACAGAGTGACGAGAGGAGACGGCGAGCGAGGCAGAGGAGATATGTGGATTGAGCATGCTTCTATCGCCGGACCGTCCGTCACGCCGTCAAACGGCGTCAGCGCGCGGCCGTGAAGGCACGTCGACCAGACAGGGCCCCACCTGTCATAAATGTGCTTAAAATGCCCGAACAGGAGGTTTGGTGCTTTCTGCAAAAGATTAGGAAAAAAATCAGTGTTTTCTGCAGCAAAAACGTAGAAGAGTGTTTCCTACAAACCTTAGCTGAAATGTGGTGGTTTTTTGCAATTCACTCCCGACGAAACCGGTCATAGAGAGCGATTGCGCTCGATTTGCTTGCGCCGGTGATTATTGACCCTACGATTGTTTTACCGTACGCGTTTTCATCTCGCTGTCGGCCGTTATGCCGTCCGTTGCTGGTCCACTCGCGCTTTTCTGATGACGGTGTATGACTGGTGGGTCCATTTGTCCATGGTGCAAGGTGTTAGTGGGGGACGCGGTGTTTCTAGTCGCGAGCACATCATGTGAACATCCACTAAAATTATCTCATAGGATGACTCATGATGGACCATTATTTATCAAAAATTACAACGGCCTTCTTTCATCACATGTGCCAGCGGCGCAGCGGGTGGAATCTAGTTTAACAAAGCTTGGATGATAAGTTGCATTGTGGCGATTGGTAGTAAGCTCATAAGATCTAATGTATCAAGGATGTCAAACCATGCAGATCTAGCAAAATCACAATTAAAAAACAAATGAAGTAGTTCATCCTCCTATTGACTGCGCCTGCAACATTAGTACCCGTGGGCAGGGCTTTCCCGAGGAGCCTCCAAACAAATGTTCGAACTCTTGGCTCCATGAGCTTCTGCTTCTTAAGTAAATCTCGCACGAGTGGCCGGGTACTTGCCTAGGCTGATTAGGGTGTGGGCTTTGAATACTGCAAGCAGAGTTTATAAGTATGTTTTGAGTTACACTTAGCATTTGGGAGATCCTAGCACAATATATCATGGCCATCAGAGTGAATAATCGGAGTTTGGATAATGGTGGAAGCAGTTCGCTCCTGGAAGAGAGAGTTAATGAGCGGGATATCCCAAGATCATGGCCCGTGACCCGAACGTCTTTAACAAGCCCAGGGTAAACAAAATTAGCAATCTGAATAATTAAGTGATTATAAACATTTGTCCAAGCAGGGCACCGACAAGTGCTTCTTCGTTTTTTTTGGAAAAACGTCCAATCTATTTATCTTCAATTATGACAGTACAACAAACATCAGAAATAATAAAAATTATATTCAGTAGACCACCTACTGACGACTACAAGCATTGAAGCAAGCCGAAGGCGCGCCGCCATCATCGCCCCTTTCTCGCCGGAGCCGGGCAAAACTTGTGTTAGTAGACAGTCAGGAAGTCGTCGTGATAAGGCCTCATAGGACCAGCGCAGCAGAACAACAACCACCGTCGTTGAGGAGTAATATAGATCGAAATGATCCAACCTGAAGACACATGAACACATACGAACTACGACCATATCCGAGCAAATCCAGCAATGACAGATGCTCCGGAGACACACCTCCACACGTACGCCCACCGACGATGCTAGACGCACCACCAGGATGGGGGCTAGGCGGGGAGAACATTATTCCCTTCTGGGAGCCGTTGATGGTTCGTCTTCCTAAGCAGGACACAAACTTCAAACAGACACAATAAAAAACAACTAAAAACGAAGTTGGAACCCTCCCACCGGTAAGGACCGAAATCTACCGCAACCTAGCCGCCTTGTACCGACAAGTGCTCATTGAGTACACGAGTTTGTCTTGCATCACAAAACCAAAAGGGACGGCTACTTCATTGCATAGTTCATCATCGAAGTCTACTACTAGTTCATAGATACTCCCTCCGTAAAGATATATAAAATCATTTATAGATTACTAAAGTAGTGATCTAACGCTCTTATATTTCTTTACACAACAATACAATACTATGAATTAGACTAGTGTAGGCAGCGGGCTTTGGCTGCAGTATTCGCTTTCTCGATTGGTAATCATGCTAGATTATGTGTAAGCTGTACTGTCTTGAACGATATATTCCTGGATTTTGCAATGTTGTACCTCCACCTAGTTTGTAACTTGATGATGTTAGACATGTTCGTTCTTTTCGGATTCATCTTTTAACTATTCAAAATCATGTTGCTCGGCTTCATGGCCCGAATGGCGAGAGAAGGGAGGGTATATTCATCGTGAATTCGCGCTGAGCTGACAGCGCGATGCTAAGCTTGATGAATGTCTGGTGCTGGAAGCATGTGAGAATGCGTGGTTGATGGGATCCTTCGGAGATATTGCCTCTATCAAAATATAAGACATTTTTGCAGTTCCAAACGTCTTAGATTCTGGTAGAGAGGAATATGTAAGAAGTCTTCAAGTGTGTCTGATGGCCCAGTGAATGTTGTCAGAATTCACATTCCTAGTTGATGCAGCCCTCGCTAGGGTTAGATTTTCAGTGACGGATGAAGGTCGATCGAATGGTTGTTGCCGCTGCTGTGAGTTGGGAGGCCTGCTGCTTTTGCTTGAAGAGGAGAATTCACATGTAGAGAGGCTTGGATTTGAATTTGTACTCTGATTCTCCTCGAGGGATAAATATGAAGAATCTAATTCCTGACGCTTTTGCATTGGCCAGTCCTTGGAATTTACATTTCATGCAAATGTGTCGGAAAACTACCACTTTATGTTTTTGTGCAGAAAACTACCAGTTTTTACCTAATCCATGGCAAAAAATCACCAAGCCGTGTAACTGCCCGTGCTAAGCCAGTTTATGCCAGGTCGGGCCCACCAATCAGGTGCCACCATGGCCAACCGTCGCCCGCAGCGCGTTAACGGCGCGTTTGCGGTCGGAAGCGGTCCCCTCTCGATCCATTCTCTCCCTCCTCTCCCTCTCTCTGACCTAGGTGGCAGCCGTCATGGCGTCGGTGATTCCGGTCAGGGGCGGCGGCGATATGGGTGGCGGCGACGGCGGTGGCACAAATTTGGACGGTGTAGGCTCTTTCTCTGAAGTCGATAACTGGCCGGGGAGGAGTAGTTACACGACGCAGGCAGGCTTCCAGCTGCCGGAGGCATCGCTCGTCCAGTCATCGCCGACGCATGGATGTTCTATGGGTTGCAGGTATGGAAATATCATCTGCTTAAATGAACTTGTTTTCTTCAATCTGGCAAATTAGTAAGATGTGTTTGTTTCTTTTTGTTGAACATGTGTAGTAAACTGTATTGCACTTGTAGTTGTGTCACTTTCAATTGAATTCATGAGCACTTATTTATGCAGTTTGGCTGACCAGAAGTGGTACATATGGTTTCATTTTGAAGGAAGAAACCCTGTGAAAAGGGGTATATATGAGACATATATTTCTTTTCTTACTCTACAATTACTCATTGCTAGTGAAGGTTATGGGGAGAGTGATTACGTGTACTATGTGAAGGAGGAGGAAATTGGATCTAAAAGAGTAAAGTATTTAGGTAATGAAGCTAATGTTCATGAAATGTTGGAGGTTTATCATCATGTCAAGGTTGTGAACATAAAGGTTGTGAGAGATGTTCAACCTGCAAGTAGTACACAGCCAAATGAGAATTACATGAACACTCAAGAGAGCTGCTATGTGAAAAAGGTAGTGGAGCAATCTGAGCTTCAGAATCAGATAAATGATAGAAAGGCTCAGCTACTGAGGAACATGATTCAAAGAGAGGTAGCTTTGAACCACTTTGAAGGAGACACTGAAGTGTCTGAATTTTGTTCTGATGATTCAGTTCATTCAGATGTGAGTGCTGAAGTTGTTCAAATGGAATTAGAGTGTGCCTATGAAGAGGATTGAGCATTGGAAACTATTTCTATTGTGAAACATGTGAAGAATCCTGGTCTAACTAGCAGAAGTAACAATGAGGTAGAGCATAAACGCTTTGAAGATTGGTTTCCTGAAGCAAATGAGTTTTGTTTTGCTGGTGATTTAGGCATAAGTGATGAGGAAGAAGAAGATGAAGTTGAACTACCATACCTCCTGAAGAAGCCAAAGAGTAATAAGAAAAAGATGAAGGATAGGGTATATTTTGACCCCTCAATTCCCAATTCACATTTACTGTTGTGCAAGAGCTCGTGTTTTGAGAGTGTTTACCAGTTCATAGATGCATTAAGGGATTTTCATATAAGGACTTTGATGTCTTTTCACTGCCACATGAACTCCCCAACAAAAATTATAGTTTGGTGTTCACATAGAGAGCATGGATGTGAATTTTACATGTGTGCCTTCAGGATAGCTCATGAAAGAACTTTTTGCATTAAGAAGTGTAACATGGAGCACACTTGTCCAGCATCAGCAGAGAACACAAAGGTTACTACTAAGTGGCTTTCCAAAGCAGTTGAGCCTTCTCTTAGAGCAGATCCTAGATCACCTATGGATGCACTTGTTAAAAACAGCGAAGTCAAGTTTTCAGTTGATGTATCAAGGAGTGTGGCCTATAGGGCAAGGAGGAAGACTATTAAGGTTGTGCAAGGTGACCAGAAGGAGCAGTACTATAACCCGAGGGACTACCTACAAGCAGTTATTGATACAAACCCTGGTAGCAGGTGTATAGTTACAACATTTGAGGACCTAGAAAACCCTGCACCAACTCCTAGATTTAAGTACATGTTCTACTGCTTGCATGCATCAAAGTAAGGATTTCTTAATGGATGCATGCCCTTTATAGGTAAATTTACAACTGTATTTTCTTATAAATATCTTGTTGAGAAAATTATGGTAGCTAATTTGGGTATGGTTGCAGGGCTTGATGGTTGCTTCATCAAGCTAACAACTAGACAACAAATTATTGCAGCCACATGAAGAGATGGCAACAACAACATCTACCCCATAGCCTTTGGTGTGGTTGACAAGGAAGATTCTGATAGTTGGACATGGTTCCTAACCCAGCTAAGATGCTGCATTGGAAGTGGAAGCAAATTTGGAACATACACCATTATTTCTGACAGGCAAAAGGTATGCACCCTATATCTGCTAGTAGTTCAGAAATATTGCTAGTAGTGGCTTAATTTCTTTTTGTTCATGGCCATGTTAATTAATATATAAATAGGGTCTTCTTAAGGCTATAAATGAAGTGTTCCCTGATTCCCCTCAGAGATACTGCCTTGGGCACATATATGCAAATTTTCAGTCTGCTGGCTTTAGAGGAGTAGAACTAAAGAAGCTAGTAGATCATGGTAGGTACTCATTCACCAAACATGGTCATGAATTAGCAATGGTAGAGCTGAAAGCAGAGTGTGAGGATGCCTGGAAGTGGCTTAAGAAAATTCTAAAGGAGACTTGGCATAGGTCTGCAATGGATTATAATTGCAAAACTGATCTTGTTGTGAACAACCTTAGTGAGGTTTTCAACAAAATGATCCTTGATGTTAGGTCCAAACCAATTAGGACAATGTTTGAAGGAATTAGGACTAAGCAGATGATCAAAAGGCAAAAGACTAGGGAAAAGACAGAGACCAGCAGGTGGATGATCACACCCAACTATTCAGAGAAACCGGAGGAGAATAAGAAGTATGCCAAATTTTGTGAGGCACATAGGGTTGGTCCTGACATTTGGCGAGTGTCAAGTGGTGAGAAACAGTATTGTGTGAACATAGCTACTAAATCATGTGACTGTAGGAGGTGGCACATGACAGGTGTGACATGCAGTCATGCAATGGCAACAATGAGCAAGCTTCATATGCACCCAGAGGACTTTGTGCATGATTTTTCTTCTTCAAAAAAACACTATATATTGAAGCATACAAAGACATTGTGTACCCTATCCCCGGCCCTGAATTCTGGCCTGACACACATACCCAAGATATTGAGCCTCCAGTATTCAAAGAAAAAGTAGGCAAGAAACAGACAGCTAGGAAGAAGGGCCAGTTTGAGGTGCCTGCACCAAAGGACACAAGCAGGCTGGGAACGATTACATGCAACAATTGTGGTCTACAAAGCCATAGATATACAAACTGTGGGAAATCTATGAAACCAAGTCTTGAGATGAGAAAGAACTTACACCAGGTCATTACAAAATTTGCATTCTATGTTTCATTATTTTAGGTGTGGTCTAATCACTAACTGTTTTAAATTTGGCAGGCAGGAGAATAGATAATTTTTCAGGGGTTCCTCTAGTGCTACACATTGATACGTCTCCAATGTATCTATAATTTTTAATTGTTCCATGCTATTATATTGTCAGTTTTGGATGTTTAATGGGCTTTATTATACACTTTTATATTATTTTTGGGACTAACCTACTAACCCAAGGCCTAGTGCAAATTGTTGTTTTTTGCCTATTTCATTGTTTCGCAGAAAAGGAATATCAAACGGAGTCCAAACAGAATTAAACCTTCGGGAGAGTCGTTTTTGAAACAAATGCAACACAAAAGACTTGGAGTACACGCCAGGGAAGAAACGACGCGGCCACGAGGGCAGGGGGCGCGCCGCCCACCCTCGTGGGCCCCTCGTAGCTCCACCGACATGCCTCTTCCTCCTATATATATGTACCCTGAAAACATCCGAGAGCACCACGAAACCCTAATTCCACCGCCGCAACCTTCTGTACCTGTGAGATCCCATCTTGGGGCCTGTTCCGGAGCTCCACCGGAGGGGGAATCGATCACGGAGGGCTTCTACATCAACACCATAGCCTCTCCGATGAGTTGTGAGTAGTTTACCACACACCTTCGGGTCCATAGTTATTAGCTAGATGTCTTCTTCTCTCTCTTTGGATCTC
Source organism: Secale cereale (assembly GCA_902687465.1). Taxonomy (NCBI): domain Eukaryota; kingdom Viridiplantae; phylum Streptophyta; class Magnoliopsida; order Poales; family Poaceae; genus Secale; species Secale cereale. The sequence goes on along the minus strand of LR738714.1, from coordinate 863,078,648 downwards.
AATACAAACTTCTCGTTGATCTTCTTGGAGATCTATTCGATGTAATTCCTTTTGTCGCCCCCGTGGACAACCTAAATGATTCCTGGACCTGCTTGTGGGGGGACCGATACTCCTCGCGCAAATACTATGCGAACTACTTCAGGGAAGTGATAGCAGATGTGGCTTTTAAATGGATCTGGAAGAGCAGATGCACAATGAAGATTAAGGTATTTGCGTGGTTGCTACTGATGGATCGGGTGAACACCAAAAATATGCTCAAACGGCGACACTACAATGTCTCGGAGGGAGTGACATGTGAACTTTGTGCGAGTGCAGAGGAAGAAACCGTTGAGCATCTCTTCTTTAACTGCAACTTCAGTAGAATCTGTTGGGGGAGGCTGGGAGTGGTCTGGACACATAATGGAGATCGTCTGCAGATCGTGCACTCCGGGCGGCAGCGCTGGACCAAACCCATGTTCATGGAGATCTTTTTGACGGCGGCCTGGAGCATATGGAAAGAGCACAACGGCAAGGTGTTTAGGGCGATTCCCCCTCGGTTACTTCCTGGCAGGAGAGGTTTAAGAAAGACTTTGGCTTGCTTGTACATCGGGTTAAACCCTCCCTAGAACAGTTTGTAGGAGACTTCTTAAGAACACTAGACTAGAGCTAAACCCTTTCTTTAAATAGTTGGATCTGGGGAGCTTGGCATGGTGGAGGGCCCCTGATCTAGGGGTCAACACCTTGTCATGCATGAACACCCTGACACCATGTAACCTTTGTTTATATATGGGAAGTCAGTAGGATACTCTCCTACTGTCATTGATTTTTCAAAAAAAAATGTAATTCCTTTTGCGGTGTGTTTGTTGAGATCCGATGAATTGTGGGTTTATGATCAAGATTATCTATGAACAATATTTGATTCTTTTCTGAAATCTTTTATGCATGATTTAAATATCTTTGCAAGTCTCTTTGAATTATCAGTTTGGTTTGGCCTACTAGATTGATCTTTCTTGCAATGGGAGAAGTGCTTAGCTTTGGATTCAATCTTGCGGTGTCTGTTCCCAGTGACAGCAGGGGCAGCAAGGCACGTATTGTATTGTTGCCATCAAGGATAAAAATATGGTGTTTATATCATATTTCATGAGTTTATCCCTCTACATCATGTCATCTTGCTTAAAACGTTACTCTGTTCTTATGAACTTAATACTCTAGATGCATGTTGGATAGCGGTTGATTTGTGGAGTAATAGTACTAGATGCAGAATCGTTTCGGTCTACTTGTCACGGACGTGATGCCTATATACAATGATCATGCCTAGATATTCTCATAACTATGCACTTTTCTATCAATTGAGCGACATTAATTTGTTCACCCACCGTAGCAATCTGCTATCATGAGAGAAGCCACTAGTGAAACCTATGCCCCCGGGTCTATCTTCCATCATATAAATCTTCCATCAACTATTTACCCTTACTTTACTTTTGTTTTGCAATCTTTACTTTCAATCTATATATAAAAAATACCAAAAATATTATCTTATTATCTTTATCAGATCTCAATTTTGCAAGTTACCGAGAAGGGATTGACAACCCCTCTATCGCGTTGGTTGCAAGGTTCTTATTTGTTTGTGTAGGTACGAGGGACTCGCGCGTAGTCTCCTGCTGGATTGATACTTTGGTTTCCAAAAACTAAGGGAAATACTTACGCTACTGTGCTGCATCACCCTTTCCTCTTCAATGGAAAAACAACGCAAGCTCAAGAGGTAGCAAGAAGAATTTCTGGCGCCGTTGCCGGGGAGATCTACGCAAAAGTCATATACCAAGTACCCATCACAAACACTTATCCCTCGCATTACATTATTTGCCATTTGCCTCTCGTTTTCCTCTCCCCCACTTCACCTTTGCCATTTTATTCGCCCTCTTATTTGCTCCGTGTGTTTTATCATTTGCTTTGCCGTCATGGCCAGTCCTCTACTACTCCTTTGTCCCCCGAGTTTGAAGTTCTTCACTTCAAACAAAGGCAAGGAGAAAACTTAAAAGATGCTTGGTATAGGATGATGAAATCTTATCGTAATTGCACCTTAGAGGTGAATTTTAGAATTTTACTTCGCAATTTTTATGTTGGACTAAATATGTCCCATAGACAACTCTTGGACTGCGTTGCCAAAGGAAAGTTTATCGAAATTGATCCCAGTATTGCGCATGAAATTATAGAGGGAATAGTGGGAACACTACCTCAACAAAAGGGTTTACATCATGCCCAGGAAGAGACACAAGTTTTTGAGAAAATTTGCGAAGTAACGAAAATTTAACAAAAGTCTCTTGAACCTCTTAAGAGTGTTAGCGGAAATGTTCACCACATGAATATGTTGAACACCCTTTGCAATAAGCGGTTGGATTCATTAGATTTAAAAATTTCTGTATATGAAGGGAAACGCAAGGAACCTCCCGGATTCGAACATGACTTCGCTAAAAAATAAAGACCAAAGATGGCAATACCTAGATCTATTCTTGTATCATGCCTAGCTAGGGGCATTAAACGATAGCGCTTGTTGGGAGGCAACCCAATTTTATTTTCTTTGTTTTTGATTCTGTTTAGTAATAAATAATCCATCTAGCTTCTGGTTAGATGTGGTTTTGTGTTTTAATTAGTGTTTGTGCCAAGTAGAACCTTTGGGAAGACTTGGGTGAAGTTTTTGCGATCTTGCTGTAAAAAACAGAAACTTTTGCGTTAACGAGATTTGCTACCATTTTTTACTGGAGAGTGCTTTTAAGTTGATTCTTTTTGCAGATGATTAATAGACAAATTCCTCACGTCCACCAATTTATTTCAAAAAAAATTAGAGGTACAGAAGTATTCGAAAGTTATAGATTGCTACAAACTGTTCTGTTTTTGACAGATTCTGTTTTTCGTGTGTTGTTTGCTTATTTTGATGAATCTATGAGTAGTATCGGGGGGTACGAATCATAGAGAAGTTGGAATACAGTAGGTTTAAAACCAATATAAATAAAGAATGAGTTCAATACAGTACCTTAAAGTGGTGGTTTGTTTTCTTATACTAACGGAGTTCACGAGATTTTTGCTAAGTTTTGTGTTGTGAAGTTTTCAAGTTTTTGGGTAAGGATTTGATGGACTATGGAACAAAGAGTGGCAAGAGCCTAAGCTTGGGGATGCCCAAGGCACCCCAAGGTAAAATTCAAGGACAACCAAAAGCCTAAGCTTGGGGATGCCCCGGGAAGGCATCCCCTCTTTCGTCTACGTCTATCGGTAACTTTACTTGAGACTATATTTTTATTCATCACATGATATGTGTTTTGTTTGTAGCATCATGTATGATTTGAGTCTTTGCTTTTTAGTTTACCACAATCATCCTTGCTTGACACACCTTTTGAGAGAGATACACATGAATCGGAATTTATTAGAATACTCTATGTGCTTCACTTATATCTTTTGAGCTAGATAGTTTTGCCCTAGTGCTTCACTTATATCTTATTAGAGCACGGCAGTGGTTTTATTTTATAGAAATTACTGTTCTCTCATGCTTCACTTATATTATTTTGAGAGTCTTTTAGAACAGCATGGTAATTTGCTTTGGTTATAAAATTTAGTCCTAATATGATAGGCATCCAAGATGGATATAATAAAAACTTTCATATAAAGTGCATTGAATATTATGAGAAGTTTGATACTTGATTATTGTTTTGAGATATGAGGATGGTGATATTAGAGGCATGCTAGTGTAGTAGTTGTGAATTTGAGAAATACTTGTGTTGAGGTTTGCAAGTCCCGTAGCATGCACGTATGGTAACCGTTGTGTGACAAATTTGAAACATGAGGTATTTCATTGATTGTCATCCTTTGTGTGGAGGTCGGGATCGCGCGATGGTTAACTCCTACCAACCCTTCCCCTAGGAGCATACGTTGAGTGCTTTGTTTTGATGACTTGTAGATTTTAGCAATAAGAATGTGATTTCTTTATGACTAATGTTGAGTCCATGGATTACAAGCACTTTCACCCTTCCACCATTGATAGCCTCTCTTGTACCATGCAAATTTTGCCGGTACCATACACCCACCATATACCTTCCTCAAAACAGACACCATACCTACCTATTATGACATTTCCATAGCCATTCCGAGATATATTGCCATGCAACTTTCCATCGTTCCGTTTGTTATGACACGCTTCATCATTGTCATATTGCCATGCATGATCATTTAGTTGACATCGTATTTGTGGCAAGGCCACCATGCATAATTTTTTATACATGTCACTCTTGAGTCATTGCACATCCCGGTACACCGCCGGAGGCATTCATATAGGGTCATACTTTGTTCTAGTATCGAGTTGTAATCTTTGAGTTGTAAATAAATAGAAGTGTGATGATCATTATTATTAGAGCATTGTCCCAAATAAAAAAAATAAAAAATGAAGAAGCAAAGGCCAAAGAAAAAAGAAAGGCCCGAAAAAAAGAAAAAGAAAAAAAGGAAAAAGAAAAGAAAAAAAAGGGACAATGCTACTATCTTTTTCCACACTTATGCTTCAAAGTAGCACCATGGTCTTCATGATAGAGAGTCTCTTGTTTTGTCACTTTCATATACTAGTGGGAATTTTCATTATAGAACTTGGCTTGTATATTCCAACGATGGGCTTCCTCAAATGCCGTAGGTCTTCGTGAGCAAGCAAGTTGAATGCACACCCACTTAGTTTCTTTTGTTGAGCTTTCATACATTTATAACTCTAGTGCATCCGCTGCATGGCAATCCCTACTCACTCACATTGATATCTATTGATGGGCATCTCCATAGCCCATTGATACGCCTAGTTGATGTGAGACCATCTTCCTCTTTTGTCTTCTCCACAACCACCACTCTATTCCACCTATAGTGCTATATCCATGGCTCACGCTCATGTATTGCATGAAAATTGAAAAAGTTTGAAAAAATTTAAGTATGAAACAATTGCTTGGCTGAAACCGGGATTGTGCATGATTTGAGTATTTTGTGTGACGAAGATGGAACATAGCCAAACTATATGATCTTGTAGGGATGAACTTTCTTTGGCCATGTTATTTTGAGAAGACATGATTGCTTTGATAGTATGCTTGAAGTATTATTATTCTTATGTCAATATTAAACTTTTGTCTTGAATCTTTCGGATCTGAACATTCATGACATAATAAAGAAAATTACATTGAGAATTATGTTGGGTAGCATTTCACATCAAAAATTCTGTTTTTATCATTTACCTACTCGAGGACGAGCATGAATTAATCTTGGGGATGCTTGATACGTCTCCAACGTATCTATAATTTTTGATTGTTCCATGCTATTATATTATCTGTTAAGGATGTTTAATGGGCTTTATTATACACTTTTATATTATTTTTGGGACTAACCTACTAACCCAAGGCCCAGTGCAAATTGCTGTTTTTTGACTATTTCAGTGTTTCGCAGAAAAGGGATATCAAATGGAGTCCAAACGGAATGAAACCTTCGAGAGAGTCATTTTTGGAACAAATGCAACACAGAAGACTTGGAGTTCACGTCAGGGAAGAAACGAGGCGGCCACGAGGGCAGGGGCGCGCCCCCACCCTCATGGGCCCCTCGTAGCTCCACCGACATGCCTCTTCCTCCTATATATATCCATGTACCCTGAAAACATCCGAGAGCACCACGAAACCCTAATTCCACCACCGCAACCTTCTTTACCCGTGAGATCCCATTTTGGGACCTGTTCCGGAACTCCACTGGAGGGGGAATCGGTCACGGAGGGCTTCTACACCAACACCATAGCCTCTCTGATGAGTTGTGAGTAGTTTACCACAGACCTTCGGGTCCACAGTTATTAGCTAGATGGCTTCTTCCCTCTCTTTGGATCTCAATACAAAGTTCTCCTTGGTCTTCTTGGAGATTTATTCGATGTAATTCTTTTTGCGGTGTGTTTGTCGAGATCCGATGAATTGTGGGTTTATGATCAAGATTATCTATGAACAATATTTGATTCTTTTCTGAATTCTTTTATGCATGATTTATCTTTGCAAGTCTCTTCGAATTATTAGTTTGGTTTGGCCTACTAGATTGATCTTTCTTGCAATGGGAGAAGTGCTTAGCATTGGGTTCAATCTTGCGGTGTCCTTTCCCAATGATAGCAGGGGCAGCAAGGCACGCATTGTATTGTTGCCATCGAGGATAGAAAGATGGGGTTTATATCATATTGCATGAGTTTATCCCTCTACATCATGTCATCTTGCTTAAAGCGTTACTCTGTTCTTATGAACTTAATGCTCTAGATGCATGCTAGATCGCGGTCGATGTGTGGAGTAATAGTAGTAGATGCAGAATCGTTTCGGTCTACTTGTCACGGACGTGATGACTATATACAATGATCATGCCTAGATATTCTCATAACTATGCGTTTTTCTATCAATTGCTCGACAGTAATTTGTTCACCCACCGTAGAAATCTGCTATCATGAGAGAAGCCACTAGTGAAACCTATGGCCCCCGGGTTTATGTTCCATCATATAAATCTTCCATCAACTATTTACCTTCACTTTACTTTTGTTTTGCAATCTTTACTTTCAATCTATATATCAAAAATACCAAAAATATTATCTTATTATCTTTATCAGATCTCACTTTTGCAAGTGGCCGAGAAGGGATTGACAACCCCCTTTATCGCGTTGGTTGCAAGGTTCTTATTTGTTTGTGTAGGTACGAGGGACTCACACGTAGTCTCCTACTGGATTGATACATTGGTTCTAAAAAACTGAGGGAAATACTTATGCTACTATGTTGCATCACCCTTTCCTCTTTAAGGAAAAAACAACGCAAGCTCAAGAGGTAGCACACATCTACCGGAACAACCACCACATCAACACCAAAGTTCACACATCCCAGCCTCATCTGCTCCACCTCTTGGTCCTAAAGCTTCACCAGCACCTTCAAGAGGATCAACATCAACATGATTCAAAGCACCTAGAACATCCACTGAAGAACCTGTGATGTTCACAGGCAAGAGGAAGAGGAAACCTACTGTGGAAACCATTGAAACTCTGTATGCTACTAAGTTTGTGTTCTGCTACTTGAATGTTGATTGTATGCTACTAAGTTTGTGTATGCTACTAAATTCAGACTAGCGAACTTGAATGTTGAATGTTGAATGTATGGTGCAATCAACTTGTGATAGTGGCAAGTGCATGTTCACAAATGTTCATATGAATCAGTAGTTACAGTCAACTTGGATGTTTTCATTTGTTTCTACTACTTGGCATTTCTACAGTTCAGAAATGTTCATATGAATCAGAAGTTACAGTCATCTTCATTTTCTAAAACAAAAAAAAAGTTTGGCCTCGGGCTCAAACCCAGGACCACTGGACAAGTGAGTTGGTACCCTGCGTTCGATGCTAATGGGATAGTGCAAGTGATTTGTTTGATTTGCATCGGTCATCCTTGTTATCTTTAAGTAGTGGGAACCTACGGTGTTTAGTGTGCGTTGAGCCCAACTCCGTCGTGAGCGTGCGTTGCATATCAGTAGCCGTTTTGGATTCTCAGTCATTGAAACGTGTCCGCCAACCGCTCTCTCTGCCCACTCACCGCTCACACCGCCCACCACTCTCCCCACTCTCCCGTCGAAATCCACGTCGACAACCACCCCACCGTCGTCGCCATGTATGGGAGCCTTGGCTGGCAGAAGGCCGTCGAAGAGCTCGTCGACAACAACCCAGAGCTGCGCACGCAGTACATGGAGATCGCACACTGGTTCCCCAGTGTGCAGATGATGAGGAACCACGCCCGCGGCCTTGTGAATGTCATGACGGCTGCTGAAAAGCAGCGTGCCTTCCCTCGCGGCTTCAACGTCCCGCCGGCGACCATTCTTTTGTGGGCGATGCACGAGGTGCAGCGCTCCCCCGACCCCAATCAGCGCGCCCGTTGGTGGATGTACCGCTCATCCACCATGCCACCGACAACCGAGGATCCTGCGTGCGTTGCGTACAGGGCGAAGCACGTCACCGATGCCGTCCTTGCTCTGCCAGCCCCAATCAACACCGCCTACTGGGAGAGGCGCAATCCATGGGTCCTCGGGCCAGACGACGACTCCGAGGTGGATTCATCTGACGAATCCGACGACGAGGTGGGGGAGCTCGTCGTACTCTCTGACGACGAGCCAAATGTGCAGCTGCTGGCGCCCGTCCTCGACGTCGTGGAGGGGGAAAAGAACCTCCCAGTTGACGTGGAGAAGCTGCCGGAGGTCGCCGTGGTGAAGCAAGAGGTTCTGGAGGAAGGTGTGGTCGCGTCTGCACCGAGCAAGAAGAAGAGGGCGGCGGGGAAGACTACGGTGCGGCGCTCCGAACGCCTGAAGACGCTGAAGAAGGACGAGTGAGATGCTATCTTCAGTTTCGTTAGTCCTATGTTAGTTCAGTATGGTAGAACTGTCAGTTTGGTCAGCTATATGTCAGTTCAGTAAGTTTGGTACTCTACTTGCTATCTATGTATGCCAACACTATGTTAGACTATCAATTCAATAAGTCAGACTGTCAGTTTACTATCTATGTCAGACTATCTATGACACTACTATGTTATCAGCTCAGTAGGTTCAGTAAGCTAGATATAGATGCATATATTGGCTACACTTAATATAGGAAAGTAAAACATCCTCATCATAGATAAAGTCATAGTAGGTCTTAACATAGCATAGTAGGTCTTAACATAAAAATCATTACATCATAGATAAAACCACCTAGTTCTTAAACCATAACATGCAGGAGATTCAGGTTCAGAAACCACATGACACTTTACCAAAATATACACCTAACATGCAGGAGATTCAGGAATTTCCAAGGCCAACTATATATATAGGCCTATTAGTTACTTAACCAACACAACAAGCACTTCACTTATCCATTATTGCCTTGATCCTCTCCAGCTTATCTTTGTTGCCATGCCCAGCCTTCAGCAGATCAGCAACCATATACTCTAACTTCTTCTTCTCTTGCTTAAGTAGATCCCTGTCCACCTGCACTTCCTTCATGGCCTTCCTCATGTTCTGAATGATATCTGCTTGGCTTTGAAGAATGCACCTTTGCTCCTTGGCAAGCTTCAGCTTTTCCATACTTATCTCAATCTTTTCCTGATCCTCAAGTTGTTTCTTCTTTTCATTTAGATCATTGATTGCCTGACTGGTATAGTCCATGTCATGAGACATCTTTCCATCTTGATAGTCAAAAAGCTTGGATACATCTTCCACCAACTGGCTGTAGCTTTTTGGCAGGAAGTCATTTTCCTTCTTTAGCTTGCCCACCTCTTTCTCATGAGCTTTTTTGTCCTTCACCCTACCCAAGTTCTGCTCATGGTACATGTCCCAAATCCTTGCTAGGAACCTTTGTAGAATCTCTGGCCAAGGACCATCCACCCACTCCACCACCCCACAGTTGACACCTTCATCCTACAGAAGCAATTCTTTAAAATTAAGCACAAAGCACCTTACTAACAAACTTAGTACAATGCTCTCTGAATGTCATAAACTAAATTTAGTTAAGTGAAACCCTATGTTTAGATAGATACTCTCTGACTTCAGCTAACATAATTCTTTAAAGCTAAGCACACATCACATTATTTAGCAGCAGAGATAAATTCAGTTAACAATTATATTCCGTTAATAACTAACAAATATATTCAGTTAATAGCTAACAAATATATTCATTTAACAGTTCACATTTAACAGGTGTTCTCAGTTTTAGTCACATATATGCTTTCATAGGTAAGGCACTTTTCAGTTTGAGTTCAAAACACACCACACATCTCTGCAGAACTTAATACCTGCTGCACCACACATCTCCACTAGCATAACACATCACAAACCACACATATCCACCAGCAAAACAAGTAAAGCTTTCAAGATTTCATACCTGCTGCACAGGACAACCTAGGAATCGCCTCCCAGTCAAAGCCCCTTCGAAAGCTACCATCTTGTTGGGCCTCCCATGATGCATCATGCACGTCGGCCAAGATTCAATAAAAGGACCACATAAAGATGGATCCACCACACTGTCTGGGGTTTCTTGCAAAAGAAACTTGGAATCAAACAAAAAGCAACTTGGAATCTCGAATTTGGGTGAGCTAACCCTAATCCTAACTCTGTTCCACCATTATGCACTTACAAAGAGCCGAGGATCCATTGAAACCATGCAGTTGTCCTTGTCATTCCAGGATGGCATCCTCAAGTTCTACCGACAGTAATGCCGGCGGTGGCGACGACGATATGCTCAGAGCACGAGGGAGAGGGAGAGGATGAGGTTGAGTCAGCGAGCGAAGAGGGAGAGAGTGGCTGAGCTCGCTCTCACTATGGGGCACACTTATTGGACCACCGACAGTCGATTCCGACCGCAAACGCGCGGCGGGCGACGGTTGGCCACGGTGGCACTTGATTGGTGCGCCCGGCCTGGCAGAAACGAGCTTAGCGCGGGCGGTTACACGGCTTGGTAGTTTTTTTGCCACATATTAGGTAAAAGTGGTAGTTTTCCGCACAAAAACATAAAGTGGTAGTTTTCCGACACGTTTCCATGAAATGTGGTAGTTTTTGGTTCAATACTCTTGGAATTTTGAAGGATTGAAGGCCGCACCTGGTTCTTGGCCCTGTAATGATAAGGTCACTTTTGGTAGAATTTCCAATGTCAGCAGGTTGAGGCAGTACAGTAGGTGCAATCTGTTGTCATTCAGCAATAGTTGTGGCAGCATGGTGAACCTGATGGGCCAAGACATTTTGCCTACACAATTGTCAAAAAAACGTCTTACATTATGGAACATAGGTAGTAAAGAGGGCAGGATTTCTTCACTTACAAATGCACCAAAGAAAATTGAAAATGGTGTGTATAGAAGCATAAGGATGGTTCATATTCTTATTATCAACCCAGACGGTCTACCCGGTCATAGAGCGTGATTGCGCTTGATTTGCTTGCACCTGTGATTATTGACCCTGCGATTGTTTTGCAGTACGCGTTTTCATCTCACTGTCAGCCGTTATGCCGTCCGTTGCTCGTCCACTCGCGCTTTTCTGATGATGGTGTATGACTGGTGGGTCCATTTGTCCATGGAGTAAGGTGTTAGTGTGGGACGCGGTGTTTCTAGTCGCAGAGCACATCATATGAACAGTCACTCGGGATTTACCATTATTTATCAAACATTACACGGCCTTCTTTCATCACATGTGCCAGCGGTGCAGTGGGTGGAATCTAGTTTAACAAAGCTTGGTTGATAAAGTGCATTGTGGCGATTGGTAGTAAGCTCATAAGATCTAATGTAAGCATTCAAGGATGGCAAACCATGCAGATCTAGCAAAATCACAATTAAAAAACAAATGAAGTCCATCCTCCTATTGACTGCACCTGCAACATTAGTACCTGTGGTCAGGGCTTTCCCGAGGAGCCTCCAAACAAATGTTTGAACTCTTAGCTCCATGAGCTTGTGCTTGTGAAGTAAATCTCTGATACGTCCATTTTGCATCATGCTTTTATATTGATGTCTATTGCATTATGGGTTGTTATTACACATTATGTCATAATACTTATGCCTTTTCTCTCTTATTTTACAAGGTTTACATGAAGAGGGAGAATGCCGACAGCTGGAATTCTAGGCTGGAAAAGAAGCAAATATTGGAGACCTATTATGCACAACTCAAAAAGCCCTGAAACTCCACGAAAGTAAGTTTTGGAAAATATAAAAAAATATCTGGCGAAATAAGTACAGGAGGGGGGCCACCCATCGTTCACGAGGGTGGGGGGCGTGCCCTACCCCCCTGGGCGCGCCCCCTGCCTCGTGGGCCCTTGGCAGGCCTCCAATGTCCATCTTCTGCTATATGATGTGTTTTGATCTGGAAAAAATCATAAGGAGGCTTTCGGGACGAAGCGCCGCCGTCTCGAGGCGGAACCTTGGCGGAACCAATCTAGGGCTCCGGCGGAGCTGTTCTGCCGGGGATACTTCCCTTCGGGAAGGGGAAATCGTCGCCATCGTCATCACCAACAACTCTCCTATCTTGGGGAGGGTTATCTTCATCATCATCTTCACCAGCACCATCTCCTCTCAAACCCTAGTTCATCTCTTGTATCCAATCTTTGTACCAAAACCTCAGATTGGTACCTGTGGGTTGCTAGTAGTGTTGATTACTCCTTGTAGTTGATGCTAGTTGGTTTATCCGGTGGAAGATCATATGTTCAGATCCATTATGCATATTAATACCCCTCTGATTATGAACATGAATACGATTTGTGAGTAGTTACGTTTGTTCCTGAGGACATGGGAGAAGTCTTGCTATTAGTAGTCATGTGAATTTGGTATTCGTTCGATATTTTGATGAGATATATGTTGTCTTTCCTCTAGTGGTGTTATGTGAACGTCGACTACATGACACTTCACCATTGTTTGGGCCTAGAGGAAGGCATTGGGAAGTAATAAGTGGATGATGGGTTGCTAGAGTGACAGAAGCTTAAACCCTAGTTTATGCGTTGCTTTGTAAGGGGCTGATTTGGATCCATATGTTTTATGCTATGGTTAGGTTTACCTTAATACTTATTTTGTAGTTGCGGATGCTTGCAATAGAAGTTAATCATAAGTGGGATGCTTGTCCAACTAAGGGCAGTACCCAAGCACCGGTCCACCCACATACCAAATTATCAAAGTAACGAACGCGAATCATATGAGTGTGATGAAAACTAGCTTGAAGATAATTCACATGTGTCCTCGGGAGCACTTTTCCTTATATAAGAGTTTGTCCAGGCTTTTCCTTTGCTACAAAAAGGATTGGACCATATTGCGGCACCTTATTTGCTTTTACCACTCGTTTCTTGTTACCAATTACCTTATCACAAAACTATCTGTTACCGATAATTCCAGTGCTTGCAGAGAATACCTTACTAAAAACTTCCTATCATTTCCTTCTGCTCCTCGTTGGGTTCGACACTCTTACTTATCGAAAGGATTACGATAGACTCCCTACACTTGTGGGTCATCAAGACTCTTTTCTGGCACCGTTACCGGGGAGTGAAGCGCCTTTGGTAAGTGAAATTTGGTAAGGAAAAATTTATATAGTGCGCTGAAATTTACTGTCACCTGTTACTATGGAACATAATCCTTTGAGCGGCTTGTTCAGGGTACCTTCACCCAAACCAATAGAGCAAAGAGTTGCTCCTTAACCTACTGAACCTACTGAAAATGTTTACTTTGAAATTCCTTCATGTATGATAGAGAAACTGCTGGCTAATCCCTTTACAGGAGATGGAACCCTACATCCCGATTTGCACCTAATCTACGTGGATGAAGTTTGTGGATTATTTAAGCTTGCAGGTATGCCCGAGGATGTGATCAAGAATAAGGTCTTCCCTTTATATTTGAAGGGAGAGGCATTGACATGGTTTAGGCTATGCGATGATATTGGATCCCGAAACTACAACCGATTAAAATTGGAATTTCATCAGAAGTTCTACCCAATGCACCAGGTTCATCGTGATCGTAATTATATATATAATTTTTGGCCTCGCAAAGGAGAAAGTATCGCTCAAGCTTAGGGGAGGCCTAAGTCAATGTTATACCCATGCCCCAATCATGAGCTCTCAAGAGAAATGATTATTCAAAAAATTTATGCTCGGCTTTCTCTTAATAACCGCTCCATGCTCGATACTTCTTGCACTGGTTCTTCTATGATGAAGACCATTGAATTCAAATGGGGTTTATTGGAAAGAATTAAACGCAACTCTGAAGATTGGGTCTCAACGAAGGTAAGGAGTCAGGTATAACACCTAAGTTTGATTGTGTTAAATCTTTTATGAATACTGATGTTTTCCGTGAATTTAGCACTAAATATGGACTTGACTCTGAGATAGTAGCTTCTTTTTGTGAATCATTTGCTACTCATGTTGATCTCCCTAAGGAAAAGTGGTTTAAATTTCATCCTCCCATTGAAGTGAAAGTAGTTGAACCTGTTAAAGTTGAAGAAAAGACTGTCACTTATAATGTTGATCCTATTGTTCCTACTGCTTACATTGAGAAACCACCCTTTCCTGCTAGAATAAAGGATTATGCTAAAGCTTCAACTGTGCTTCGTAAGAGTAATACTAGAACACCTACACCCTTTGAGCAAATTAAAGTTGAACCTAGTGTTGCTATGGTTAAGGATCTCTTGGTCGATGATATTGATGGGCATGTTATTTATCTCTGTGATGAAGCTGCTAGAATTGCTAGACCCGATACTATTAATAAACATAGACCTGTTGTAGGCATGCCTGTTATTTTTGTTAAAATAGGATATCATGGCTTATGTGACATGGGTGCTAGTGCTAGTGCAATACCTCATTCCTTATATGAAGAAATCATGCACAATATTGCACCTGCTGAGCTAGAAGGTATTGACGTTACCATTAAGCTTGCCAATAGAGACACTATTTAACCAGTTCGGATTGTTAGAGATGTTGAAGTCTTGTGTGGGAAAGTTAAATACCCTACTAATTTTCTTGTTCTTGGTTCCCCACAAGATGATTTTTGCCCCATTATATTTGCTAGACCCTTCTTGAATACTGTTAATGCTAAGATAGACTGCGAAAAGGATGTTGTTACTATTGGGTTAGGGGATATGTCTCATGATTTTAACTTTGCTAAATCTCGTAGACAACCCCATGACAAAGCATTGCCTAGTAAGGATGAAATTATTGGTCTTGCTTCTATTGTTGTGCTCCCTAACGATCCTTGAGAACAGTATCTGCTAGACCATGAAAATGATATGTATATGAATGAGAGAAGGGAAATAGAGGAAATATTATTTAAATAGGGACCTCTATTGAAACACAACTTGCCTGTTGAAACTCTAGGGGATCCTCCTCCACCCAAGGGTGATCCCGTGTTTGAACTCAAACCATTACCTGATAGTCTTAAGTATGCTTACCTTGATGAAAAGAAGATATATCATGTTATTATTAGTGCTAACCTTTCAGAGCAGGAAGAAGATAAATTATTGAAAACTCTGAAGAAGCACCGTGCTGCCATTGGATATACTCTTGATGATCTTAAGGGCATTAGTCCCACTCTATGCCAACACAAAATAAAATTGGAGAAGGACGCTAAGCCAGTTGTTGATCATCAACGGCGGTTAAATCCTAAGATGAAAGAAGTGGTAAGGAAACAAATATTAAAGCTTCTAGAGGCAGGTATAATTTATCCAGTTGCTGATAGTCAGTGGGTAAGTCATGTCCATTGTATCCCTAAGAAGGGAGGTGTTACTGTTGTTCCTAATGATAAAGATGAATTGATTCCACAAAGAATTGTTACGGGCTATAGAATGGTAATTGATTTCCGCAAATTAAATAAAGCTACTAAGAAGGATCATTACCCTCTACCTTTTATTGATCAAATGTTAGAAAGGTTATCCAAACATACTCATTTTTGCTTTCTAGATGGCTATTCTGGTTTCTCTCAAATACCTGTGTCAAAAGAGGACCAAGAAAAGACTAATTTTACTTGCCCTTTCGGTACCTTTGCTCATAGATGTATGCCTTTTGGTTTATGTAATGCACCTGCTACCTTTCAAAGATGTGTGATGGCTATATTCTCTGATTTCTGTGAAAAGATTGTTGAGGTTCATGGATGATTTTTCCGTTTATGGAACTTCTTTTGATGATTGCTTAAGCAACCTTGATCGAGTTGTGCAGAGATGTGAAGAAACTAATCGTGTCTTGAATTGGGAAAAGTGCCACTTTATGGTTAATGAAGGTATT
Source organism: Secale cereale (assembly GCA_902687465.1). NCBI lineage: Eukaryota > Viridiplantae > Streptophyta > Magnoliopsida > Poales > Poaceae > Secale > Secale cereale. The sequence goes on along the minus strand of LR738714.1, from coordinate 863,062,909 downwards.
GTCTTGGGGCATAAAATTTCTGAAAGAGGTATTGAAGTTGATAAAGCTAAGGTTAATGCCATTGAAAAGATGCCATGTCCTAAGGACATCAAAGGTATAAGAAGTTTCCTTGGTCATGCCGGGTTTTATAGGAGGTTCATTAAGGACTTCTCAAAAATTTCTAGGCCTCTGACTAACCTCTTACAAAGAGATGTTCCTTTTGTCTTTGATGATGATTGTGTAGAAGCATTTGAAATACTTAAGAAAGCATTGATTTCTGCACCTATTGTCCAGCCTCCTTACTGGAATTTACCCTTTGAAATTATGTGCGATGCTAGTGATTATGCTGTAGGTGATGTTCTAGGACAAAGAGTTGATAAGAAATTGAATGTTATCCAGTATGCTAGTAAAACCCTAGACAATGCCCAGAGAAATTATGCTACTACTGAAAAGGAATTTTTAGCAGTTGTATTTGCTTGTGATAAGTTCAGGCCTTATATTGTTGATTCTAAAGTAACTGTTCACACCGATCATGCTGCTATAAAATTTCTTATGGAAGAGAAAGATGCTAAACCTAGACTTATTAGATGGGTTCTCCTGCTACAAGAATTTGATTTGCATATTACTGATAGAAAGGGAGCTGAGAACCCCATTGCAGACAACTTGTCTAGGTTAGATAATATTCTTGATGACCCACTACCTATTGATGATAGCTTTCCTGATGAACAATTAGCTGTCCTAAATGCTTCTCGTACTGCTCCATGGTATGCTGATGATGCTAATTACATTGTTGCTAAATTTATACCACCTAGTTTCACATACCAGCAAGAGAAAAAGTTTTTCTATGATTTAATACATTAATTCTGGGATGATCCACACCTTTATAAAGGAGTAGATGGTATTATTAGACGTTGTGTACCTGAGCATGAACATGAACAGATCCTACGCAAGTGTCACTCCGAGGCTAATGGAGGACACCATGCTGGAGATAGAACTGCACAGAAGGTACTGCAATCTGGTTTTTATTGGCCTACTCTCCTCAAGGATGCCCGTAAGTTTGTCTTATCTTGTGATGAATGTCAAAGAATTGGTAATATTAGTATTGTCGGGGGAAACTGTCCGCCACGAACACCTATGGGACCGGAGCCCCTTGTCTGTGCGGTACGAGGGCGGAGGGAGCACAAAGAGCAGATCGTAGCGAGCACGCGGGCAGTTTTACCCAGGTTCGGGCCGCGGTAGACGCGTAAAACCCTACTCCTGCTTGGTTGTGTATTGAGTTTGAGCACTCGGGAGCTTGAAGAAGCAGCTACACCAAGCGCGAGAGTGATCTAGGTTCCGAACCCCCTCCACGTTGTGCATGGGCCTCCTTTTATAGTGCAAGGGGTCACCGACAGGTGTCAACGTAGGAGAAAGGGGTAAAAACGTAAAAGAGGTGGTAGTTGTAACAGTGCGGGAACAGTGGAGCTACAGTACAGAACAGTGGTCTATACCTACTTTAACAGTGGGGGACAAGGGCATTTAATGCCCGTCGCCGTCGACCCCAAAAGCTCCCGCCCTGGCGTCTCAGTCTGCCACGGCGATGGATCCATCACCGTGGAGTGCCACCGTGTACCCCAGGCTGCACAGCCATCCGCCACGCGTCCCTGGATAGGCCCCAGGGCGACGCGTGGGCCGATGAGCTGGAGCGCGGGCACACAGCGCAGCCTTCCCGGCAAGCACCTTGCCGGGGCCTTGATCTTGCCGGGCCCGGGAGTTTGCCGCTCCCCGGGCCCTTGCCGGGGCGCATATAGCGCCGAGGCGTGTCTTCTAATCTTCCTGGCAAGCTCCTCTTGCCAGGGTCTCGTGTTAGTGGGGCAGTCTTGAGCCTGGTACGGCCTTCCCGGCAAGCTCCTCTTGCCGGGGTCTCGGTCTTATGTCTTGTATACTTTGTTTTTGAATGGTTTAATAGGGAGCAGGAAGGTCTCCGGCGAGCACGCAGTAAACCCTGCCGCGGGAAGCTGCAACTGCCCGTGCACAAGTTAGGGTACTGAGGTACCCCTACCTTAGTACACCGACAAGTATACATCAAGAAATGCCTATGAATTATTCACTTGTTACTGAACCATTTGATGTTTAGGGCTTTGATTATATGGGACCTTTTCCTTCCTCTAATGGGTTTACACATATTTTGGTTGCTGTTGATTACGTTACTAAGTGGGTAGAAGCTATTCCAACTAGTAGTGCTGATCAGAACACCTCTATTAAGATGCTTAAAGAAGTTATTTTTCCGAGGTTTGGAGTCCCTAGATATTTAATGACTTATGGTGGTTCACATTTTATTCATGGTGCTTTCCGCAAAAAGCTTGCTAAGTATGATGTTAATCATAGAATTGCATCCCCTTACCACCCACAGTCTAGTGGTCAAGTAGAACTAAGTAACAGAGAGCTGAAAGTAATTTTGCAAAAGACTGTTAATAGATCTAGAAAGAATTGGTCCAAGAATCTTGATGATGCATTATGGGCCTATAGATTTGCATATAAAAATCATATGGGTATGTCTCCGTATAAAATGGTTTATGTAAAAGCATGTCACTTACCTCTCGAACTAGAACATAAGGCTTATTGGGCTATTAAAGAGCTCAATTATGATTTCAAACTTGCCGGTGAAAAGAGGTTATTTCACATTAGCTCGCTTGATGAATGGAGAACCAAAGCCTATGAAAATGCCAAACTATTTAAAGAAAAAGTTAAAGATGGCATGACAAAAGGATACAAAAGCGTGAGTTTAACGTAGGTGATTATGTTTTGCTATACAACTCTCGTTTAAGATTTTTTGTAGGAAAACTTCTCCCTAAATGGGAAGGTCCTTACGTTATCGAGGAGGTCTATCGATCCAGTGCCATCAAAATCAATAACTTCGAAGGCACAAATCCGAAGGTGGTGAACGACCAAAGAATCAAACATTATATCTTAGGTAATCCCATAAATATTGAAACCAATGTTATTGAAACCGTAACCCTAGAGGAATACAGAAGGGACACTTTCCAGAACGATTTAGACTCCGAAAAGGAAGAGGTATGTGGTACGATAAGTAAACCGACTCCAAAACAATTCTAATGGCAATTTGTCTCCATTTTGGAATATTAAAAAAATTAGGAAAATAAAAGGTAGTCCGAACGGGACACGAGGCGTTTACGAGGGTGGAGGGCGCGCCCTACCCCCCTGTGCGCGCTCCTACCTCGTGGGCACCTCGTGTGCCTTTCGGACTCCATTTTCTTACACGTTACTTCTTTTGGTCGGTAAAAAATCATTATATAATCTCCCGAAGGTTTTGACCAGTGCACCACGACAAAATCCTCTGCTTTTGTTTGGAGATGTGTTTCTAACAGATCTAGACCACCATGACGTCTTCAAGCACCCCCAAGGACAAGTTCTTCGAGAAGGTCATCAACCCCTACCTCACGGAGGTGCTGCAACACCCTCAAACCATCGAGGTGCGTGAGGGGTGCTGCACATCCGCGATGTGGAGGGACCAAGGAGGACCGGAAGCGTGGAGACAAGACTCGAAGCAATGGAGAAACAAGTTTTCAAGTGCCAAGGTATGGTGGAACGAGGACTCAACGCCAACCACATGATGATCACGGAGTTCACCAACAACCGCAAGCTGGACGCCAAGACCATTGGGGAGACCATCTTCAAGCTCCACGAGAAAATTGAGCACCTCCAAGCCCAGATCTATGACATGCAAAACCAAAACTGTGAGTATGAATATAGATTCAAGAAGATGAGTTTGGCTGCAGATTTAAGGATCCCGGAGACTCGATCATCCTTCTACGATGGTGAGCCCATGCCTTGGAAGATGGACGGCAAGCCTACATCATCAACAACTCCATCATCACCACCTCCGAAGAAAGAGATATAATCACATGGGTATGGGCACTCCCCTTGGCAACTGCCAATCTCGGGGAAGGTGCCCCGGTATCGTATCACCATCACACTCCTATCTTTACCGTTTTGCTTAGTTCGATCCTTTATGTAATATCTTGATCTAGTAGAATAAAGTTTAGTATGATCTAGTTGTGAGCTTTGCTTTATGATCCTTATCTTTGTAATCGAGTCCGTGAGCTTTATATAATAAAGATTACTTTTGAGTCAAGGGCTTGATTATCTCACTATGATCATGAGAGGAAAAAAAAGAAAAAAAAAGAAAAGAATCAAAAAGATCATATTGATCTTATGGAAAGTATTGACTTCACATATAAAGAGTATGATGAATAAAAATGTTGAGAGTTGACAAACATAGTTTTGGTCATCGTTGCAATTAAAAGGAAGTAATAAGGAAAGAGAGGTTTTCACATATAAATATACTATCTTGGACATCTTTTATGATTGTGAGCACTCATTAAAATATGACATGCTAAAGAGTTGATATTGGACAAGGAAGACAACATAATGGGTTATGTTTTCTTGTATATGAAATAAAGTATATTGTCATGGATCATCTAACATGTTGAGCTTGCCTTTCCCCCTCATGCTAGCCAAACTCCTTGCACCAAGTAGAGATACTACTTGTGCTTCCAAACATCCTTAAAACCAATTTTGCCATGAGAGTCCACCATATCTACCTATGGATTGAGTAAGATCCCTCAAGTAAGTTGTCATTGTTGCAACTCTCTAAAATATGTATGATCTATTAGTGTGGAGAAAATAAACTTTATATGATCTTGTGATATGGAAGCAATAAAAGCGACGGACTGCATAATAAAGGTCCATATCACAAGTGGCAATATAAAGTGACGTTCTTTTGCGCTAAGATTTTGTACATCCAACCATAAAAGCACATGACAACCTCTGCTTCCCTCTGCAAAGGGCCTATCTATTGTTCTTACCTTATAAGAGTCATGGTGATCTTCACCTTTCCTTTTTACATTTTATCCTTTGGCAAGCACATTGTGTTGGAAAGATCCTGACATATATACCCACTTGGATGTAAGCTATCATGATCTATTACTGTTGACATTACCCTTGAGGTAAAAGGTTGGGAGGCAACATTATAAGCCCCTATCTTTCTCTGTGTCCGATTAAAACTCCATACCCATAAGTATTGCATGAGTGTTAGCAATTGTGAAAGACTAAATGATAGTTGAGTATGTGGACTTGCTGAAAAGCTCTAATATTGACTCTTTATGATGTTTTGACAAATTGCAATTGCTTCAATGACCAGGTTCATAGTTTGTTAGTTTTCAATGAAGTTTCTGATTCATACTTGACATTGTGAATGGATTGTCACTTTAGCATAAGAAATCATATGACTATATATATATATATATATATATATATATATATATATATATATATATATATATATATATATATATATATATATATATATATATATATATATATGTTGCTGTTATAAGAATGATCGTGATGCCCTCATGTCCGTATTTAATTTTATCGACACCTCTATCTCTAAACATGTGGACATATTTTTCGATATCGGCTTCCGCTTGAGGACAAGTGAGGTCTAAGCTTGTGGGAGTTGATACATCCATTTTGCATCATGCTTTTATATTGATGTTTATTGCATTATGGGCTGTTATTACACATTATGTCATAATACTTATGCCTTTTCTCTCTTATTTTACAAGGTTTACATGAAGAGGGAGAATGCCGGCAGCTGGAATTCTGGGCTGGAAAAGAATAAAATATTGGAGACCTATTCTGCACAACTCAAAAAGCCCTGAAACTCCACAAAAGTCAGTTTTGGAAAATATAAAAAATATTTGGCGAAAGAAGGACAAGAGGGGGGCCACCCACCGTCCACGAGGGTGGGGGCGCGCCCTACCCCCCTGGGTGCGCCCCCCGCCTCGTGGGCCCCCTGACAGGCCTCCGACGTCCATCCTCTGCTATATGATGTGTTTTTACCTGGAAAAAAAATCATAAGGGGGCTTTCGGGACGAAGCGCCGTCGTCTCGAGGCGGAACCTTGGTGGAACCAATCTAGGGCTCCGGCGGAGCTGTTCTGCCGGGGATACTTCCCTCCAAGAGGGGGAAATCGTCGCCATCGTCATCACCAACAACTCTCCCATCTTGGGGAGGGTTATCTACATCAACATTTTCACCAGCACCTTCTCCTCTCAAACCCTAGTTCATCTCTTGTATCCAATCTTTGTATCAAAACCTCAAATTGGTACATGTGGGTTGCTAGTAGTGTTGATTACTCCTTGTAGTTGATGCTAGTTGTTTTATCCGGTGGAAGATCATATGTTCAGATCCATTATGCATATTAATACCCCTATGATTATGAACATGAATATGATTTGTGAGTAGTTACGTTTTTTCCCGAGGACATGGGAGAAGTCTTTCTATTAGTAGTCATGTGAATTTGGTATTTGTTCGATATTTTGATGAGATGTATGTTGTCTTTCCTCTAGTGGTGTTATGTGAACGTCGACTACATGACACTTCACCATTGTTTGGGCGTAGAGGAAGGCATTGGGAAGTAATAAGTAGATGATGGGTTGCTAGAGTGACAGAAGCTTAAACCCTAGTTTATGCATTGGTTCGTAAGGGGCTGATTTGGATCCATATGTTTTATGTTATGGTTAGGTTTACCTTAATACTTCTTTGGTAGTTGCGGATGCTTGCAATAGACGTTAATCATAAGTGGGGTGCTTGTCCAAGTAAGGGCAGTACCCAAGCACCGGTCCACCCACATACCAAATTATCAAAGTAACGAACGCGAATCATATGAGCGTGATGAAAACTAGATTGACGATAATTCCCATGTGTCCTCGGGAGTGGTTTTACTTATTTAAGAGTTTGTCCAGGCTTGTCCTTTGCTACAAAAAGGATTAGGCCATATTGCTGCACCTTATTTACTTTTACCACTCGTTACTTGTTACCAATTACCTTATCACAAAACTATCTGTTACCGATAATTTTAGTGCTTGCAGAGAATACCTTACTGAACACTGCCTATCATTTCCTTCTGCTCCTCGTTGGGTTCGACAGTCTTACTTGTCGAAAGGACTACGATAGATCCCCTACGCTTGTGGGTCATCAATCTCACACAAGTGGCCGGGTACTTGCCTGGGCTGATTAGGGTGTGGGCTTTGAATACTGCAAGCAGAGTTTATAAGTATGTTTTGAGTTATACTTAGAATTTGGGAGATCCTAGCACAATATATCATGGCCATCAGAGTGAATAATCGGAGTGTGGATAATGGTGGAAGCAGTTCGCTCCTGGAAGAGAGAGTTAATGAGTGGGATATCCCAAGATCATGGCCCGTGACCCAAAGGTCTTTAACAAGCCCATGGTAAACAAAATTAGCAATCTGAATAATTAAGTGATTATAAATATTTGTCCAAGCAGGGCACTGACAAGTGCTTCTTTGTTTTTTCGGAAAAACCTCCAATCTATTTATCTTCAATTATGATAGTACAACAAATAGCAGAAATAAAAAAAATTATATTCAGTAGACCGCCATCATCACCCCTTTCTCGCCGGAGCCGGGCAAAACTTGTGTTAGTAGACAGTCAGGAAGTCGTCGTGATAAGGCCTCATAGGACCAGCGCAGCAAAACAACAACTGCCGTTGAGGAGTAACATAGATCAAAAGGATCCAACCTGAAGACACATGAACACATATGAACTACGACCATATCCGAGCAAATCCAGCAAGGACAGATGCTCCGGAGACACACCTCCACACGCCCACCGACGATGCTAGACGCACCACCAGGATGGGGCTAGGCTGGGAGAACATTATTCCCTTCTAGGAGCCGATGATGGCTCATCTTCCTAAGAAGGACACAAACTTCAAACAGACACAATAAAAAACAACTAAAAATGAAGTTGGAACCGTCCCACCGGTAAGGACCAAGATCCACCACACCACCATGGCCTAAGGCGACGACAGACGGGGTAGACCTTGTGGTGGCCGGCAGGAGGTGAGCAACCTAGCCGCCTTCTACCGACAAGTGTTCATTGAGTACAGGAGTTTGTCTTGCATCACACAACCAAAAGGGACGGCTAGTTCATTGCATAGTTCATCATCGAAGTCTACTACTAGTTCATAGATACTCCCTCCGTAAAGATATATAAAACCATTTAGATTACTAAAGTAGTGATCTAACGCTCTTACATTTATTTACATGACAATACATGTACTACGAATTAGACTAGTGTAGGCGGGGGGCTTTGGCTGCAGTATTCGCTTTCTCAGTCGCGTCCCGCTTGAACACCTTGATGCCCTCCGACAGCGCCTTCATGTTCTTCTGGCGGACACAATGGGCATCAGTCTCCACGGAGATCATCAATGACTAGCACATGACTTCGCAGAAGACCTGGTTATCGTTGGAGTCACTCGGGAGGTGGACAATTGGAGCGCACTGGCTAGATCAGCCCTTGTCTTGGACCTTTTGCCGCGCGCATCGCGCCACTCACCTCTGACTCCGGGAGCCGCCACGGGCTCGGATGGCACTGGCAGTTGCGCGTCCTTCGTGCCACCAACGACGCTTTGTTGGCGACGGTGGCACGACAAGTGTGCCACCCTCGTTCATGTTCATCGTCGACCTTACGTCCACCGGTGACGGGCAGATTATGGGCTCCGACAAGGACGATTAGTGCATGGGAGGCGGCGGGGCCTTGAGTCCCAAGTCGGTCGGTACGTGTCCCATGACCTACTCCGGCGACCGCACCTTCATGTCACTAGTAGAAAATGGAGCTTTATTATCGGTTCGTAAGGGCCTTTAGTGCCGGTTCTGCAACTGGCACTAAAGGGTGGAGACTAAAGCCCCCACCCTTTAGTACCAGTTCAGCACGAACCGCCACTAAAGGCCCACCACGTGGCGTGAGCTCGCGCCGTGGTATGGGGGACCTTTAGTCCCGGTTGGTAACACCAACCGGTACTAAAGGTTTTTTTGTTTTTTTTTGAAATTTTTGGAATTTTTTTGATTTTTTTTTATTTTTGATTTTTTGATTTTTTTTGATTTTTTTGATTCCACCGGTGACGGGCAGATTATGGGCTCCGACAAGGACGATTAGTGCATGGGAGGCGGCGGGGCCTTGAGTCCCAAGGCGGTCGGTACGTGTCCCATGACCTACTCCGGCGACCGCACCTTCATGTCACTAGTAGAAAATGGAGCTTTATTATCGGTTCGTAAGGGCCTTTAGTGCCGGTTCTGCAACTGGCACTAAAGGGTGGAGACTAAAGCCCCCACCCTTTAGTACCAGTTCAGCACGAACCGCCACTAAAGGCCCACCACGTGGCGTGAGCTCGCGCCGTGGTATGGGGGACCTTTAGTACCGGTTGGCTAAAGGTTTTTTTGTTTTTTTTTTGAAAATTTTGGAATTTTTTAGATTTTTTCTTGGTAACACCAACCGGTACTAAAGGTTTTTTTGTTTTTTTTTGAAAATTTTGGAATTTTTTTGATTTTTTCCGATTTTCAATTTTCTGAATTATTTGATGATTTAGTCTCTAATCACCCCTCTTAACTGCTCAAGTGCGGATCACTCATTCCAAATCGTCTAACTTCCCGGTCGGTCACCCATCCTCTCACTACTCCAACCTGAGCACGCTTAACTTTCGGGTTCTATTCCCCCTCGTTTCCAAGTCTTCACTTGTTGTTTTCCTGACAATAGTAAGATGTCAATCCTATTAACCCTCATGAGTTTAGCTTAAGCATGAAGTCACACATTTCACTGTTTGAGTTTGAAACTATTATTCTAAAAAACAATAATTATTTAGTAACAATAATATTTCTTGAATAAGTAGTTTGACCATAGTTTGACCAGATTTGACTAAAATTCAAAAAAAACTTAAATATTTATTTAGTAACACTAATATTTTTGAATAATTATTTAGTAACACTAATACTTCTTGAATAGGTAGTTTGACCATAGTTTGACCAGATTTAACTAAAATTCAAAAAAACTGATATTTGAGCATAACTTTTTTTCCTTTATGCCGTAGGCCGTCAAAATCGGATGCGGATTTTCGTGCTAAACATTTTGATATATTATACGTTTTTTTCGACATCATATGCAAAAGATATAGTCGTTTTACTTTTTCATCACACTTTTTTGCAAAACATATCCAAATTTAATTTTTAAAATTTTTCTCACTTTTAGGTGTAGTAACATAACTACATCTCGAAGGATTTTAATTTTTGAAGTTTTTTATCATTTTCTTTTGTTTTTTTAAAACTAAAATGGCGATGAGGGGGGGGGTAGAGTTTGAAAATTGCCATATAGTCCCGGTTTGTGTCTCCAACCGGGACTATAGGTTAGACCCCTTTAGTGCCGGTTCGTGGCACGGACCGGTACTAAAGGTTAGCCCTTTAGTACCGGTTTGTACCACGAACCGGCACTAAAGGGGCTCGTGGGCCCCGACCTAACGCCAGCCTGCCACCACCCCTTTAGTACCGGTTCGTGGCACGAACCAGTACTAAAGGTTCAACACGAACCGACACTAATGCATAGCCGTTCAAACCGGGACTAATGGTATCAATAGTACTGGGCCAAAATCGAATCGGGACTAATGTGTCTCACATAAGGTCCTTTTTCTACTAGTGTGTGTCTCATACTCTCATTCTTGCCGGACAGGACATGGCCAACACCGGAGCTGAACAAGAAGGACTTGGAGGACGACCACCACTTTAGATTTAGAGTTGGTTTAGGTCTGGTCATTTTTTCCTAATGAAATATGTTGAAAATGTAATGAATGTGATTCGGTTTAGATGAAAATTATTTGGTTCGCATGTAATTACCCGGTTCGAAATGTAAGCGGGCATGTTTGGATGGTCGGTTTCTGCATCACTGCCCACGGACTGGTCTCACCAGTCCGCGGACAGGATTTGGGGGTCAGCATTGGAGATGACATTACATATTGATCAATGAAGCGGCCATGATATTTCCTCCAAAAGAAAAAAATTCAAGAGATACCAAGAGAGGTATGGGGATCGAGAGTTAGTTATGCGTCGCTGCCCTGTGGGATATAAAGTGTGAATCATACTAGTAGAAAGTAGAAACTAGTGGTCCAATTTACCTTTTCGTGTGCAGAAATGAGCACAATTGAAGTTTTGAGTTTGTGTTTATACTGCATCGTATGATGAAATTGTTGGGAAAAACTAATGATCTATCACACAGTGCCTGCAAAAGAAAAATCAAAACATTGTTCGCTTGATTCAGACCAATTGTAGAAACTGAGGTGCGAAATAAGATGAATGATGAATGGCTGAATCACTGTTACTTTGGTGTGCTATATTGAGCGTGATGTATTGTAAGCATTGATGGTATTAAGATTATGCAGTGCTATCAAAAAATGAGGAAGCACAAGGGGCTACTACCTCATGGACTTCATGATAATAGTATATTATGTTCTTTTTTTTTCTTCAGAAGTTCATATGAACAATTGACTTGGTCTATGTCCAATGTCTTGTTTTTAAATACCCGATTTTACGTTGCAGATCCAGGTCCTTTATCATTGCTGGTGAAGAAACGATGGCTTTGAATTAAGCAAGTCTTCACTAATTTGGTACCAAACCATGTTTGCAATGATGCACTTCCTTAAAGTACTTGTTCTAATGAATTTCCTCTCGTGATAATAAAGAATTTATATTTCGTTTGTAATGTAATTTTGTGGCATACTTCTAACAACATTGGTGTGGTGTTATTTCCCGCTATATTTAGTCACTTAGTTTTAGCCCTAGGCTTTGAGAAATCCTGGCTCCACCTCTGGCCACTATGTTGCCGGCGTGGGCTTTAAATAGTGGGCGGTGGGAAGGCTAGGCGACGAGTCCCTTAATGGTTGGTGGCAGAAGGATGGACCGGTGGTGCCGGAGTAAGTTGGTTGGCAACCATGTACATTTAATGGAGGGAGGCGGATGGACTGGTGCCGTATGAATGCGGGGAGATGTTGCCTGCACCGAGAAGCCATGCGTTGCGGAGCTCTCGGCCAGTGCGCCACTTTAATGTCGGCTCTAATGAGACGTCACATCTGCTTTAGGGCTGCATGAATGTGGTGTTGACGGTGTGTAGCGGCGCTGACCAGCACGCGGGCAGGGCAGAGGGTTGTGGGTGGTACATGCTAGTCAGACGCGGATGTGGCAGCGGTCCGAATGTCCGCAAACCTAGCCCCCACCACTTTGTTTTCAGTTTGTGGGAAAAAGTGCGTCGACCACCGAGCGGACCGATACATGACCGCATTGTATGGCAAAACACGTCTGGACCGCGTGGTCCAGATGGAAGCATGTGGTTTGAGGGTCGGCGATGGAAATGCTTTTATACTCCTCACCTACAGTGCCCTCGCCCATACTTGTCGGGATACGCCATACCATGACATGCAATGATAGCATAGTTTTATGTTGCTTGATTATTGTACAATAGTTCTTTGCAAACTAACTCATGAAAATACACACATTCTGATTAATTTAGTTTGGATAGATTAGTTAGAGGGGGTTGTATGTAATTAAGAGAAAATTCCAAGGTGAAAAGGGTTTGATGAATGCACAATGCCAATTGCAATGGTGAGATATGTGAACTCAAAAATAAAATAAAATTGACACCACATACATTTTAGAATTTTTAATTAATTAGAACTAGGCTAGATCCCGATTTACATGTCTCAAATGTGCTTTTTTTACTCATGCATTGTAGAGTCTTCTAATAGGAAGTCTAAGATATTAACACGGGTGTGCATAGACATGCACACGAACATATAAGATGTGATACAACATTAAAGAGGCCAGGATTATCCTTTATGAATGTGATTTTCATCCCCTATGCTTTGGTTCCATTTAGTCAAAAATTGCACATTCATGTTATTTGAAAAACACCACAATTTACATTGAAAAATATAATCTATCTATAGCATATTTGTAATAACAATATGTTGGGTTGTATAACAATAAGATATATTAGAAACCAAACAAACACTTAGACTTTAGGATGAAGATCGTATTGATTAGAAAATATAATTTAGTTTTTTAAGTAAAAGTAAATTCCGCGGAAGTTAAAATGTTTAGTATAATTAGATAAATATTAATCGCATGTAAAATAATTATCTACTTTTTCACTCTGATTTTGGCCACAAAATTATCTTTTAGTTTTTTTGTTCTACTTAGAATCTTACGTTCTTAAGAAGTTGATCCCCACTACTATCAATTCTCTCGACATGCACATAGTCCACATCATCGTGATGCCACATCAGCATTCTCTCAACATGCAGCCTCCACCTCAGCAATAAAAATCAATGAATCGTTAGGTACAATCTGTGTGGGATGAATTCATATTCTGCATAGGCTCTGCAGTGCACATCCGTTCCTCTTCGTCTTCTAAAATTGATGGGATAGCCTACTATTAAGAGCCGAGATGCACCATCTTATCCTCATCTCCCCGCCTAGCCTCCTCTTTCCCCGTCTCTACTCAAATCTCACGTTCTCTTCCATTGGGAGCTCTGCTACTCGATGCCAAGTTCGTGGTGAGGATCGGTGGCTTCTTATTCGATTGATTCCCTGCCATCCTCCTTGGGTGGATTTGGCGAAACTACGTGCTGGGGGGCGTGCTCTTCTTCTCTGCCTGGATCACGCTCGCGGGCTCGCGCTCTCAAGAAGCTGGTGCGGCTGGCTCCCAACGGGTACCACATGGACCAACGTGTAGCCGACCTATGTCCCCATTCCTGCTCCAAACGACAGTGACGAGTTGATCCTGTACCACGAGGGGTGGAAGAAGAACCGTCAATGGCATGCCCATGCTTTACTGCTTTTCACCCCCCTGCAACAACATAAGCTACAAGAAGGTGAAGACCTGCTTTGTCGTTTGTTATTTATTATTATGGTCATGTAAATCAAGCATTACTACTTGTAGAGGTAAAAGAAACGTACGGCGGCTTACCCCACAATGGCACAAATGCAGGAAAAATGATGACGGCAATTGAACTACTGGCTCGCCTTTAAATACCAGGCTCGACTGCCATCATCCGCCACAACTTCCCCGCGTGTGGTGAGTTCAGATCGTTCTTCGGCCTTCCCTACTTCATCAATCTATCGTTTTATCTAATTTTTATCATATTTGGCGCAAGCTTCGCAAAAATTTGCTGCAGGAGTGCATGTATTGAGGGTTATTTGTGTTTCATCCTACATTGGTCTCTTCTTGCTCGCGTTAAAACAAGCTTCCCATCTCTGAAATTTATTGTTTGAATTTGATTAAATCTGCTCCTTTTGGCGTGCGTGTGCGGTGTGAACTTTTATTGAACCTTGTGCTTCTGGCGATTGCCTTACTTATAAAGCGGCGCGAAGGCCTTTTTCAATAATTTGATTAACACATGATATATGTGACTTATATTTGTTTCAATACGTATAGGACAGCAATGACATATCATTCCTACCATTCCATGCAATCCATTGGCTCAAACAAATCATCTAATACTCAGGACTACAACTTAATTACTACTCCCTCTGTAAACTAATATAAGAGCATTTAGATTACTAAAGTAGTGTCTAAATGCTCTTATATTAGTTTACGGAGGGAGTACTCTTTTTTACTTATGCCAATCATGATCCCCACTTAAGTTTAAAGAAAGGCTTGGATGACTTTAGGTTGGCATATACAGTATACGTGAGTCAACTATTTTTTCCTTTTTCTTCTATTCTACTCATGGTGGAGGTACCAGAATTATGCACATACAAATCAGCCCCGTTCGCTTGCTGCAAGGAACAGTAGTATCTCGATCATTCCACACGAGACATGTTGTGCTGCCACGCTCGCTCACCTGATTCAGAGCAGCAATTTACTGCAGTCTGCAGCTAGCACATGTAAGCATGCCCACATCCGTGTGAGTATCCAATGGATTCCTTCCACGCACTGTTATGCATTAACGCAAGCACACACGCACTTTCAGTTCTTTAGTAGATCCTGACGATATCGTTCCGATGATTATTTATTGTGTAGATGCACCTTGTTTTCTGACTTTCTGGGTTATGGTGGAGCTTAGGTTTTACGTGAGATCGAAGGGGATCCACTCAATTGATGGATAAAAAGATCATTTGCGAGAGTTGGGTGTTTTATGTGTTGTTAATTGTTTCAGGAGATTTAAATTCATGGCTTGGCGTTGGTGGTCCTAGTTTACAGCTCTCAATTTTGCACTCCTTCATAGATTTAGTCCTTTACTAGCTTTCAGTGGTTCAATTTTTCCCTCCTTCATAGATTTAGTCCTTTACTAGCTTTCAGTTGAAGAACCACATATTTCTCATAGATAATCTTGATCATAAACCCACAATTCATTGGATCTCGACAAACACACCGCAAAAAGAGATTACATCGAATAGATCTCCTCGAAGACCGAGGAGAACTTTGTATTGAGATCCAAAGAGAGAGAAGAAGCCATCTAGATACTAGCTATGGAACCGAAGGTCTGTGGTAAACTACTCACAACTCATGGTGAGGCGATGATGATGATGGAGAAGCACTCCGTGGTAGATCCCCCTCCAGCGGAGCTTCGAAACAGGCCCCAAGATGGGATCTCACAGGAACAGAAGGTTACGGTGGTGGAACTAGGGTTTTCTCTCCTCCTCTGATGATTTCAGGGTACATAGGTATATATAGGAGAAACGAGGGCACCGGGGGCCAAACGTGGGGCCCACGAGGCAGGGGGCGCGCCCCCCACCCTCGTGGGCGCCACGTGTGCCCTACTCCATGGTTCTCAAGTCTCCCATGCGTGATTTTCTCCAAAAATATCTCTCCCGAAGGTTTCATTCCGTTTGGACTCCGTTTGATATTCCTTTTCTGTAAAACTCTGAAATAGGCAAAAAACAACAATCTGGACTGGGCCTTTGGGTTAGTAGGTTAGTCCCAAAAATAATATGAAAGTGTATGACAAAGCCCATTAAACATTCAAAACATCGTAAATAATAGCATGGAACAATAAAAAATTATAGATACGTTGGAGACGTATCAAGCAACTAGCGCAACCAAACCGTTTCAGCAACCGCATGAGCCACATCATGGTACTCAGCTTCAGCAGACGAGCGGGAGACCGTGGCCTTCCTTTTTGAAGACCAAGAAACCAAATTGTTACCAAGAAAAACACAAATTCCGGATGTGGTCCTACGAGTATCTGGACAACCAGCCTAGTCTGCATCAGAGTAAGCTGTCAAGGAGGTAGGAGAGGATTTTTTTGATATGAAGACCTAAGTCTAGTGTGCCTTTGAGATACCGAAGAATACGTTTGACATGATTGTAGTGTGGAATACGAGGATCATGCATGTATAAACAAGCTTGTTGGACAGCTAAAGAAATTTCAGGACGAGTGAGGGTAAGATACTTAAGTGCACCGGTAAGACTACGATAAAGAGAAGGATCAGAGAAAGGATCGCCGTCGGCAGAGAGTTTGGAACCTGTATCAACAGGGGTACGGGAAGTTTGACAATCAAGCATACCAACACGAGAAAGTAGATCCAAAGTGTACTGATGTTGAGATAAGAAAAGACCAGAGGAGTCACGGATAATGATGGGCCTCTAACCCCTCGTTGGTTACCCCAAATGGAAGGTGTAAGATGCAGTGTTGTGGAAGTTTTTCCCTTAGCAAAGATGCCAAGGATCGAATCCCCTGAGACTCCTAGGTTCAACAAGTAGGTGTCAACTGCTAACGGCGCCAGATATTAGCAATCAACGTGGACCTGCACACAGATACAAATAACTTTGCTCCCAACGAGTACAGAGAGGTTGTCAATCCCTCCGGCCTTGTAGTTCACAAAGGATTAAAAGCAATGATAGTAGTGATAGATAATGTTTGCAATAGTAAGTAAAAGCGAAAAGTAAATAGCGGATGTGATCAATGATGGTAATATGGACCGGAGTCTCATGATGTTCACTAGTGATGTCTCTCTCCCAAAAGACGATAAAACAACTATGTGAGGTAAACGAATTACAGCTGGGCAATTGACAGGACCACGAACGCAAACCAATGCTGACTACATTGCAAGAAAGGTTGAGGTTCAAAGCATGGGCGGTACGCCAAAGTAAGTAGACCGAAATCCATCAATATCTACTACTAATCATCCACCTTGAGATATCTATCCAGAACATCTCGCTGGTATTAAGTTGTGAGCCCCACCCATAGTGTAAACTGAAAGCAACAGACAACTGCATTAAAAGAACTTTGCGTAAAGTAAACAATCCTTGCACCCGCGGGCACAAGCACCGTTGTTTTCTCCCTTGTGGCAACAACACATCCCCTAGACTCATGTTTCTGTCACTCAAGCTAGTCATCGAGGGGCATGAACCCACAATCGAGCATAACGTTCCCTCTTGGAGTCACTACCTACTACTTGGCCAAAGCAATAAATAACAACGGAGAACATGCAAGAATTACTTATGAACATAAATATAAAAGAGGTAGATCAAATATATTACTCAAGATCAATCTGAACATAATCTCATAATCCATCGGATCCCAGCAAACTCAACATAGCAACAACATAAGGATTACATATGTGCCTCGATCATGTAGGGCAGCTCACGAGGACTAATTAGTGAAGCACAAGAACGGGAGGAGAACATCACATAGCTACTGGTCATGGAGTCATGGTCCAAGGGAGACTACTCACGAGTCATCCGGGAGGCGTCCATGGTGGTGGAGAAGCTCCCGGTGGTGATCCTCCCCTCCGGCAGGGTGCCGGGAAGGGTTCTCCTGGTGCTCCCGATCTTGGAAGCGGCGGCGGCGGCGGAACAGAGATGGGATCGCGAAAAGAGTTCTTGTTATGAGGGTTTCGAAGGAAGCTCTAAATATATGCCAAAGGGGGGCACCAGACGGGGCTCGGGGGCCCAGGCGCCCCCCCGGCGCGGCCCAGGG
>LR738714.1:863000909-863033558 GCA_902687465.1 Secale cereale | reverse complement strand
ATATATATATGAAATATAACTCATGTGTCCATAGTTTTATTTAACCATCCTAATCTCATTCATCAAGGCGCATATAGCCAAGTCTTGTAGCCACTTTAGCTATCTCAAAACTTATAAGGGCATCGAACGCAGCATATCTGATTTGTTGAAAGTTCAATGGAGCAATCACCCATCCAGAATTCCTCAGTTGCTTGCACTCTTTGCCCTTCTCCAGATTCGTTCCCAACACAAAATTTGCTAGGTCAAATAGCGACGGTGTAGGTTTACTGCAAATTGTAGTTGGTATATCAATGCGCTCTTGTAGGTCAACGGGCTTTTTAATATGGAGGCCGTATGGCTGAAGCATTTTTTCGTCATTGCCAATTGCCGCTCCACAAAAGAAGATATCCTCACGAGCAAGAAATTTGTTGAGCTCGTCTGGTATGCGAGGCGAGTGCACGATGTGGTACACCAAGCAATCATCTGCAAAACACAGTTGAAGTACGGCGGCGCGTCGTTTTATTTCCGGGGGCAGATCCTTCTGCTTCATACCATGAACTTGGTCTGTGAACTCGCAGTCTAGACCAACAAGCTTCATTTCCACCTTTTGGGGAGTTCGACACACTCTTGACCCATTCCTCAACGACGCCTGGTTCATTGGCGACCGTCACGGTTGCCTTGAAGCCAGAAAGTAGATCAAAGCGATGAATAATAGGAGCAGGCTGAGCCACCAGAAGGGCAGCAGAGTGATCATTCTCCTCTGGAGCTAGCGGAGGCAGCAGAGTATAATCAAAGATGGAAATAGTCTGCGGCTGCAGTAGCTCCAAGGCGCATGGCAAATCGATCATATCATTGTCATTGGTCTCCTTAGGAAGCGCCCTGTAGTCATAGACCAAGTGAGCGATAGGAGATATCATGAACAAATAAAACACATATTTTTTTGGTATTATTAGTACATGTCAACACCCAACAAGTAGAACTATAAATAACTCAAACACAAATTACTCGTGTTAAATAGATGAAGAGCTCTTCTGAAAAGAAAAACTGAACTTTCTCATAAACAAACTCCTAGATCTATTCTGAAAATGAATCTGAGTGTTCATCTTTTTTTTTTGCGCAAGAAGGATTAAAGTACTCAGCTGTGCCATCGTGCAATATACTGCTTGAAACTCCAACCTATAAATGCATGAACTTTTTTTGCGAGGGAAATTCATGAACTTTAAAAGAAAGCTGGGACTAAATTGAACCAGAGAAATTTCTCAAGACATCGTACAGAGAAAGATTCACAAGCAAGACAACTCAAATTCATTCATAAGATGGCAAAATAAGAATGCATCAGCCCGTTTCCTATCATAAAATAAGAAGACAATAAAATGAGTTGCAGTAGTATATTACTATACCATGATGACTTCGTCTTGGCTTGCAGCGCCGCCATAGTCAGGTGTATTGCAAATTGAGATATCCACTACGTACGCCGTAGTTGTTGCTTCTCTCAGACCGATGGATTGTATGTGATCGAGGAGATGGTTTGTCAATCCGGCCAAAAGGCTGCTTATAAACTAGCCGATTGGGAGAAAAATAGCAAGTATTGATATTCGCATTTTGGGAAGGAAACGGTAAGGATTTTGGCGCAGTGCTTATCCGGAGCGATTTTTTAATAGCTTTCTTTATGTTACATTCGCGTCAAAGAGCAAGTATTGATATTCGCGTCACCTCTTTCTTTATGTGAACATGGTCGGTTAGGTTTAGCATTTTTGAATGTGAACGTGCTCCAATTTTATTTAACGTTTTTGCATGCGAACGTAGTCTATTTATTATTTGTGTATTAGGAATGTGGTCCGTTTTACATTCACATAGGACATGTTCGGTTGCGCGTAGCGATTTTGTCTGCATTGCATGTGTGTCTCAGTTGAGGCTGGTTGAGGAAAAACAAAGAAAAAGCCATCATCTGTGTATCGCTTCACTATTGGGAAAAGGCTTATACGTGGCCCCTGGTGAGTGGGAGGGGGTGCGATAAACTGCTCGTCACTGGCTATCGACATAACAGTGTTGGGCATAAGTAAGGACCCGCCACTCCTACATCCTTGCTAATTTCTTAATCGGCAAAAAGCAACAGTAGCGGGCACGTAGGCTTGTCACTGTTGCCATGCTAATCAGTGGCGGACAATTTCTACCAACCGCCACAGCCATATTAGGGTGACTCGCCCTCACAGGATTCAAATTTTGTAAGATTTTGAAGTGACGTGTCCTATTACGCGCCCGCCAAAGCTATATTTGGTCACCCTGCCACATAGCACTCAAATATGGCTTTGGCGGGCGCTATCTGCCACCAGTAACTCTTATGCATGACCTTATCCACTCCACCCCCATCCACAGCGATTCAAACCTTTCTCCCTCTGTATCTCTCTCGCTTCGCCGGACTCGCTACGTGACGTCCTTCGCCGCCGCCACCGGTGAGTTCGTGGTTCGCTGCCTCGAACGGCATCGTGGACCCAATCTTCATCATCGCTTGCGCTGTCTATTGTTGTCTTGAATTCCTCGGCCTTGCCATCCAACGCCGCCTCCAACTACTTCCTTGTCACCGTCGCTCGCACCTTCCTCGACCTGCAATGTCATCGCGTCCCCATCAAACTCATCGTCCGCCTCCACCTCGTCCTTTTTCCTTCTTGTCGTCCCTGTCCGCCCCGGTGACCACACCTCCCATCTCTCTTTTAATGGAGATCATAGTTGTTCTCATTTATTGTACTTGTACATTACCAACATTTTGTTAGTGTACTTAAAATTTGTTATAGGATGTATTGTAGTTGTAATTCAACGACTTAAATTTGATTTCTTGCGCTAGAGTACTATGTACTGCATATACGGATCAACATATAGTACCATATTTTCTTCATCATGCAGATATTCATAATGAGTGCCAAAGTTTTCGCGAAATGTGGATTAAGTTCCATTTCGCTTAATTACTGGCACTCAATATGTCCAATTTCTAGCAAAGGACATTCCAATTTTTCCGTAAGTTTTTAGCTTAATATGGACAAGCTACTTAATTATATTTTCCATCTGTTGGATAATACTCACTCTTAATCCACAAACTGAGATGCGAGTTGT
This sequence comes from Secale cereale, assembly GCA_902687465.1. NCBI lineage: Eukaryota > Viridiplantae > Streptophyta > Magnoliopsida > Poales > Poaceae > Secale > Secale cereale. The sequence goes on along the minus strand of LR738714.1, from coordinate 863,030,471 downwards.
TCTAACAGGATGACACCGACTGTTGTCATAGGGGGTCGTCCTTCTTCTTGTCTTCGTCCCAGACTTTGGTAAAGCAGGAGGAGAAGATGAAGGACGTCTATCACCGACAGTCAAAAATATAGTGAGTAAGTGAATGAGTGAGTGTACAACATATATATAACCACTTGAGAGATGAACCGACTGTTATCATAAGGTGTTGTTCTTCTCCCTCTTCCTCCTCTAAGACCATGGTAAAGCAGGACCTTGGTAAAGTAGGAGGAGAGCGGGAAGAACGGCCATCACCGACTATCGAATTTACGGTGAGTAAGTGAGTGTACACTGTGGGTTCATGAAAATTAAGTGCGAGAAATGTCCACCCAATGGCCATCACCGACTATATATATATAACCACTAACGAGAAGAACCAACTTAAGTGCGAGAAATGTCCACCCAATGGACAAATATGGATTGTTGTCATAAAAGTTCTATCTTTTATATTATCATAAATCTGCTTTCATGAAAATTTTATTTTATCTAAATGTCAACTTGTTTAATGCGATTTCGATGGAGAAGCCGAAACGCCTCGAAACGGAACTCCTACAGTCATAGACATCATCACAAGGATGGCTGAGTACAAGGAGATCATGCTCACCTATGTGAGAGCACCCGAGTAGCCATCGAGAGCACTCTGGCATACGTCAAGTGTGCTGCAGCATATGTTCAGAGCACAAGAACACTGAGATCACTAGAGCAGCCGCCGAGAGTGTAATCTGCGAGGACCCCTCCCCCTCCCCCCAAGCCGAGTTCACAAAGATGTTGGAAGGCGAGGACAGCTCATGATACAGCTAAACTTTTACTTCAGAATTACTAGTGCGCTGTCTTTATGTGATCTATATGATCGATGTTTGTGAACTTAATTTCTTCATTGCTATGATGAAACCAAACGTTTGCTTCTGAACTACTACTGAACTGCCTTTATGTCATTTCACTGGTGCAGAGATGTGCTATACAAACGGTTTTTGACCCCTTTCGGTGACGGCATTTTAAACCGTTGCCTAGTGAGTGTGGGCGACAAGGGGGTCCTTCACACACGATCCAGAACCCGTCGGGGTTAGACTCTTCGGTCACACACGATACGCAAAATGAACTCGTGTGCGATCGGGCTAGCCATCGCATACACTTATACAGGCCAAATTATTTCCGTTCGTAAGTACATCCCACAAATGAGTCCTAGAGAAATGTTTCCTTTCGTAGGTATATCACACACAATTTTTATGTAGAATCGTTTGTGCGAGGTGACCTAACGCAAACGGCTCTCCTGCCAAAGCCGTGTGGGATTGTAAATTGATCCAACACGTGTACTTTCTAGAAACCGTGTGGGTCTTTTGAGTTCATCACCCAGAGTGTCGTCAGAGAAACCGTTTGCAATAGAAAACCCCAATAAGCACGCTAATTGGCCTATTATTGATAATATATGTAGTAATTAATTTGACATTTCTTATAAAACACACCATATATTCCATATTTGTAGAAGGACATACATGATTTCATAATTGAATTACATCAGATAGCTTCAGCACTTAGTTACATCATATAGGCATATATCTAACTACGTCATTACACAACAGCACCAAGGTTCACATGCAACATGAAAAACCTTTGAAAAGTGCCATCATGCATGGTAAATAGACAGATTAATCTCATCTAGAAAACTGCAGAAGCGGAAGGCGGATATTGAGCCTTCAGTGATGTTAAATATCTTTGCAACTTTAGGCCAGTGGCTATGGATAATTACTCGCTCAGCTTTCTTCCCCTTGAGAAAGACTTCAATATTGTACCGTGGTGTTGAATGAATACCTTCGTCGCCTCTTGACCATGTAGGTGGTTTAAGAGGTAATCATCGGTGAACTGCTTTGGAAAGTACTGAAAACAAAGATATGCATAAATAGTTATTATAAATTTTGAAATGGCACAAGGGGAAAAACAAGGTAAAAGAGTTAATACCATCCTATAGTTGACTGATGTCTTCTTCATTGTGCAAACAAAGATCTTGTTGTTATTTGTCGCATGTTTCTTTATCCTAACAATATTTATGAGTTTATTGACTTGACTGATATTCATGGACATCTCATTTCCCCATATGCAAAATGGGTCGAACTGTGGGTCTAAGCCTCTGACAGCAGGACCTACATGTGCAAGACCAAATTGTAAAAAACCCAAATATTAGAATGATTCCTGAAATTGCACAATAATGTGCTATTATAGTGAAAGGACCATACATGAGCAAACCTCGATGGTAAACCTCAGTGCCTCTCATTGTTTCCCTGCAACACATATAAGGAAGATCTTCATTAGGTTAACTAAGAGTTGGCATACTATCGGTAGAATATGTTAATGAAAAATAAACAAATTGTAGATGCAACAGATTAACTCGAGCCGCATGGAAAATTCAGATAACCTAACCAAGCATGCTAACCAACTTGGAAATAGAGCAATTATATATGTTTCTCATGTATTGAGTACAACCAAATTCGATTTATTTCTCACATGCATAAGAATACAAAACTGTACCCACAACAAATGAACATCAAAATACAGAACTGAATCAAGCATTTAGTTGGAGAGAAGAACAAATGAACCAAAATAGTTAACTGAGCCAAACATTGCAAAATAGAACATATACTAGAAGATAAGACAGTTCACGAAACCAATAATGCTTGAGAACTGCTAGGAAATGTAGCAATTGTTGGACCAAACTATTAACTGAACATTATATCTCGGAATATCAGATTGCACATTAACATTATAGAGGACAAATCACTAGAAGGCATGGCCGGTGGCCTCGAGAAAACACCAAAAACTGTATTTTAAAGTAGACAACCGCGTGACGGCGTCGAGGTGGCCTCGAAGATGAGGTGCTCCTCCAAGATCTGGCGGTCGGCACGCATGGCATTTTTTTTGAACATTCAACGACAGTAGGTGAGTGTCCTACTGAACACTTTATTGTTGCGTTCCTTCCATATACTCCAAGCCGCCGTCAGGAATATCTCCATGAACATGGGCCTCGTCCATCGCTGTCGTCTAGAGTGCAAGATTTCTAGGCGGTTCCCTCCATATGTCCGTTCAAGCCCTAGCTCCCTCCAGTAGTCTCTACTGAAGGGACAGTCAAAAACAGATGCTCGACGGTCTCCTCCACATGTCTTGTGCACAACACACATTCCACCCCGTCCGAGATGGTGTAGTGTCTCCTTTTAAGCATGTTTTTAGTGTTCACGCGCCAGCACCAGCCACGCGAACACCTTTATCTCCATCGTGCACTTGCACTTCCAAATCCAGCCGAACGCTGCATCCGCCACAACTTCTCTGAAGTAGTTTCTGTAGTATTTTCTGGAGGAGTACTGTCCATCCGACAAGCAGACCCACGAATCCTTGTGGGCATCATCAGGTTCGATCTCTCTTGTGAGATCTTGAATATCCAGTACCTCATCGTGAGCCAGCTGAGAGAGGGGCAAGTGGAACCCCTGTTGGATGTTTGTGATGGATAAGAAGTCTCTGACAGATGCATCTTCCATCGTGGTGAAGGAGAAAGCCCGTGGGTGTGACAACTCATGAGTCTCATCCAGCCACATATCTTTCCAGAAAAACATCGACGTGCCATCCCCTACCACAACCTTAGTGATCCCTCTGTAAGTGTCACTTAGTTTCATCACGTCCCTCCACCAAAAGGATCCGCAGATATCCGCAGCGTGTGGGACCTGATGTTCATAGTATGTGTCCCAAATCAAGGTGCACCACGGGGTGTCTTTCTTGTTGTAGAAGCAGTGTAGGAATTTGAGGAGCAGCACTTCATTTTGGACCTTGATATTGAGGGCCCCTAGCCCTCCATGTTTCTTGGGTCTACATACCAGGTCCGAGGAAGCCAAGGGGTTGCATGTTTCACCTTGTTCTGTCTTTTTGCGCCAGAGGCATCTGCGTCGAATCTTGTCCAAGTGCTCTATCAACTTGAGAGGAAACTTGAGTGTGCACATGGGGTAAATCAAGAGGGAGGTGATCAGCGAATTAAGAAAGGTTAACTTACTCCCCTGATTCATCATACACAGCGAGGAGGAAAGCCTGTGTTCTGCATTCTCCACGATCGGCAAGAGCTCGCTCACAGTGGGCCTAGTGGTCCCCATGGGCAATCCAAGGTACGTGAAGGGCATCGCTCCAACAAAGCATTGCCATATTTGGGCCAGATCAGCGGTCAGACTTTCATCCACATTGAGTGGTACCAGTATAGACTTGCCAAAGTTTATTTTGAGCCCGATAGAATTTGCGTAGTCTATCAAATTTTGTTTCATAGTGCGCGCTTGCGCCGGGCTCGCCGGCATCACCAGGATGGTGTCGTCGTCGTATTGCACCACGGGATAGTCCATTCCTACACCCGAGGGGATCGGTAGATCAATTAGCCCACGTCGATGCGCGTTATTGATGGCTGATTGCAGCAGGTCGGCTTGCAGCACGAATAGAAGTGGGGGAGCAGATAGCCCTGCCGTACACCACAGCTGCAGTCAAAGTGTCGGTCCGGAACCCCATTCAGAAGCACCGAAGATTTTCCGGATCCGAAGATGTTCTTGATCCATCCAAGCCAGCGGTCAGTCACTCCGGGAAGATCCCCCTCCGCTTGTCGCTCGGGCACGGGACGCCTCCTTGACGACCTTGCTCGTCGTGGTGGCGCGCGTCGCCCGGCGCTTCAGTTGCTGTCGGGGCGCCTGTGGCCTCACCGTCTCGGCGGCCTTGCGGAGGCGCTTCTTCTGTTGCGGCGGAGGGCTTGGTGGTGGCGGAGAATTCTCCGAGGATGAGGAGGCGTCGTCATCAAGATTCAGAGACCCGCCAGAGTCTTCATCGGAATCACCGGACTCGGCGTCTTCCCACTCCTCGGCGGGCCCGCTGGACTCAGCACCCTGCCCGGCAGCCTCGCCCATCCCGGCAGGCTCCCCGGTAGGCTCCCCGGCAAACTCCTCGGGCGCGATCTTCAGTAGCTTGAGGAATTCCTCCTCCTCGGCCTGGCTCACCGCTTCCACCGCCTCCGCTTCATCCACTGTGTATCCAAATTCACCTGCCGCTGCAGCCGCAGCGGCCTCCTCCATCCTGGAGGCAATGTACGCCACATCCCGCTCGGTGGTCTCCCGGGTGAGCCCCTTCTTCTCCTCGGCTTTTCGTGGTTTTTCAACCAAGTTGTCGAAGAAGGCTTGCACGGTCTCCGCTGAAGGCTCCAGCCAATTGGGACGACCCCATGGGAGTCGCACTCAGGTATTGCCGCGCGGATGGCACTAAGGGAAGTATTGTTGCACAAGGGAACTACTCCAACCGACGGATTGAACCACTCCGGGTGCTTGGGATCGTGCTTGAACAGCTCCCGGACCATCCCCTTCAGTTCCAAGACGGTGAAGTTATAGTTCAGCCCGGGGCGCAGCCTCATACGGTCTGCCGTGTTGCCGAACTCCCAAGTGGGTCTCTTCCTTTCCTGCAGAGGGGCAATGCGGCGGCGGAGGAAGTCAGCCCCAACTTCACCCACAGTCAGATTGGCAACCCGGAGACGAAGAATCCTAGTCAGGGCGATCTGCAGCTTGTCGTCCTCCGGGGCCAAGTCGCTCCAATCCTTGCCGCGCACTATTGTAGTCTGGCGCGGCAAGGTAAACTGCTCGGGCTCATCTTCCAGAACCCAGCACTAGTCAGCCCTCCACTCTTCCCACTTGCCGCGAAGCTCTCCTTTCAAGTATGCCTCCTTCTTGTTCAGCCTAAAGATCCAGGAGATGCCGCCGGAGAGTGGGGATCCGGACTCTAATCTAGGCGTGAAGAAATGGCGGAAAAGGGCTACGTTTGGGTGGACCCCGACATAGTTTTCGCACAGATGTGCGAAAACGGCCAAGGTGAGAACGGCATTTGGGGTGAAATCTAAGAGGTGGAGGCCGTACGTGTTCATCACATCACAGAAGAACTCCGAATACGGAGGGCAGAGACCGCAATAGAAGAACGCAGCAAAGAAATAGTAACCTCCCGGGAACATGTCGACGGCCACGGCGGGGAGGACTTTGGTGCGGGGGTGATCCTTCGTCTCCCTCGCCCAGAACAAGTAGTACTTGTCCCGCAGCTCCCTCGGGCCGAGCCTTGGCGGGAAGACCACCCTCCTTCTCCACATGGCTGCCAGCTTCGCCGCCTGCTCGGACTTCTCCTTCTTCGCCTTGTCGCTCTTCGCCTTGTCGCTCTTCGCCTGGTCGCTCTTCGGGGCCATGGCGGAGACGGCAAGGGAGGACGGTGGCGCTGCGGGTGGGGTAGACGGCGGAGGAAGAGCAGAGGCAGGGAGCAGCGGGGGTTTCTGGAGATTCAAGGCACAGTGAAGGCAATGGGGGGAAACTGCCCCTGCTTCCTCTGCTTTTAAGGGGGAAGTGGGGGACGTTCCGCATTTCCCCATTAAAGAAACCGGCCACGATCTCTCCCACGACGCCGTAATCGACGCGTGCCGTTAGGGATAGATGCGGCGAATCTGAAGTGGGAAACAGCGCGGCGTGGGCCGCGTGTGCCCGTGCACTGTTTTGGGCCTGGCCCAACAGCGCTCGGCACCGTGTGTGGCCCAGGCCCGGGGGCTCCTGTCGGTGTACTAAAGGAGGGGTACCTTAGTATCCCGACTTGTGCACGGGCAGTAGCAGCGTCCCGTGGTCTGGCTCACCACGCGCCCGCCAAAGCCCACTCTAGACCCTTTTAAACCATTCAAGAACAAAGTATTCAAGTTAAGAGACAAGACCCCGGCAAGAGGAGCTTGCCGGGAAGGCCGCACCAGGCTCAAAGTTATCATTCCAGCACAAGACCCTGGCAAGGGGAGCCTGCCAGGAAGGCCAACAGAACGGCACTTCAAGGAAGAATATCGCGGTGCATCATGCGCCCCGGTAGGGCCCGGAGAGCGACAAGCTTCCGGGCTCAGCAAGGTTGCGACCCCGGCAAGGTGCTTGCCGGGGAAACTTATGCTGTGTGCCTGCGCTCCAGCTCATCTGGCCACGCGTCGCCCTGGGGCCCTTCCAGGGGCACGTGGCGGATGGCTGTGCAGCCTGAGGTACACGATGGCAAGCCGCGGTGACGAGGATATCGCCGTGGCGAATGGAGACGCATGGACGGACGCTTTTTGGGGCGAAGGCGACGGGCATTCAATGCCTTTGTCCCCCATCGTCAAGGTTAGGTGAAGACCACTATTTATACACTGTTCATGCACTGTTACAACCACCATCATTTTTACATTTTTACCCTCCTCTATGTTGACACCTGTCGGTGACCCCTTTGAGCTATAAAAGGAGGCCCATGCACAACGTAGAGGAGGTTCGATCCCAGAAACTCGCTCACTCCCACGCTCGGTGTACCTAGTACTGTAGATCGTCAAGCTCCCGAGCCCAAGAACTCAATACAACCAAAGCAGGAGTAGGGTTTTACGCGTCATCGCGGCCCGAACCTGGGTAAAGTGCCTGCGTGTGCTCCTCGATCTGCTCTCCGTGCTCCCTCCGCTCCCTTACCGCAACGTAGAAGGGGCTCCGGTCCCATAGGTGTTCGCGGGCATCCAGTTTCCCCGACAGCTACCACGCTCACCGCGTCCAGTTCGTGCCTCGGCCTCACGTTGTGCTTCTGCCGATGTCGTGCACCACCGCAGCCCGCGCCGCGCTGGCCCTACTCCACCGCCTCGCGCCGGTGCCTCGCCATTGCCACCCCATAGCCGCGGCCGCGCCTCCCCGCAGCTGCTGCTGCTGCTCTGTGTCCGACCCGCCCGCCGGTGCCCCGCCGCTCGCCTGCGGCGGGCTTGCCCCGCACCGCATCCGCCGGAGGCCACGCCAGGGCCGCACCAGGCCGCGTCGCCGCCCCTTTCTTTTTGCTGCTTGCCGTTGATGGGCCTCGAACCCCTCGTTGGTTACCCCAAGTGGAAGGTGTAAGATGCAGTATTGTAGAAGTGTTTTCCCTTAGCAAAGATGCCAAGGATCGAATCCCCAGAGACTCCTAGGTTCAACAAGTATGTGTCAATTGCAAACGGCGCAATTAGCAATCAACGTGGACCTGCACACAGATACAAATAACTTTGCTCCCAACGAGTACAGAGAGGTTGTCAATCTCTCCGGCCATGTAGTTCACAAAGGATTAAAAGCAATGATAATAGTGATAGATAGTTTTTGCAATAGTAGGTAAATAGCGAAAAGTAAATAGTGGATGTGATCAATGATGGTAATATGGACCGGAGTCTCATGATGTTCACTAGTGATGTCTCTCTCCCAAAAGACGATAAAAAAGCTATGTGAGGTAAACAAATTACAGCTGGGCAATTGACAGGACCACGAACGCAAACCAATGCTGACTACATTGCAAGAAAGGATGAGGTTCAAAGCATGGGCGGTACGCCAAAGTAAGTAGACCGAAATCCAGCAATATCTACTACTAATCATCCACCTTGAGATATCTATCCAGAACATCTCGCTGGTATTAAGTTGCGAGTCCCACCCATAGTGTAAACTCAATGCAAAGAACTTTGCGTAAAGTAAACAATCCTTGCACCCGCGGGCACAAGCACCGTTGTTTTCCCCCTTGTGGCAATAGCACATCCCCTAGACTCATGTTTCTGTCACTCAAGCTAGTTATCGAGGGGCATGAACCCACAATCAAGCATAACGTTCCCTCTTGGAGTCACTACCTACTACTCGGCCAAAGCAATAAGTAACAACGGAGAACATGCAAGAATTACTTATGAACTAAAATATAAAAGAGGTGAATCAAATATATTACTCAAGATCAATCTGAACATAATCTCATAATCCATCGGATCCCAGCAAACTCAACATAGCAACAGCATAAGGATTACATAGGTGCCTCGATCATGTAGGGCAGCTCACGAGGACTAATTAGTGAAGCACAAGAACGGGAGGAGAACATCACATAGCTACTGGTCATGGACTCATGGTCCAGGGGATACTACTCACGAGTCATCCGGGAGGCGTCCATGGTGGTGGAGAAGCTCCCGGTGGTGATCCTCCCCTCCGGCAGGGTGCCGGGAAGAGTTCTCCTGGTGCTCCCGATCTTGGAAGCGGCGGCGGCGGCGGAACAGAGATGGGATCGCGAAAAGAGTTCCTCTTCTGAGGGTTTCGGAGGGTCCTTTATATATATGCCAAAGTAGGGCATCGGGGGAGCCTCGGGGGGGCCAGGCGCACCCCCGGCGCGGCCCAGGGGGGGCGCGCCCACAGGGCGCCTGGAGCCCCTGTGCCCCCCCCCCCCAGGCTGCCCTTTGGACGCAGTGTTGTTTCCGGAACGCTGATTTTTTATATAATTTTTCTGGATTTTTCTGGGCTGTTCTCGAAACGTGAAAACCTGAAATACAAAAACAGCCGAAAACAGAAACTGGCAATGGGGTGCACTGGATTAGTAAGTTAGTCCAAATATGATCAAAAGTGTATGGAAGTGTATGAATATCATAGCAATATCACCCAAAAGTGGCATGGAGCAAGCAGAAATTATAGATACGTTTTGGACGTATCAACATCCCCAAGCTTAATTCCTGCTCGTCCTCGAGTAGGTAAATGATAACAAGAATAATTTCTGTGGTGACATGCTATTAACCATATAGGACTTTCTCATAGTCATATGACAAAAGCTTACCGAGACAATGATTCTAAAGTAATTAAGTTGCCTCAAGAGAAAATCACAAATGACTGAAAGTTTTACAACATGAAACTGAAACATCAAAAAGATTTGCAATGAACATGATGTGCAAATATGATAAAGTGATATCTAGCTTGCCCCTTTAGTGATGCAAAACATAAATGCAGGGGCACCTTCAAGGTTTAAGTGATGACTAGATACAATCATTTCAGAATAAACGATATCACAATCATGCAAAAGACAATGCTACTTTGGGACAATGCACATTACACTCAGAATGACAATCATGCTCTCAGTAGTTGGTGCTTCAACATAAAGGTAAAAGAAAGGTTATGTGCTAAAGCTTTTTATTTTGAAAACATGGAAGCAATTGTGTCAACGGTAGTAGTACTTCATATGTGTCATGTATAAAACATCTTATAAGTTGCAAGCTTCATGCATCGAATACTAATAGTGCTCGCTCCTTGTCCTAATTAGCTCGGATTCCCATGGGTTATCATTGCATTACATATGTTTTAACCAAGTGTCACAAAGGGGTACCTCTATGCCACCTGTACAAAGGTCCAAGGAGATAGATCACATTTGATTTCTCGTTTTTGATAGATCTCAACTTGAGGACATCCATACCGGGACAACATAGAAAATAGATGATGGACTCCTCTTTAATGCATAAGCATATTCTCATGAGAGATTGAGGATTAAGGTCCAAGCTAAAACTTCCACCATGATGCATGGCTTTGGTTGGCGGCCCAATGTTCTTCTCTAACAATATGCATAGTTATTCAACCCACGGTAAATCACCCTTACTTCAGACAAGACGAACATGCATAGCAACTCACATGATATTCAATAAAAGTGTGACAGTTGATGGCGTCCCCAGAAACATTGTTACCGCTCAGCAAGCAACTTATAAGAAATAAGATACATAAGCAACATATTCTTTACCACAATAGTTTTTAGGCTACTTTCCCATGAGCTATGTATTGCATGGTTAGTTTGCTTAGTACAGATGGAGGTTAGCAAAAAGACTGGGAGCGACCAACTAAGAGAGCAATGACGGTCATAATCATGCAGAGCGACAAAGCAATATTGAATCAGGCATGGTAGTTATATCGCTACTTAGAAATAAAAGATCATCAAGGCTTGACAGACTTTCTTTACAGTCTTAAATATGCGTGAGCATACGCCAAGTCAATCAAAATAAATTCTCGAAGGAAGATATTACTAAACCATACCACATCATAGGCAAACAAACCAAGTTGGTACTCCAATAACACATTGGGAACCCCCCAGCTATTTGAGATCAACCATAAGAAAACCTGAACTACTAAGCACCATCATGCAAGTAGCATCTTTATCATAGACACATTGACCAATGCAACGGAAGAAAACTCTCTTAATAAGGTGAGCATGGTAATTAAAGAGAGTTCAAGCAACCAACTAAATAAAATCTCTTGAAAAGATAAGCATGAATACTAAGAGCAGAGCACGATAGTAGCTATTAAAAGACAAAGAACACGCACAACATAGATAGACATGAAAATTCTATGTTATGTTCTAGGTAGAAATGGAGCGTGTTTCTCTCCCACATAAAGGAATGCTGGGTTCCGACTCGTTATGAAAAACTAAAAAGAAAACTAAAAGCAAGACGCTCCAAGCATAGCACATAACACATGAAGTAATAAAAATATAGCGAAACGAAAGACGAACTGATAATGTTGATGGAGAAGGGGATGCACGGGGGCATCCCCAAGCTTAGACGCTTGAGTTTCCTTGAATATTTCTTGGGGGTGCACGGGGGCATCCCCAAGCTTGAGCGCTTGACACTCCTGAATCTTTTTATCATCTTCTCTCGCACACTTGAAAACTCCCTTCATACATAACTCATCATAATCTGATTAGCGAGGTTAGTACCCTTAATAAAATAATTATACCTTGCTGGAAATAAGGATATTCTTGAAGTTCTACCGTTTCTCAAGATTGCCAAAAGGTTTTTTGCAAAGAAAAAGCAAGTTCTTAATTTGCAAAGTGAAGGTAAGGCAAAACAGGACAGAATCTGTGAAAAACAGAACAGCAGGAAGTAATTGATCTGTTCGGGATACTTCTGCAACTCAAATCAAAAAACTCAGAACTGACGCACGAAAGACAATTATATAGAGGACGCTTTCGAAAAAATTCAGACCAAAAAGATGATCTGGTGATTTTATATGAATTTTTCTATCCAAGGACAGAATCTGTTTCCTGGACAGCACCTCACAACTTTTGAACTTTCTAGCAATCAGAGGCTATACTTGGCACAAATATGAAAAGCAAAGATACAATGATGATGCTACAGCAGTAAACAACATCAAGACACAACAAAAGCAAAAAATTTATTCATGTGGGCTGCCTCCCAAAAGCGCTTTCTTTTATGCCTTTAAGCTAGGCATAATGCATAGATCAAGTTTTATCAAGAGAAAGAATAGCTAGCCCGTACAACGGACTCAAAAGGTAACTTGACCTTCTTACGAGGGAAGTGTTCCATCCCTTTCTTGAGAGGAAACTGAAATTTTATATTACCCTCTTTCATGTCAATGACAGCACCAACGGTGCGCAAAAAGGGACGTCCCAAAATAATTGGACATGAAGGATCACATTCAATATCCATAATAGTAAAATCAACGGGCACATAATTATCATTGACAACGATAAGAACATCGTCGATCCTCCCCAAAGGTTTCTTTATGGAAGAATCAACGAGACGAACACCAAAAGAACAAGAATCATAAGGTTTCAATTTAAGCATATCATATAGTCTTTTGGGCATAATAGAAGTACTAGCTACAATATCACATAAAGCAAAGCATGAGAAGTTATTTATCTTAATTTTTATCATAGGATCCCAGCCATCCTCTAGATTTCTAGGTATGGAGGCTTCTACTCTAAGTTTCTCCTCCCTAGCTTTGATGAGAGCATTAGTGATATGCTCTGTGAAGGCAAGGTTAAGCGTGCTAGTGCGGGGATCTCTAGACATCTTGTGAAGGAATTCAATAACTTCGGTAAGAGTGCAATTATCAAAATCAAGGTCACGAGCATCAAGTAAAGTGGTAGTGGTGTCCTTAAGGTTCACCTGTTTGGTAGCTTCTAAAGTCATAGCATCACCATTAATAGGTCCATTGGGACCAGGAGTACATTGGGTGCTAAGAGTGTGAACATCCTCAATAACTTGGATAGTAGCAACAGTGTGGTGGGTAGGAAGGCTCTTAATTCTTTCCTCTTCCTCCCTTTCTCTAGCCCATCTCTCTTTAAGCTTAGCCATCATCCTAATATTTTCATTAATTTGTACTTGAGTAGCATTAATAGGGATGACTTCCCTCTCCTTAAGAGGAGAAGTTTCAATTTTTAGCAATTTTACCTCATTGGCTAAGTGGTCTACCTTAAAAGAAAGATCATCTAGTTTATGTAGTTTCTCTTCCACATTCTTATTAAAGGCTTTTTGGGTAGTGATGAAATCTCTAAGCATGGTCTCTAGTTCAGTATTGGAGTTCTTGGTACTAGGATAAGCATTGGTGTTCCCATAAGAGTTAGAGGGGAACGGTCTAGAATTGTTACCAAAGTTACTCCTATAAGCATTGTTGTTAAAATTGTTTCTAGAGATAAAATTCACATCTACTTGTTCTTGAGCAATCAAAGAATTTAAAGGAACATCACGAGGATCAACAGTAGATTGCTTCGAAAGTAGAGGCATGATCAAGTCAACTTTTTCATTAAGGGAGGAAATCTCCTCGACAGAGTTTACCTTCCTACCTATTGGAGCGCGTTCGGTGTGCCATTGGGAATAGTTGGTCATCATCTCATCGAGAAGCTTTGTGGCAGCACCAAGTGTAGTTGACATAAAAGTTCCTCCCGCGGCCGAATCTAACAAGTTCCGCGAGGTAAAGTTCAAGCCTGCATAAAAAGTTTGGATAACCATCCAAGTAGTCAAACCGTGAGTAGGACAGTTTTTGATAAGAGATTTCATACGTTCCGAAGCTTGGGCAACATGTTCATTATCCAATTGTTTAAAATTCATTATGTTACTTCTAAGTTGGATAATTTTAGCAGGTGGATAGTATTTTCCAATAAAAGCATCTTTGCACTTGTCCCATGAATCTATGCTATTTCTAGGCAAAGACTGAAACCAAATTTTAGCTCCTCCTCTCAAGGAGAAAGGAAAAAGCTTAAGCTTAACAATACTACCATCTATTTCTTGGTACTTTTGCATATCACAAAGTTCAACAAAGTTGTTCAAGTGTAAAGCAGCATCATCTCCAGCACCGGAGAATTGTTCTCTCATGACTAAGTTCAGTAAAGCAGGTTTAATTTCATATGAAGGTGCTGAAGTGGCAGGTGTAGTGATAGGTGTGCTGATAAAGTCATCGTTGTTGTGACTAGTGAAGTCACACAACTTGGTGTTCTCGGTGGAACCCATAGTAGCAAGCAAGCAAGATAACTATTTTTGTGATTTTCGATAAAAGGAACTAAAGCAAAAATGAAAAGTAAACTAACAAGACTAAAAAGCAAAGGTAAAAGATAGCATGCAACTCCCCTATCCTGAAGAGTGGAGTCCCCGGCAACGGCGCCAGAAAATACTCCTTGATGGGCCTCGAACCCCTCGTTGGTTACCCCAAGTGGAAGGTGTAAGATGCAGTAAGTAGAAGTGTTTTCCCCTAGCAAAGATGCCAAGGATCGAATCCCCAGAGACTCCTAGGTTCAACAAGTAGGTGTCAATTGCTAACGGCGCAATTAGCAATCAACGTGGACCTGCACACAGATACAAATAACTTTGCTCCCAACGAGTACAGAGAGGTTGTCAATCTCTCCGGCCTTGTAGTTCACAAAGGGTTAAAAGCAATATGATAGTAGTGATAGATAGTGTTTTGCAATAGTAAGTAAATAGCCAAAAGTAAATAGTGGATGTGATCAATGATGGTAATATGGACCGGAGTCTCATGATGTTCACTAGTGATGTCTCTCTCCCAAAAGATGATAAAACAGCTATGTGAGGTAAACAAATTACAGCTGGGCAATTGACAGGACCACGAACGCAAACCAATGCTGATTACATTGCAAGAAAGGTTGAGGTTCAAAGCATGGGCGGTACGCCAAAGTAAGTAGACCGAAATCCATCAATATCTACTACTAATCATCCACCTTGAGATATCTATCCAGAACATCTCGCTGGTATTAAGTTGCGAGTCCCACCCATGGTGTAAACTCAATGCAACAGACAACTGCATTAAAAGAACTTTGCGTAAAGTAAACAATCCTTGCACCCGCGGCCACAAGCATCGTTGTTTTCCCCCTTGTGGCAACAGCACATCCCCTAGACTCATGTTTCTGTCACTCAAGCTAGTCATCGAGGGGCATGAACCCACAATCGAGCATAACGTTCCCTCTTGGAGTCACTACTTACTACTCGGCCAAAGCAATAAATAACAACGGAGAACATGCAAGAATTACTTATGAACTAAAATATAAAAGAGGTGAATCAAATATATTACTCAAGATCAATCAGAACATAATCTCATAATCCATCGGATCCCAGCAAACTCAACATAGCAACAGCATAAGGATTACATAGGTGCCTCGATCATGTAGGGCAGCTCACGAGGACTAATTAGTGAAGCACAAGAACGGGAGGAGAACATCACATAGCTACTGGTCATGGACTCATGGTCCAAGGGAGACTACTCACGAGTCATCCGGGAGGCGTCCATGGTGGTGGAGAAGCTCCCGGTGGTGATCCTCCCCTGCGGAAGGGTGCCGGGAAGAGTTCTCCTGGTGCTCCCGATCTTGGAAGCGGCGGCGGCGGCGGAACAGAGATGGGATCGCGAAAAGAAGTCCTGTTCTGAGGGTTATGGAGGACCCTTTAAATATATGCCAAAGTAGGGCACCGGGGGAGCCTCGGGGGGCCCAGGCGCCCCCCGGCGCGGCCCGGGGGGGCGCGCCCACAGGGCGCCTGGAGCCCCTGTGGCCCCCCAGGCTGCCCTTCGGACGCAGTGTTGTTTCCGGATCGCTGATTTTTTATATAATTTTTCTGGATTTTTCTGGGCAGTTCTCGAAACGTGAAAACCTGAAATACAAAAACAGCCGAAAACAGAAACTGGCACTGGGGTGCACTGGATTAGTAAGTTAGTCCAAATATGATCAAAAGTGTATGGAAGTCTATGAATATCATAGCAATATCACCCAAAAGTGGCATGGAGCAAGCAGAAATTATAGATACGTTTTGGACGTATCAGCGCGCGGCGGCGGAGATGGCTCGGGGCCGGAGGAAGACCGGCGGCGGGGTCGGAGAAGGCCGGCGCGGCGGCGCTCCGGCCGGCGGCGGCGGCTGCGAGCTCCCTGCGGCGGGGACGAAGGCGCGGGGGCGCGGCTGGGGAACTTCGGCCCGGATCTGCGGCGCTGCGGGCCGGCGCTGGGCCTGCGGGCCCGCGCGGCGGCGGTGGAAGCACTGTGCGACGGCGGTGGAAGCACTGTGCGGCGGCGGTGGAAGCACTGTGCGGCGTCGGTGGAAGCACTAGGGTTTTGGACGCAAAATTGGAGGGGGTGGACGTTTATATAGGCACAAGGAGCTAGGAGAGTCCAAATGGGGAGCGGTTTTCGGCCACACGATCACAAATGAACGGCCTAGATGATGGGAAGGGTTTGAGCTGGGTTGTTGGGCTGTTGGAGGGGGGTTCTGGGCCTCAAAGAGGAGGTACTTTTAGCCCACGAAGTTACCCGTTGGAGTACCAAACAAACTCCAAACGCGACGAAACTTGATAGGCGGGTTACACATATCAAAAAAACATCGCACAACAAGTCTCACGCCATTACCGAAACGTTACACGGCCAAACACAAAAGAAGGACTCCGGGATGCCACGGGCACGTGTGAGAGCGTCGGAACTCGAAACGGACAACGGGAAGAGACTAGTGGGACCGGATGCAACCGACACACAAATGCAATGCAATGCACATGACAACGTGACATGGATGAATGCACACACGCACACGACAAAACGACGAAAACCCGAAAAGACGAAGAACCCGGAATGGAACTGATGAAGCCAAAGTTTATATATCCAAAAGGGGAAAGTGTTACATCCGGGGCATTACACTAAGCTTGGGGATGCCTGAGGCACCCCAAGATAATATTCAAGAAGTATCAAGCAGGTAAGCTTGGGGATGCCCCCGAGTGGCATCCCCTCTTTATTTTATCGACCATCGGTATTTTACTTGAGAGTTGAGACTATATTTTTATTCGTCACATATCATGAATTTTGCTTGGAGCGTCTTGTATGATATGAGTCTTTGTTTGTTTTTATTTTATTATTTTTTAATAAGTTTCCTTGTTGTACACACCTATTAGAGAGAGCCAAATTATGCTATGCTTGCTCCTATGCTTCACTTACATCTTTTAGAGCCTTGGAATTGCTCTAGTGCTTCACTTGTATCTTTTTGAGCACGGTGTGCTTTGCTATCTTTGAAGAAAGTCTATCATGCTTCACTTAGATTAATTTGAGAGAAAGAACTATGATGCTCATGTTCTTCACTTATATTTGCTTGAGCTTATCAAAAGCAACATATGAAACTAGTCCGAAAGTGTAGATATCCAAGGGGGGTATAATAAAACCTTTCATGAAGATCACTGGACAAAATAAACTTTATTATTTGTAATAGTTTTGAGATATGAGGATAGTGATATGTGATCCATGTTAATGAGTAATTATGTTTTACTAAGAATATTCATGTTAAGGTTTGTGATACCGTATGCAAGCACGAAAGTCAATAGTCATGCGATGAAATTATATCCTACTTGTGTTTCATTATTCGATGTTAGTTATGTTTAATGTTCTCTTATGATGGTTTTCGTTCCATGGTTGGATGCTTCTCAATCTCTTGCAAGCCTCCACCTTTCACTAAGTACAAATACTACTTGTGCATCCAAATCCTAAAACCCAAGTTATGACACATGAGTCCACCATACCTACCTATATGCGCAACTTCCTTGCCGTTCTAAGCAAATTTGTATGTGCTAGCTCTAATTTCTAAATAAATTTCTCTTTTGTGTGCCCGTACCGCTCATGAAACGGTGAGGGGTGGCTAATATTTTTCATGCTACATGTGTTATTCTCAAGACGTGTGTTTATTCACTTGTCATTGCACGGGAGTATGGCGGTAATACGGATTCCCAGTCCTGAAATGAACAAGAAAATTTATTTTATGTTGTCAGATAATAAATTCCTTGGAAAGTGTTGGTATGGAGGGAAACCGTGGATACGGCTAGCCATAGCTTGTGAAAGTTTGGTGGACAAAGGAATAAACTTTAATTTATGTATGGGAACCGCCTATGATATATCTAGCATGGAAAGTGTTGGGAACTCTAAGTCGTTCTCGTTGACAGGAAAAGCATGCCACCCAAAATAATTTTATCTCTCAATTTAAGCTTTGAGCTGTAGCACCTCTACAATTCCCTACTTCCCTCTGCAAAGGGCCTATCTTTTACTTTATGCAAATTTTATTTTTATTTGAGTCTCCATCTTCTCTTATAAAGCACCAACTACGGAACACTATTATCACACTTGAGCATTGGATGTAGCAAATATTTGGATGTGTTGCATGAATTGATCAATGATTGAGCATGGTGGGCTAGGGATAACTTACTTTAGTATTGATATTTTGAAAGACATGGTTGTTTGTTGATATGTTTGAGTATTAAAGTCTTCATGTCAAAACTAGACTATTGCTTTGAACCATATAAAAGTCCAAATGACCATGCTATAAAGAAAAGAATATGTTATGAACATGATAAGCAGCATTCCATATCAAAAATTCCTTTTTTATCATTTACCTACTCGAGGACGAGTAGGAATTAAGCTTGGTGATAATGATACGTATCCAACGTATCTATAATTTTTTATTGTTCCATTCTATTATATTACCATTCTTGGATGTTATACAATCATTATTTGGGACTAATCTGTTGACGTAGTGCCAAGTGCCAGTTGTTATTTTTTGCTTGTTTTTTACATCACAGAAAATCAACATCAAACGGAGTCCAAATGCAGCGAAACTTTTTGTGGATTGTTTTTGGACAAGAAGACATCCAATGGACCAGAGAAGCAAGTGGGGGTGCCTCGAGGGGGAAACAACACACCAGGGCGCGCCTAGGTGGGTTCTGGCCAACTCGATGGCCTCTTGCACCGCCTCTTCGCTCTATAAGTACTCCAATATTTCAGAAACCCCACGGAGTCGACAAAATTTTGTTCCAGCCACAGCACGTTCCTGAAGAATAGGATCCAATCTAGAGCCCTTTTCCGGCACTCGGCCAGAAGGGGACAAGATCATGGAGGGGTCCATCATCCTCATTGGTGCCTCTTCGATGATTCATGAGTAGTTTACCATAGACCAACGGGTCCGTAGGCAGTAGCTAGATGGGTTCTTCTCTCTTTGTATCTCAATACAATGGTCTTTTGGAGGTCTATTTGATGTAATGACTTTTTGCAGTGTGTTTGTTGGGATCCGATGAATTGTGAGTTTATGATCAGATTTGCCTTGATTTAATATCCATTCTTGATTATTATAGCCTCGTATTTCTTCTTAGATATTTGGGTTTATTCGGTCAACTTGATCTATTTACCTTGCAATGGGAAGCTGTGCTTTGTAATGGGTTCGATCTTGTGGTGTCCTTTCCCAGTGAGAGAAGGGGCAGCAAGGCAAGCATGTATCATTGCTCTTAAGGATAAAAAGATTGGGTCTATTCCTACATGCATGAATAGATCTTGTCTACATCATGTCATCGTTATTATTGCATTACTCCATTTTTCCATGAACTTAATACACTAGATGCATGCTGGATAGCGGTCGATGTGTGGAGTAACAGTAGTAGATGCACGCAGGAGTCGGTCTACTAATCTTGGACGTGATGCCTATATACATGATCATTGTCTCGGATATCTTGATAATTATTTGCATTTCTATCAATTGCCAAACAATATTTTGTGTACCCACCGCATGCTATTTTCTTGAGAGAAGCCACTAGTCAAAACTACTGCCCCCAGGTCTATTTTCCAATCATATACTTTCAGATCTATATTGCCTTTTGCATTTTTCTTTATTTGCAACTTTTATTTTCAGATGTATATTATCAAAAACAAAAAAATAACTTGTTGCGTTTCATTTTCATATTTCAATCGAGTACAATTTTATCCTATCCTTACGTTACTTTTTGGCATCGTTACCCGAAATGGATTGACAACACCTTTAACGCGTCGAGTTGCAAGTATTTGTTCTTTGGGTGTAGGTACCATTTACATAGTGTTGCTTGGTTCTCCGACTGGTTCGATAACCTTTGTATCATCACGGAGGAAAATACCTTACATTTGTTGTGTTGCATCATCCATTATTCCGTGGGGAAATACCAACGCATCTCAAGCGACATCGGCGGCCCTCGGGGTGGACACGGCCACCATATGGGCTTTCACGAAGCGTTTTCACGGCGTCATCTTTGCAAGAAGGGGTTGCGGGAATGGGGATCGGGGTTCATGGATTTGGTGGTTACCAGCACTAGAGCAGACGAGCCGGTGAAGCTTAAGGAGGAAGACTTAAATAGACCAACGAATTTTTATTGCAAACGGTTCCTACAAAAAACGGTATGTGATGTTATTGATATTTTTTATTAGCTGTGAAAGAAGAATTTGGAGTAAAGTGTCAACGGATGGTGTTTTAAATGTATGAGAAAATTTGTAGTACAAATAAAATTGTCATGTCCAATTTTGGCAAATTTCAGGGGTCAATTGACCTATTAAGACATTTAAGTGATTTTCTAGCCATTTAATGACCTTAATTAAAATTTGAACTACACGTACATGCAACGGCTAACCATAACGGTTTGAAAAGTCATATTTTGTGTACTTGTGTGCGTGTTAATTCCATGTGCAGTTAATTAGAAGGAATTTACAACCATATTGGTCTCACGGCTATGACACAATTAAGCATGGAGTGCCATGGCATTTAAATTCCGAAAAATCAAAAAAAGATCATAAACACATGAAACCTTGCTTGATATAATTGTTGGGGAACACTGCATGGGAAACAAAAAATTTTCTAAGAAAACCCAAGATCGAATCTAGGAGATGACCATCTATGAGAGGAGAGATTGGATCTACATACCCTTGTAGATCGCGGAAGCGTTAAAGCACGCGGTTGATGTAGTGGTACATCTTCGCTATCCAACGATCCGTCCCACAAACTCCGATCTAGTGCCGAACAGACGGTACCTCCCCGTTCAACAAATGTACGGCTTGATGACGCCTTCACCTCCTCGATCCAGCGAGCAATGGTGAAGTAGTAGCTCGAGTCCTCCGGCATCAACATTAATTGAGTTTCTGGGCATTTAATGTGCATAATTCAAATTTGAACTACAAGCACATGCTCAAGTGCAGCAAAGTTGGTTGAAAAATCACATGTGTGTCTTTGGGTCAATTTATAGGTCCCATGAAAGAAACGGGAGTGAAATTCAAACATCTCGGCGTTGTCGCTTGGCCAGAAACATTGAGAAGCTTGGTATTTAAATTCTTGTAAATACAAAACACTTCTGAAAATTATGAAACTTGGCATGGTGTCATGACATGGAACCAATGTGATGTGGGCAAAAATTTGGCCAAATTGGGAAAAGTTTTGGTATAAGATTTTTGCAAACTGGAGCTTCTCTCAAGAATGCTCACGGTTTCGAGAGGGAACGTGTCACCTTTGTGTGCGAAACGACATACGCTGCCCCCCTGATTTTTTATAGAGGCAACATAGAAGTATATGAGTGTCGTGTTCAAATTTGGAATTATTCCAGATTCATTTGGCCTTTTTTATACATTAATTGAGTTTCTGGGCATTTAACGTGTATAATTCAAATTTGAACTACAATAACATGCTCCAGTGCACCAAAGTTGGTTGAGGAATCACATGTGTGTCTTTCGGTGAATTTATAGGTCCCATTGAAAAAATGGGAATGAAATTCAAACATCTCGGCTTTGTAGCTTGGTCAGAAACATTGCGAAGCTTGGTTTTTAAATTCTTGTAAATCTAAAACTCGGCTGAAAATCATGAAACTTGGCATGGTGTCATGACATGGCACCAACATGCTGTTGTAAAAAAATTGGCCGAATTGAGAAGGTGCTCACATTAACAACCAACAAAGTCATTTTGGAACAAGAGTTGTCACATTACAATCAGAAACACAAGTATTATTGAAACCGTGAGCCTCGTACTAACCATTTACAAACCGCCACACGTCCCCTTTTTATTGGCTACGAGGCACCGCACGGGATAGCTATTTCATTACGGGAGGCGTGCAAATAGTCCACTGCGCATGCTTATCTGGAGGCGAGCCCTTTGACCTTCATATCCACCGCGCACATCTCTCCCAAGTTCTCCATTAATGGCGCCCGAACCCATGATTATTTTATAGCCGCTTAATGGTGTGGTTATGTCTCACTTGACTGAGATTTAAGAGAGAGAAAAGAAATCTGACAAAAGAATTGCATGGATCTTGATATAAGATCTGACGGACAAATATAGCATCGACTGAGACTTAGCGAGACTGATATAAATATAATTATGATGGCAATGGAGGCAATATAATGACGATGACAATGGATAATAATTTTATAATGGTGTTACATATTTAGGAAGAAAAATAAAAATGCCACATGCGGCAACACCCGAAAGGCACAAGGGCAAAATAATAAGGAAGACACCCCCGCCAAAAAATGAATAAGGACGACGCAGACTAGTTCTAGCGATAAGCCGCAATGATCTCTTCCATGTCCTCAACACATTGCTGGGTAGCAACCACGGAATCCTCCACCAGCCTTTCGTGCTCGATGCGAAGCATGGCATTCTCCTCGATAAGTTTCTGGACGATGTCGCCCGTCCTCTTCATCAAGGTAGTGGTCTCCTCCTGCTCCTCCGCACTTCCGACGATCTTCGCCCTCAGCAGGTCGCGCTCGGTGCAGAGCTTTGCATTGTCCTCCCTTAGTCGTCGGATGACGCCGGTAGCATTATGAAACAAGGCATTCATCTCGACCTGCAACCTCATCTAGCCAGAGATTTCATCCATCAGGTTATCGAGCATCGCATGCATGCGCATATGAGAGTCCTCCCCTACCAGTGAGTAATCTTCCCAGGCCACCACAGCAAGGGAGGACCTCTTTGCAGTAGCCGCAGTGCGGCGGGACATACCTACCGTTTCTGCGGCGTAGCCGGACCAGTCTGCAACATCAATGGTGTGGCGGGACCTATCTGCTGCTACGACGGCACGGCTGGATATGTCGGCGGCTTTCGCCACGAGGCGGGACATCTGTCTTGCTTCGGCTTGCATGCTCGCCTCTCTCCCTGGAAATTTCTCGACCCAGAACTCACGCGGGCCACGGCAAAGGCAAGGAAGGACGAAGAAAAACTTGTTTGTCAGTGAAGAGGAGGGCGATCGAGGAGGAATGTGCAGTCATCCTGGAGTACATAGGTAGTATTTATAACCAAGGTAATACGCTGCTAAGTGGGAAACTGTTTACGTTTTGATTGATGTGAACAGGTTTTGATCGGCGTGAAAAATAATTGGGAATGTGAAGGGAAGCAAAAATTTATTGATGGTTCATATTTTGAAGTGTGACACGATTCCGGAAGGCGTAAAGTGGGCACGTGTTCTCTGACGCGTACGTGGTGCTTACACAATACGATGCACCGCAATCAGCGACATCAGCACACGACATCAACTATGCGCACTCGTTATTACTATCGTGCACGCTTCTTTCAATTAGAATATACGCCCATCTAGCGCACACACCTTGATCTGTCTGATCATTTCTGTTAGACCTGGCTAATCGCAAACAGTTAATCCGTGTGAAGTGTATGTCGTATATCGTACACAGTTTAACCTGGCTTTCCGTTTATGTTATTGTGCTCATCGCACACAGTTCATTCGAGTGAACCGTATGCGACACTCATTGCACACGCAACTCCAATCTCAATCGTGTTTGATGTCTTTGTCATCACCAACGCCTTGTATCTTTTTTGACGGTTTCTTTACATCACCGTTTGCGATTAAGGCATCGCACACAGTTTCGTCGAAGGGTCTCTGATTGTAGTATCGCGTTAGCAGCATTCTACAGTAGTGTTTGTATCGTTGATGCTTCTGAATGTATATTATATGATGCTATGAAGATTGCTATGTGCCTTTGCTCTATGTGAGAAATTGACTTGTTAGCTTGTTTATTTATCTTCGTAGAGGAAGTGGAACTAGTACTCGTGGTGTACAATGGGAAGAATCCAGGAGTCTATGATTCATGGGAGAAATGCAATGAACAAGTGGACGTTTACCAGAACAACAACTATAAAGGATATAAGACTAAAAAGAAGCGGAAGATCATTAAGCCAGCTTCGTCCGCAACTATGATGTATGCAAGACCGTATGGACAAGTGGGCGAGTAAAGAATTTGATTATCTTTATCTAGTTCATTGTCATTTTGGTGGTGTTGTTATCATGTGGTCTTGTATGTATGTAACATGTTGGAGGCTTCGCTGCGTAGGCTATATGTACTAATGATGTTGCGTGAGTTGTACTCTAATGCGTCCATCTATTGTATTGTATTTGGATTATTGTTATGGTAAAATGTGCTACTTGTTATGGTGAATTGTGTTGTGGCTAATCTTAGACACATCTATTGTAATGTGTATTATCGCCTATATTAGTTGTTGTTACTGTTTATTGTCGGTTTTGTGTTGGTGGTTGGACATGTAGTTGTGGAGGGTGCCCCAGATTTCCAGCCACTACTAACAATATATTCCAGTGACGGCCACCACGGATGCCATATTAGCATTGGCGGGCGTTCCCAGGAGCCTCGCCCGCCACTATTGGAGTTTTTCCTGCCCGCCACTACTAGGCATTCCAGTAGTAGTGTTTGGTTGCCTGTATCTAGGCTACCTACATTAGGGGAGCATTTTTGGTGGTTGGGTGTATGCAACGACTTGGTGTTTGTTTGCTTACAAGCAGCGAGATCTGCTGACTTTGTACCCTACGTCGTGAGCTTACCAACTAAACATTACATATGACCACACTAATCACACCAATGAGACAGTAGTAAATCACAACGAACTGGACGACGATGATGAAGTTCTTGATATGAAACAGTCAAAAATGTCCAAGAGCCTTGCCTACTTCAACATTGCTTGCATACTTGTCCACAAACTTGGAGTAAGCATCCACTACCTGCTGCCTAGTCTTAAACCCTTTGTAGGGTAACGGTTGACTTGTTCTTCACACATTTCGCATAAATTGTAAGCCCCTAAAACCCTTCATTTTTACACCGCATATGACCTCTCCTACCATGAGAAGAGCAACAATTCAAGCAGAAAGCAATGAAGCATACTAGACATGTAACATAAGAAAGCGTGCATGATCATAGGGCATAGCAATCTTATCCTGCCACTAGTATGATGTCATCCTACCACATCCAAAAGAGGGTGTAATCCTACCACCGCAACTTTGCCATCAACGTGAAGGGTTAGTATATATATACCACATCGTCAAAATATACAGGCCAGCAATATTTAAGCCCTAGCTACCACAAATATAGATCGTCATAGCCATCGCCATCACCATCGAGGATCATGCACGACGTGATACGTCTCAAATGTATCTATAATTTTTTTTATTGTTTCATTATATTATATTATCACTTTTATATACTTTTACAAGTAATTTATATTATTTTTTCTAGACTAATTATTTGCATGCTCGATGCGAGTTCCCATTTTTCTGCTTGTTTTGGTTTGTAAAGGAATCGGTATCTACGGAGGTCCAAATCACTACCTGGTTTAACACGAATTTTTTCTGGGCAAAAAGAAACCTGGGAGGCTTTGGAAGAGATCGAGACAAGCATTAGGAGCCCACAAGGCCAGCCTGCACACCCGGGGGGTAGGGCGCACCATCTATCCGTGTGGGGCCCACCTGCACTGCCTTACATCGATTCCACCGTCATAAATTCCTATAAGTTCTGAGACACTCCGTCATATTTACAGAATATTTTATCACTGCCGCAAGCTCCACTTTCAGGTTGATCCCATCTGAATAGTATATTGACACTATTCACATATGATTTTGTCTTTTTTGTTTCAACTAGTGTAGGTCGAATTAGGAGCTAGAACTTTTCGAGCTTCTACGTCAACCATTGATGTGTGTGTCTATATTTTTTTTATAATGGTTGAAGATGTTTTGTATTTTTTTTAAAATTGATCTCATTTAATTTGAGATCCTACACTAGTCTCCCCCAATTGTTGAGGTAGTCTTTTTAGGGAGCGATGCTTCCTACAGAGTGCAATGGTGATCATCTAGGGCGACATACATGGTTATTGCCTATGGCGCACCTTCTGGAAGTCTGGTGGCTCCAAGTTCGGATTTACTGTTCGCTGCCCCTAGCAAGTACAGTGCGGTGTTGTTCAATGATCCGTCTTGTGTGTTTGGCATCGGTCAAGACCTCCTTCCTTTGTGTTGGGTCATTGCTACTTGTGAGCTACGTTGAGATTTCCTCGAATATGAGATGATGATGCAGTACATTAGAGATGAGTATTTACCTCAGTTAAGAACCAAGGTTATCAATCCAATATGAGAACCACACAATACCTCGTGAACAGCACCTACACACAAAATAACAAATACTTGCACCCAACGCAAACAAGAGGTTGTCGATCTCTGGCCAGTTAATTGCAAGGATCAAATCTCGTAGTGACTGATAGATAGACAAAAACACAAGATGAAATAAAGGTAAATAAATTGCACCAAGGTATGTTTGAATTTTAATATATGATAAAGACAGACCCGGTGGCCATAGTTTGTCCAATTTCCTCGTGAATTGCATGATCGGAACACTCATACACAGCTGCAAGATGACTTGATGGAGCACATGTGGGCTCACATTGGCAATCAATAGTTCTATGGGTTTAATCTCTTTTCATGTGCACAAACTTTGAGTTGTTTTGTAACACTATTTGATATTTTAAAACTTTAATTAGATTGTAACGAAAGACTATTTTGAACATATGTTTGATTTAAATTATTTTTCCTATGCTTCATTTTGTTGTAGTTGCCTCCGGCGGATGAGATGAGGCCGAAGATGCGGCCGCGCATTCGGTGCCCGGTCGACGCCAACCGAAATCCAGGTGGACATGGCCCCATCCCCACCCCCAAAAAGGACGAATTCCAGACAAAGTGGACATTCGTTTGGGGTCGTGCGTTGGAGTTGCCCTAACATCCCATCGATCACCACGTGAAAAAAACCCATCGTCTCCGGATATATGAATAGGCTTAAATAAATGTATGGGCTTGCTGGGCGAAACTAGCCCGCTGATGTGCAAGACAAGATAGTAGTAGTGCTTAAAAAAAGTTGATAGTGCTGTCTCCAAAATCGGCATCAAGGTTCTGCAGCTGCCATCTGGAGAGATGCGTCAGGAAGACACTCGGGAGCTTCTCCGATTGTGGTTGAACAGGATAGTATTCAGGTGCTCTTCCCAACAGGTTAATATTTCTTATTTGACTAAGAGCAGCAAACCGATGCCTTCATTTGTATGAAGGAAGGAGATGGTTTTATTACAAAGGTGCATGGTCGTAGCTAGCAAAGAGAGCCCATGCATACAAGCAAACTGAAGAAACTGGCTTGCTTATCGCTTATCCATGCCGTTGTGAGGGAAATGATTTTCTTGCTTTTCTGTACCAACATGCTTGATTTTGTAACATAATCAATTCTTGAACCACATTCAGATGAGCATGGACTCATTCTTAATTTCCATTGATGGGTAGCCGCTTCATCCACATCACAATATTAATGGTCTCTGTCTGCCAAACCTAAAGTTGATAGGTCCCTTTTTGATTCACGGGATTCTCAACACGAGGGAATAGAAAAATACAGGATTGAAGCGGCATTTCGTCCATTTAAATTCTGCGATATTAGCATTGAGTGTTTGATGCCAGAGGAAAAGCAAAGGAATTGTAAAAGGAAAATGTTGTAAGCCGGCTGACCGGCAACACGCAGCACCGGTCGCCTCCGAAAACGCATCGCGTCATTGCGGCTCTCGCCCGTGTGTGTGTGTGCCTGGTGGCTGTGGGACCACACCGCTTAGCCCCTTCCTTCTACCTCATTTCTTTTCTACAGCTATATATTTATTTCTCGACCTTCGTTCTTTCTGACCAGCAGCCCATCCGATCATATCTCTCATGCCTTCTCGGACCCATCTACATGATGGCCGGCGAATCATGACGAGAAGACATGACGTTGCGATCCCTGCGTGGTAGTGCCGCAAACTTCGCACATCTCTGGCGGTGCCATGGAAGACGCGCTCGGTGCTGCAACCGCGTAGACGCTTGCTTGAACCGGCCAGGGGAATCAACAAAAATTCAAAAACAAATTTCGGAGCAATTCATACAACTAAAGTTAGCCAAAAATAAAAAATTATTAATACGAAAAACAATATATTGTTTTAACAGTTATGTTCCTGATCCCGACATGTTAAAATTTACGGATATAAAAAGTTTCTCTAGGATTTGTTTGAGTTCTTACCGAGGACAAAACAACAGAAATAAGAATATGACTTCCAGAATACAAATAATGTTTATTTAACAACATATAAAAGAAAACAATAGAAAATTTTGATGATGCACGCGCATGTGCCCGGCCTACTATGAAAGTAATTACAAAAGCCATGCAGATATAAATATATACTAGGAAATATGCCCGTGCGCTGCCACGGGAGACAAATATATAGCACTTCCTAGAACAAACATAGTTTAACAATCGTTCCAAACAAAAAATGCTCATACTAATGAACTTAGAATAAATGATCAAGTACCTTATTAAGTTCTAAACAGAAGAAAGCTCTTTGGCATGCAATGTTTGGGAGTTTGTATGTGTATATTTTGGTCTTCTGACAGATGAGTAGTATCCGAAGTTCGCTTTGCTTTGCGAGTCATTTCTTTTCTTCTTATCCCTTAGAGCCCTTTATAGATTCTTGTTGGAATCTTAATACAACATCAAGAACTACTATTGTTGGTCAGAAGAAAAAAACTAAAAGAATAAAATTAAATTCACGATTAAAACCATGTTGGGTTAGTGACGGACCAACTATCAATTGCTTTGGTGATATTCCTGTAGTTGAGGTGAGAGCCACCTACTCGGCCACAGACCCAAGTTATCTGACCGAACACCTTGCCATTCGTCACACACGGTCACCTATATCTAGTGAAAACACATTAAGTGGTATTCATAAAAAATGAACATCAATATTTTACCTACATGAACACTTATGCTTGCATGCATGTTCAGTAACTGAAGATGTTAGTATTATACAGCGATATTAAATGCAACCAAAAAGAATTTATTCATGTTTAACATAAGCTTTGGTACATAAGTCAGTATCAAACATGAGATTTAATATTACACTTATATGTAGTGAAGTTAAAACCATTTATTCCCCTAAAAAAGATGTATTGTGTTGAACCGAAGATTCAACTCACTTATAGGACATTCGTTTTCATGTCATTTCGAATGAATAACAAATTGACCGAATTGATACTGCACATACAAAATAAATCAAATCAAGAAAAACATGCAAGCATTTTTTATGTTAAAAACGTATAAGATATGGATACCTGCCATTGCACCCTTGCACTTGCACGTACCTCATAGTCATCTCTTTCAAGTGAACATTATCTTGCATCTGAGAAGCAGAATCAAGTCGTTGTTGGAGTTAATGAAACATGTTTAGTGTGCATGGTAAAAAAAGTGAAGCAAGCTGTCGTCCACATGTTAGAAGCCAAGTAAGTTACTTACCAGAACTGGACTTTCTATGCAACACTCCCGCCTACATTTTGCCAG
>LR738714.1:862948614-862995949 GCA_902687465.1 Secale cereale | reverse complement strand
CCCAAGCCGAGTTCACAAAGATGTTGGAAGGCGAGGACAGCTCATGATACAGCTAAACTTTTACTTCAGAATTACTAGTGCGCTGTCTTTATGTGATCTATATGATCGATGTTTGTGAACTTAATTTCTTCATTGCTATGATGAAACCAAACGTTTGCTTCTGAACTACTACTGAACTGCCTTTATGTCATTTCACTGGTGCAGAGATGTGCTATACAAACGGTTTTTGACCCCTTTCGGTGACGGCATTTTAAACCGTTGCCTAGTGAGTGTGGGCGACAAGGGGGTCCTTCACACACGATCCAGAACCCGTCGGGGTTAGACTCTTCGGTCACACACGATACGCAAAATGAACTCGTGTGCGATCGGGCTAGCCATCGCATACACTTATACAGGCCAAATTATTTCCGTTCGTAAGTACATCCCACAAATGAGTCCTAGAGAAATGTTTCCTTTCGTAGGTATATCACACACAATTTTTTATGTAGAATCGTTTGTGCGAGGTGACCTAACGCAAACGGCTCTCCTGCCAAAGCCGTGTAGGATTGTTAATTGATCCAACACGTGTACTTTCTAGAAACCGTGTGGGTCTTTTGAGTTCATCACCCAAGTGTCGTCAGAGAAACCGTTTGCAATAGAAAACCCCAATAAGCACGCTAATTGGCCTATTATTGATAATATATGTAGTAATTAATTTGACATTTCTTATAAAACACACCATATATTCCATATTCGTAGAAGGACATACATGATTTCATAATCGAATTACATCAGATAGCTTCAGCACTTAGTTACATCATAGAGGCATATATCTAACTACGCCATTACACAACAGCACCAAGTTTCACATGCAACATGAAAAACCTTTGAAAAGTGCCATCATGCATGGTAAATAGACAGATTAATCTCATCTAGAAAACTGCAGAAGCGGAAGGCGGATATTGAGCCTTCAGTGATGTTAAATATCTTTGCAACTTTAGGCCAGTGGCTATGGATAATTACTCGCTCAGCTTTCTTCCCCTTGAGAAAGACTTCAATATTGTACCGTGGTGTTGAATGAATACCTTCGTCGCCTCTTGACCATGTAGGTGGTGTAAGAGGTAATCATCCGTGAACTGCTTTGGAAAGTACTGAAAACAAAGATATGCATAAATAGTTATTATAAATTTTGAAATGGCACAAGGGGAAAAACAAGGTAAAAGAGTTAATACCATCCTATAGTTGACTGATGTCTTCTTCATTGTGCAAACAAAGATCTTGTTGTTATTTGTCGCATGTTCTTTATCCTAACAATATTTATGAGTTTATTGACTTGATTGATATTCATGGACATCTCATTTCCCCATATGCAAAATGGGTCGAACTGTTGGTCTAAGCCTCTGACAGCAGGACCTACATGTGCAAGACCAAATTGTAAAAAACCCAAATATTAGAATGATTCCTGAAATTGCACAATAATGTGCTATTATAGTGAAAGGACCATACATGAGCAAACCTCGATGGTAAACCTCAGTGCCTCTCATTGTTTCCCTGCAACACATATAAGGAAGATCTTCATTAGGTTAACTAAGAGTTGGCATACTATCAGTAGAATATGTTAATGAAAAATAAACAAATTGTAGATGCAACAGATTAACTCGAGCCGCATGGAAAATTCAGATAACCTAACCAAGCATGCTAACCAACTTGGAAATAGAGCAACTATATATGTTTCTCATGTATTGAGTACAACCAAATTCGATTTATTTCTCACATGCATAAGAATACAAAACTGTACCCACAACAAATGAACATCAAAATACAGAACTGAATCAAGCAGTTAGTTGGAGAGAAGAACAAATGAACCAAAACAGTTAACTGAGCCAAACATTGCAAAATAGAACATATACTAGAAGATAAGACAGTTCATGAAACCAATAATGCTTGAGAACTGCTAGGAAATGTAGCAATTGTTGGACCAAAATATTAACTGAACATTACATCTCAGAATATCAGATTGCACATTAACATTATAGAGGACAAATCACTAGAAGGCATGGCCGGTGGCCTCGAGAAAACACCAAGAATTGTATTTTAAAGTAGACAACCGCGTGACGGCGTCGAGGTGGCCTCGAAGATGAGGTGCTCCTCCAAGATCTGGCGGTCGGCACGCATGGCATTTTTTTTTGAACAATCAACGACAGTAGGTGAGTGTCCTACTGACTTTCCATTGCCAGCAAAAGGTAACATGTGGGTTGGGGTATCATGCAAGACAGTGTGTGAGCCACCAATCAGCCATCATGGCACGAACAGTGCCCTCCACACTGTCGAGCACCCCTACATTTCTACAAGTTCTATCTTATTACACAAGCATTTGTACAAAGTTGTGGATAAATTGTTCTAGGGAGGGCTTAGCCATGTGGGTAAGCAAGGTGAAGTCTGTTTTGAATCTTCCCCTCCAAGAGATCGCAGTGGGAGGAATCCCCCTGAACACTTTATTGTTGCGTTCCTTCCATATACTCCAAGCCGCCGTCAGGAATATCTCCATGAACATGGGCCTCGTCCATCGCTGTCGTCCAGAGTGCACGATTTCTAGGCGGTTCCCTCCATATGTCCATTCAAGCCCTAGCTCCCTCCAGTAGTCTCTACTGAAGGGACAGTCAAAAACAGATGCTCGATGGTCTCCTCCACATGTCTTGTGCACAACACACATTCCACCCCGTCCGAGATGGTGTAGTGTCTCCTTTTAAGCATGTTTTTAGTTTTCACGCGCCAGCACCAGCCACGCGAATACCTTTATCTTCATCGTGCACTTGCACTTCCAAATCCAGCCGAACGCTGCATCCGCCACAACTTCTCTGAAGTAGTTTCTGTAGTATTTTCTGGAGGAGTACTGTCCATCCCACAAGCAGACCCACGAATCCTTGTGGGCATCATCAGGTTCGATCTCTCTTGCGAGATCTTGAATATCCAGTACCTCATCGCGAGCCAGCTGAGAGAGGGGCAAGTGGAACCCCTGTTGGATGTTTGTGATGGATAAGAAGTCTCTGACAGATGCATCTTCCATCGTGGTGAAGGAGAAAGCCCGTGGGTGTGACAACTCATGAGTCTCATCCAGCCACATATCTTTCCAGAAAAACATCGACGAGCCATCCCCTACCACAACCTTAGTGATCCCTCTGTAAGTGTCACTTAGTTTCATCACGTCCCTCCACCAAAAGGATCCGCAGATATCCGCAGCGTGTGGGACCTGATGTTCATAGTATGTGTCCCAAATCAAGGTGCACCACGGGGTGTCTTTCTTGTTGTAGAAGCAGTGTAGGAATTTGAGGAGCAGCACTTCATTTTGGACCTTGATATTGAGGACCCCTAGCCCTCCATGTTTCTTGGGTCTACATACCAGGTCCCAGGAAGCCAAGGGGTTGCATGTTTCACCTTGTTCTGTCTTTTTGCGCCAGAGGCATCTGCGTCGAATCTTGTCCAAGTGCTCTATCAACTTGAGAGGAAACTTGAGTGTGCACATGGGGTAAATCAAGAGGGAGGTGATCAGCGAATTAAGAAAGGTTAACTTACTCCCCTGATTCATCATACACAGCGAGGAGGAAAGCCTGTGTTCTGCATTCTCCACAATCGGCAAGAGCTTGCTCACAGTGGGCCTAGTGGTCCCCATGGGCAATCCAAGGTACGTGAAGGGCATCGCTCCAACAAAGCATTGCCATATTTGGGTCAGATCAGCGGTCAGACTTTCATCCACATTGAGTGGTACCAGTATAGACTTGCCAAAGTTTATTTTGAGCCCGATAGAATCTGCGTAGTCTATCAAATTTTGTTTCATAGTGCGCGCTTGCGCCGGGCTCGCCGGCATCACCAGGATGGTGTTGTCGTCGTATTGCACCACAGGATAGTCCATTCCTGCACGCGAGGGGATCGGCAGATCAATTAGCCCACGTCGATGCGCGTTATTGATGGCTGATTGCAGCAGGTCGGCTGCCAGCACGAATAGAAGTGGGGGAGCAGATAGCCCTGTCGTACACCACAGCTGCAGTCAAAGTGTCGATCCGGAACCCCATTCAGAAGCACCAAAGATTTTCCGGATCCGAAGATGTTCTTGATCCATCCAAGCCAGCGGTCATCAAATCCCATTTATTCCATTATCTTGATTATAGCAGAGTGGTTGATGGTATCGAAAGCCTTGGCAAAGTCAAGCTTGAGCAGAACTATAGGTTTCTTGGAGTTTTGGCATTGATAAATATACTCGAAGGCCCACGCGAGGCAGTCTTGTATAGTAAGGGTACGCAGGAAACCATATTGATTCTTGTGAATAATGTTCAGAATCAGCTTCTGTAGCCTGTTCACGAGCACCTTGGTGATGATTTTCAGACAGCAGTTCAAAGGTGTGATCGGGCAGAAGTCATTAGCTGATTCTGGCGAGTTAGTTCTCGGGATTAGGGTAATGAACCCCGCATTGATACTAGTGAGATCAAGGTTGCCATGATAGAAGTCATCGCAGAGCTTATAAAAATCCTTTTTTTATGATGTGCCAGCAGGTTTTGATGAAGCATCCATTGAAACCATCCGGGCCGGGGGCACGGTCTGATGGCATGGATTTGACCACTCCATCTATTTCAGCATTTGTGAAGGGGGCTAATAAAGCTTCAAGTCCGTCCAGTTTTTTGATGATTGAGGCTAGATTAAATTTCATTGCAGGGGTAGAAGAGTCCCCGTGCCTCTCCTTGTAAGTGGTGAACAGGGCCGCCTCCTTCGAGTTATGTTCTGTGACCATCGAGCCATCCTGGAGCTCCAAGGAGGAGATGTAGTTTTTTCCTATAACGTTCAGTAGCCAGGGTATGAAAGAGCTTCGTGTTTTCTTCCCCAAACTTAATGTATCTGATCGTACATCGCTCCCTCCAGTATTGGTTTTGGTAACGTAGGAGTTTGAGAAGGTGGGCTTTGACAATTATCCTAAAGTTTCCTTCTGGTACAGTGAGAGGTCGCTGGTCTTCCAGCCCATCTAGCTCATTGAGGGCCCAATTGAAGTTTTGAATGAGGATCGAGAGGCGCGAAATCCCTTTGCTCCATTTCTTGAGATCATATCTCAGAATTTTCATATTCTTGCACATGAGAGCAGAACTGTTCTTGGCATAGCATTGTTTATTCCAGGATGTCTGCACCACCTCAAGAAAACCTGGATGATTAGTCCAGTAATTATCAAAATGGAATATTTTGCTCTTGGGTATCGAAGTCTCGATGTTAACCACACACGGGGTGTGATCAGACACTGGTTTGCCAAGGGGAGTAGCAATTGTGTTCAGGTATGTTTGGGTCAAGTGGCTTGAGGAGAAGAACCAATCTATCAGCTCGAGTAGGGGATCGTCTTGCATGTTACTCCAAGTGTACGACCGCCCCTTTAGTGGCATTTAATGTGCATAATTGAAATTTGAACTGCAAGCACTTGCTCCAGTGTAGAAAAGTTGGTTGAAAAATCACATGTGTGTCTTTGGGTGAATTTATAGGTCCCATGCAAGAAATGGGAGTGAAATTCAAACATCCTGGCATCGTGGCTCGGCCAGAAACATTGAGAAACTTGGTGTCATGACATGGCACCAACATGCTATGGTAAAAAAAATGGCCGAATTGGGACACGTTTTGGATCTTCTTGCAAACCACAACTTCTCTCTAGAAGGCTCGTGGTTCCGAGTGGGGACGTGTCGCCTTTGTGTGAGAAACGACATACGCTCTCCTACCCCCTATGATTTTCTTTTATAGAAGCAAAATAAAACTATATGAGTCTCGTGTTAAATTTTGGAATTATTCCGGATTCATTTTACATTTTTATACATTAATTGACTTACTCGGCATTTAATGTGTATAATTCAAATTTGAACTACAAGCACATGCTCCAGTGCAGCAAAGTTGGCTCACAAATGACATGTGTGTCTTTGGGTGAATTTATAGGTCCCATGCAAGAAATGGGAGTGAAATTCAAAAATCTCAGCGTCGTGGCTCGGCCGGAAACATTGAGAAGCTTGGTTTTTAAATTCCTGTAATCCAAAACTTCTCTAAAAATCATGAAACTTGCCATGATGTCCTGACATGGCACCAAGATGATGTGGTCAAAATTTTGGCCAAATTGGGACAAGTTTTGGTATAAGTTTCTTGCAAACCGGAGCTTCTCTCAAGAAGGCTCGTGGTTCCGAGAGGGAACAAGTCCCCTTCGTGTGGGAAACGACATACGCTGCCTCCCCCCCCCCCCACCTTGATTTTCTACAGGGGCAACATATAACTATATGAGTGTCGTGTTAAAATTTGGAATTATTCCGGGTTCATTTGGCCTTTCTTGAACATTAATTGAGTTTTTAGGCATTTAATGTGCATAATTAAAATTTGAACTACAACCACATGCTCCAGTGCACCAAAGTTGGTTGAGAAATCACATGTGTGTCTTTGGGTGAATTTATAGGTCCCATGGAAGAAATGGGAATGAAATTCAAACATCTCGGTCGTAGCTTGGCCAGAAACATTGCGAAGCTTGGTTTTGAAATTCGTGTAAATCTAAAACCCGTTTGAAAATCATGAAACTTGGCTTGGTGTCATGACATGGCACCAACATGTTGTGGAAAAAAATTTGGCTGAATTGAGTAGGTGCACACATTAACAACCAACAAAGTCATTTTGGAACAAGAGTTGTCACACTACAATCGGGAACACAAGTATTATTGAAATTGTGGGCATTGTACTAACCATTTAGATACTGCCACCCATCCCCTTTTTATTCGCTACGAGGCGTCGCGCGGGGTAGCTATTTTAGTATGGGAGGCATCCGAGCAGACCGATGTGCATGCTTATCTAGAGACGAGCCCTTTGACCTCCATATCCACCATGCACCTCTCTCCCAACTTCTCCATTAACGGCATCCGAGCCCATGATTATTTCATATATGCTTGAAGGTGTGCCTATCTGTCACTTAAATGAGATTTAAGAGAAAAAAAGAAATTTGACAAGAAAATTTTGCACGAATCTTGCACTGGTACAGCGAGGTGCTATACAAACGGTTTTTAACTCCTTTATGCGATGACGTTCTGAACCATAGCCTAGTGAGTGACTGTGACCATAGCCTAGTGAGTGACTGTGATAGGGGTCTTTCCCACATGACCCAAAAACCGTCGGGGATAGGCTCTCTTAGCACACACACGCTCGGCAAAATGAGGTTGTGTGTGACGAGCGAGTGATCAAATATGATTATACAGGCCCAACCAGTTCCGGTCGTAAGTACATCCCACACAGTTAGTCCCAAACAAATGTTTCTGTTTGTTATGTACATTCCACACAGTCAATCCAAGGAATATCTTTCCTTTCTTATGTACGCCTACATAATCAATCCAGGGAAAACGTTTCCGTTCGTATGTACATCCCACATAGTCAATCCAGGAAAAATGTTTATGTTCGCATGTACATCCCACATAGTTTTATGTATAGGCTCGTGTGTGATAGGTGTAACTATGACACAGGCTTTGCCTCGGTTAATTGTTTGCTTTTATTCAACTACATCACACATGATTTGATGAATAAAACTGTCTGGCATTGGGCCATCCATCACAAGCGCTTTTACAGCTAGAACCGTTTGCAAAGTTCCATGATCCATTTAGCAGGTTTATTAGTTTACAATTAATAATTCCAGTATTACGCAAATTCACATTTCATATCGAACAGATGTTTGCCAATTTCATATCAGGCACATAAATACATTTTAACATCATAGTACGATAGCTACCTAAAAAAAGCACAGTACAGCATATAGATAGTTCAGCTTCATAAGAACAATATTATAACGATATATTCATTTTCCTAATCGAGATCACCCAGGCTCATCTTACCCACCTGTGTGAGTAAGAACCAGTTTTGCACTGGCCAACTTGGAAAGTGCCTCCTCCTTTGCCAACACCATCTTAGTAAAGTCTGATTAAAAAAATCTGAGCTAATTCTCCACCTTCCACTTTTTATCCCGCATCTTCAAATATTCTTCAGCGTTGACAACATTTTCTCTAAGCCTACCTTTGTTCTCTTCCTCATACATGCTCCAGTGCTTTGCTAGGGACATCTTCAAACACTGTGGCCACTCTTGATCAACCCACTCCAGGTAAGAACACTTATGTTCATCCTATAATATTTAAAACTAGATCTGTAACAATTGTAGGGGCAATGGGTTTATAGAAACATAGAAAATAACAAATACTTATTTTGAAAACTAAAGAAATAGGTTAATTATGACATATCTTCTCAAAAAGATCAATGTGCAAATGAATTAATTGCTACTGAGACAACAACCAAATTCTGAAACATCAGAAGCTATAATTAACTACAATAACGCTACAAGTTCTTACTCATGTACTTTAAATAACAAAGTCAACATTTTATGAGAAAGCTAAATATAGCAGCAACAGCATAGCGACAGTGTTTGAATGACAGCAAATTGATACTAACAGGTGTGTACATGCACGAATTTAGTAACATAGAACTAATAGCACTAAGGCCGTCCACTATGTATGTCAAAACCGATGTAACGACAACTATTCCTACATTTCGCAACGGTGCCCTGCACTGGCAAAGCCGATGAAGCAGAAAAAATTAGGAACCCGGACTCCGGAGCACCTAGTTGCTCTGATGCCCTGTTCCTTTGTGCCATGAAGGTTTAGTATTTTACTGCTTGGCTTCTCGGATGTGTGGACCAAAGTTGGTTGCACAAACTGCTGAAGCGGTGCCAAATAATTTTCTAATGGCACTGCTAATGAGATGGCAACATTTTTAGATAGTAGGTACAAACTGTGACACTGTCTTAGGATGCGTTTCATTGAAGTTGTGGTATGAATCGGTTGGGACCGTGACAGTGTCTGAATCACATCTAACAAATGATTTGTAACGAAAGTGGGGCTAACCTGTAACACCCCGAGGATCATGCTACAGTGATCTCCCCTTTAATGATGCCATGTCATCTTGTTTTTCAAACTAAATTGCCACTTGATGAAAATCAAGACCATATCCCATTTGAATTACAAGTCGAGTATTTACCTCTTTTGTCATGCAAACAAAAATGTTCTTGATGTTGCAAATAATCCCCAAATATTTGTCATGATGAAAACAACCTCTTTTGGGTTTCCAAAATCCCCCTGGGATTTAATGTAGTGGTCCAACAACAACTTAATGACCCTTTTAAATTAAAACATGATTCTAAACTTTTCAAAGTAACCTCAAACTTCTTGTGGCGGTGTCAAATATTGCAACACAAATTATGAGCCAAGTCTCATTCTTGAGAAAAATCTTTTGGTAGCTAAAATATAAAGCCAGTGACATAAAAGGCAAATGACCTATTATACTGTGCACTTTGGCCCATCTTCAACAGGTGGCTAGCCCAGCCCACTTGGGGTCATCCCCAATCTCCTGCTACAGGGAGGCAGGGGATTGTGGCGTCCATCCGTCGGCCATGGCCACACCATCCGTGCGTGGCGGCCATCCCCGACCTCCCCGGCGTCCTATAAGGCCTCCTGCGACCCTGTGTCAAACCCTAGTCCCCACTCCACACTCCTCTCCCTCGCCGCCTCCCCTTCTTCAGATCCGCGTGCCGACCGCACCGTCGCCATGGCCTACGGCATCATCGCGTGCTCCGTCGTCCCCGCGCCGTGAGGCCGTGTTCGGGTGATGCGTCGTCGCCTCCCACTTCGCCTGCAAGGAATGTAGCAGGCTGGGCTACACCGAGCCATCGCCATCGTCGTCTCCACCAACTGCGGCCGCCCCACACCATCGCCGATCCACGTCGACTCCGACCACCCCAGCTCCCCTCGAGCCCCTACTCTCCCTCTGTGAGCCTCCGCTACCTCCCCTCTCCCCTCGAGCTCTGGCTCCCCCTAGCTAGTCTTCCCCGAGCTCCAGATCGGCTACCATACTCACCGCGTCCAGTTCGTGCCTCGGCCTCACGTTGTGCTTCTGCCGATGTCGTGCACCACCGCAGCCCGCGCCGCGCTGGCCCTGCTCCACCGCCTCGCGCCGGTGCCTCGCCGTTGCCGCCCCATAGCCACGGTCGCGCCTCCCCGCAGCAGCTGCTGCTGCTGCTCTGCGTCCGACCCGCCCGCCGGTGCCCCGCCGCTCGCCTGCGGCGGGCTTGCCCCGCACCGCGTCCGTCGGAGGCCACGCCAGGGCCGCACCAGGCCGCGTCGCCGCCCCTTTCTTTTTGCTGCTTGCCGCTGATGGGCCTCGAACCCCTTGTTGGTTACCCCAAGTGGAAGGTGTAAGATGCAGTATTGTAGAAGTGTTTTTCCTTAGCAAAGATGCCAAGGATCGAATCCCCAGAGACTCCTAGGTTCAACAAGTAGGTGTCAATTTCTAACGGCGCAATTAGCAATCAACATGGACCTGCACACATATACAAATAACTTTGCTCCCAACGAGTACAGAGAGGTTGTCAATCTCTCCGGCCTTGTAGTTCACAAAGGATTAAAAGCAATGATAGTAGTGATAGATAGTTTTTGCAATAGTAGGTAAATAGCGAAAAGTAAATAGTGGATGTGATCAATGATGGTAATATGGACCGGAGTCTCATGATGTTCACTAGTGATGTCTCTCTCCCAAAAGACGATAAAAAAGCTATGTGAGGTAAACAAATTACAGCTGGGCAATTGACAGGACCATGAACGCAAACCAATGCTGACTACATTGCAAGAAAGGTTGAGGTTCAAAGCATGGGCGGTACGCCAAAGTAAGTAGACCGAAATCCATCAATATCTACTACTAATCATCCACCTTGAGATATCTATCCAGAACATCTCGCTGGTATTAAGTTGCGAGTCCCACCCATAGTGTAAACTCAATGCAACAGACAACTGCATTAAAAGAACTTTGCGTAAAGTAAACAATCCTTGCACCCGCGGGCACAAGCACCGTTGTTTTCCCCCTTGTGGCAACATCACATCCCCTAGACTCATGTTTCTGTCACTCAAGCTAGTCATCGAGGGGCATGAACCCACAATCGAGCATAACGTTCCCTCTTGGAGTCACTACCTATTACTCGGCCAAAGCAATAAATAACAACGGAGAACATGCAAGAATTACTTATGAACTAAAATATAAAAGAGGTGGATCAAATATATTACTCAAGATCAATCTGAACATAATCTCATAATCCATCGGATCCCAGCAAACTCAACATAGCAACAGCATAAGGATTACATAGGTGCCTCGATCATGTAGGGCAGCTCACGAGGACTAATTAGTGAAGCACAAGAACGGGAGGAGAACATCACATAGCTACTGGTCATGGACTCATGGTCCAAGGGAGACTACTCACGAGTCATCCGGGAGGCGTCCATGGTGGTGGAGAAGCTCCCGGTGGTGATCCTCCCCTCCGGCAGGGTGCCGGGAAGAGTTCTCCTGGTGCTCCCGATCTTGGAAGCGGCGGCGGCGGCGGAACAGAGATGGGATCGCGAAAAGAAGTCCTGTTCTGAGGGTTACGGAGGACCCTTTAAATATATGCCAAAGTAGGGCATCGGGGGAGCCTCGGGGGGCCCAGGCGCCCCCCCGGCGCGGCCCAGGGGGGGCGCGCCCACAGGGCGCCTGGAGCCCCTGTGGCCCCCCCAGGCTGCCCTTCGGACGCAGTGTTGTTTCCGAATCGCTGATTTTTTATATAATTTTTCTGGATTTTTCTGGGCAGTTCTCGAAACGTGAAAACCTGAAATACAAAAACAGCCGAAAACAGAAACTGGCACTGGGGTGCACTGGATTAGTAAGTTAGTCCAAATATGATCAAAAGTGTATGGAAGTGTATGAATATCATAGCAATATCACCCAAAAGTGGCATGGAGCAAGCAGAAATTATAGATACGTTTTGGACGTATCAACATCCCCAAGCTTAATTCCTGCTCGTCCTCGAGTAGGTAAATGATAACAAGAATAATTTCTGTGGTGACATGCTATTAACCATATAGGACTTTCTCATAGTCATATGACAAAAGCTTACCGAGACAAGGATTCTAAAGTAATTATGTTGCCTCAAGAGAAAATCACAAATGACTGAAAGTTTTACAACATGAAACTGAAACATCAAAAAGATTTGCAATGAACATGATGTGCAAATATGATAAAGTGATATCTAGCTTGCCCCTTTAGTGATGCAAAACATAAATGCAGGGGCACCTTCAAGGTTTAAGTGATGACTAGATACAATCATTTCAGAATAAACGATATCACAATCATGCAAAAGACAATGCTACTTTGGGACAATGCACATTACACTCAGAATTACAATCATGCTCTCAGTAGTTGGTGCTTCAACATAAAGGTAAAAGAAAGGTTAAGTGCTAAAGCTTTTTATTTTGAAAACATGGAAGCAATTGTGTCAACGGTAGTAGTACTTCATATGTGTCATGTATAAAACATCTTATAAGTTGCAAGCTTCATGCATCGAATACTAATAGTGCTCGCTCCTTGTCCTAATTAGCTCGGATTCCCATGGGTTATCATTGCATTACATATGTTTTAACCAAGTGTCACAAAGGGGTACCTCTATGCCACCTGTACAAAGGTCCAAGGAGATAGATCGCATTTGATTTCTCGTTTTTGATAGATCTCAACTTGAGGACATCCATACCGGGACAACATAGAAAATAGATGATGGACTCTTCTTTAATGCATAAGCATATTCTCATGAGAGATTGAGGATTAAGGTCCAAGCTAAAACTTCCACCATGATGCATGGCTTTGGTTGGCGGCCCAATGTTCTTCTCTAACAATATGCATAGTTATTCAACCCACGGTAAATCACCCTTACTTCAGACAAGACGAACATGCATAGCAACTCACATGATATTCAATAAAAGTGTGACAGTTGATGGCGTCCCCAGAAACATGGTTACCGCTCAGCAAGCAACTTATAAGAAATAAGATACATAAGCAACATATTCTTTACCACAATAGTTTTTAGGCTACTTTCCCATGAGCTATGATTGCATGGTTAGTTTGCTTAGTACAGATGGAGGTTAGCAAAAAGACTGGGAGCGACCAACTAAGAGAGCAATGACGGTCATAATCATGCAGAGCGACAAAGCAATATTGAATCAGGCATGGTAGTTATATCGCTACTTAGAAATAAAAGATCATCAAGGCTTGACAGACTTTCTTTACAGTCTTAAATATGCGTGAGCATACGCCAAGTCAATCAAAATAAATTCTCGAAGGAAGATATTACTAAACCATACCACATCATAGGCAAACAAACCAAGTTGGTACTCCAATAACACATTGGGAACCCCCCAGCTATTTGAGATCAACCATAAGAAAACCTGAACTACTAAGCACCATCATGCAAGTAGCATATTTATCATAGACACATTGACCAATGCAACGGAAGAAAACTCTCTTAATAAGGTGAGCATGGTAATTAAAGAGAGTTCAAGCAACCAACTAAATAAAAGCTCTTGAAAAGATAAGCATGAATACTAAGAGCAGAGCACGATAGTAGCTATTAAAAGACAAAGAACACGCACAACATAGATAGACATGAAAATTCTATGTTATGTTCTAGGTAGAAATGGAGCGTGTTTCTCTCCCACATAAAGGAATGCTGGGTTCCGACTCGTTATGAAAAACTAAAAAGAAAACTAAAAGCAAGACGCTCCAAGCATAGCACATAACACATGAAGTAATAAAAATATAGCGAAACGAAAGACGAACTGATAATGTTGATGGAGAAGGGGATGCACGGGGGCATCCCCAAGCTTAGACGCTTGAGTCTCCTTGAATATTTCTTGGGGGTGCACGGGGGCATCCCCAAGCTTGAGCGCTTGACACTCCTGAATCTTTTTATCATCTTCCCTCGCACACTTGAAAACTCCCTTCATACATAACTCATCATAATCTGATTAGCGAGGTTAGTACCCTTAATAAAATAATTACACCTTGCTGGAAATAAGGATATTCTTGAAGTTCTACTGTTTCTCAAGATTGCCAAAAGGTTTTTGCAAAGAAAAAGCAAGTTCTTAATTTGCAAAGTGAAGGTAAGGCAAAACAGGACAGAATCTGTGAAAAACAGAACAGCAGGCAGTAATTGACCTGTTCGGGATACTTCTGCAACTCAAATCAAAAAACTCAGAACTGACGCACGAAAGAAAATTATATAGAGAACGCTGTCGAAAACATTCAGACCAAAAAGATGATCTGGTGATTTTATACGAATTTTTCTATCCAAGGACAGAATCTGTTTCCTGGACAGCACCTCACAACTTTTGAACTTTCTAGCAATCAGAGGCTATACTTGGCACAAATATGAAAAGCAAAGATACAATGATGATGCTACAGCAGTAAACAACATCAAGACACAACAAAAGCAAAATATTTATTCATGTGGGCTGCCTCCCAA
The DNA here is from genome assembly GCA_902687465.1 of Secale cereale. Taxonomy (NCBI): domain Eukaryota; kingdom Viridiplantae; phylum Streptophyta; class Magnoliopsida; order Poales; family Poaceae; genus Secale; species Secale cereale. Next base: position 862,981,569 of record LR738714.1, on the reverse strand, counting down.
AAGCGCTTTCTTTTATGCCTTTAAGCTAGGCATAATGCATAGATCAAGTTGTATCAATTGAACCATCATCAAGATCATCAAAAAGCTCTTCAATAATACAACTAGTCTTAAGAGGACTCTCAAATAAAGGCCTCATAGAGATACTTCTAGGTAGAAGACCAAAAGGATAAAAGTCAAGGGAAGATTCATTTATAAATTCATCACATAGAGGTGTTTCTTCCAAAGTCTTTACAGTTTCAACCTCTTTGGCAATAGATGGATTACTTTTAGAACGGGGAGCCTTTGGAACGTGAACGAACTTAGGCTCCCGCTTTGCCGGAGTTTCTACCTTTTTGGTTTTGATCGAGGAGAAAGTAGTTCCTAGGGTATCAAATATTTCCTCAATCTTGTCTATCCTAGAAGAGTCCAAGTCATGGAATTTGACGGTCTCCAAAATTTTAAAAAATTTATGCATGGAGCTATCAAGTCTATTCAAATTCCCTTGGATCTTACGATCCAACTCATTCATCTTATTAATGCTTGGCATCTCTAGCTCTATCCTTTCAAGTTTTTTCATAATGTGAGCTAGGGTGATGTCCTCTCGAGTGCTAACAACAGGGAGATTCCCAACAAGATTTTCAATAATACTAAGAGACTCCCAAACTGGGGCCTCTAGGAAATTCCCATTGATAGCAGTATCTAGAATAAACCTATTCCAGGAAGTGATTCCAACATAAAAATTTCTAAGCAAGATAGTAGTAGGTTGCTTCTTGGTGGCTCTTTTTTGTGAATCATTAATTCTATACCAAGCATCTTTCAAACTTTCCCCACCTCTTTGTTTAAAGGTGAGAACTTCTGCCTCGTCAAAGACAAAAGGACCCGACAAAATGACAACTAAAGAACGAGATAACTATTTTTGTGATTTTTGATAAAAGATACTAAAGCAAAAACTGAAAGGTAAACTAACAAGACTAAAAAGCAAAGGTAAAAGATAGCGTGCAACTCCCCTATCCTGAAGAGTGGAGTCCCCGGCAACGGCGCCAGAAAATACTCCTTGATGGGGCTCGAACCCCTCGTTGGTTACCCCAAGTGGAAGGTGTAAGATGGAGTGTTGTGGAAGTGTTTTCCCTTAGCAAAGATGCCAAGGATCGAATCCCCAGAGACTCCTAGGTTCAACAAGTAGGTGTCAACTGCTACGGCGCCAGATAGTAGCAATCAACGTGGACCTGCACACAGATACAAATAACTTTGCTCCCAACGAGTACAGAGAGGTTGTCAATCCCTCCGGCCTTGTAGTTCACAAAGGATTAAAAGCAATGATAGTAGTGATAGATAATGTTTGCAATAGTAAATAATAACGAAAAGTAAATAGTGGATGTGATCAATGATGGTAATATGGACCGGAGTCTCATGATGTTCACTAGTGATGTCTCTCTCCCAAAAGACGATAAAACAACTATGTGAGGTAAACGAATTACAGCTGGGCAATTGACAGGACCACGAACGCAAACCAATGCTGACTACATTGCAAGAAAGGTTGAGGTTCAAAGCATGGGCGGTACGCCAAAGTAAGTAGACCGAAATCCATCAATATCTACTACTAATCATCCACCTTGAGATAACTATCCAGAACATCTCGCTGGTATTAAGTTGCGAGTCCCACCCATAGTGTAAACTCAATGCAACAGACAACTGCATTAAAAGAACTTTGCGTAAAGTAAACAATCCTTGCACCCGCGGGCACAAGCACCGTTGTTTTCCCCCTTGTGGCAACAGCACATCCCCTAGACTCATGTTTCTGTCACTCAAGCTAGTCATCGAGGGGCATGAACCCACAATCAAGCACAACGTTCCCTCTTGGAGTCAGTACCTATTACTCGGCCAAAGCAATAAATAACAACGGAGAACATGCAAGAATTACTTATGAACAAAAATATATAAGAGGTGAATCAAATATATTACTCAAGATCAATCTGAACATAATCTCATAATCCATCGGATCCCAGCAAACTCAACATAGCAACAGCATAAGGATTACATAGGTGCCTCGATCATGTAGGGCAGCTCACGAGGACTAATTAGTGAAGCACAAGAACGGAAGGAGAACATCACATAGCTACTGGTCATGGACTCATGGTCCAAGGGAGACTACTCACGAGTCATCCGGGAGGCGTCCATGGTGGTGGAGAAGCTCCCGGTGGTGATCCTCCCCTCCGGCAGGGTGCCGGGAAGAGTTCTCCTAGTGCTCCCGATCTTGGAAGCGGCGGCGGCGGTGGAACAGAGATGGGATCGCGAAAAGAGTTCCTGTTCTGAGGGTTTTGGAGGACCCTTTAAATATATGCCAAAGTAGGGCATCGGGGGAGCTTCGGGGGGCCCAGGCGCCCCCCCAGCGCGGCCCAGGGGGAGGGGGCGCGCCGCCAGGGCGCCTGGAGCCCTGGTGGCCCCCCCAGGCTGCCCTTCGGACGCAGAGTTGTTTCCGGAACGCTGATTTTTTATATAATTTTTCTGGATTTTTCTGGGCAGTTCTCGAAACGTGAAAACCTGAAATACGAAAACAGCCGAAAACATAAACTGGCACTGGGGTGCAGTGGATTAGTAAGTTAGTCCAAATATGATCAAAAGTGTATGGAAGTGTATGAATATCATAGCAATATCACCCAAAAGTGGCATGGAGCAAGCAGAAATTATAGATACGTTTTGGACGTATCATGTATTGCTGCCATCGAGGATAAAAAGATGGGGTTTATATCATATTGATTGAGGTTATCCCTCTACATCATGTCATCTTGATTAAGGCGTTACTCTGTTCTTATGAACTCAATACACTAGATGCATGCTGGATAGCGGTCGATGTGTGGAGTAATAGTAGTAGATGCAGAATCGTTTCGATCTACTTGTCTCGGACGTGATGCCTATATACAATGATCATGCCTAGATAGTCTGATAATTATTCGCTTTTCTATCAATTGCTTGACAGTAATTCGTTTACCCGCTGTAGAATATCGCTATCATGAGAGAAGCCACTAGAGAACACTATGGCCCCCGGGTCTATTCTCAACATATCAATCTACATCTACTTTACTTTTATCGCTTTTACTTTTTGAACTTATAAACCAAAATACCAAAAATATAAACTATCATCTCTATCAGATCTCACTTTCGTAAGTGATCGTAAAGGGATTGACAACCCCTTATCGCGTTGGTTGCGAAGTTCTTATTTGTTTGTGTAGGTGCGAGGGACTCGCGCATGGTCTCCTACTGGATTGATACATTGGTTCTCAAAAACTGAGGGAAATACTTAAGCTACCGTGCTGCATCTCCCTTTCCTCTTCGAGGGAATACAACGCAAGCTCGAGAAGTAGCAAGAAGAATTTCTGGCGCCGTTGCCGGGGAGGCTTACGCAAAAGTCATATACCAAGTGCCTATCACAAACTCTTATCCTTCGCATTACATTTATTTGCCTCTCGTTTTCCTCTCCCCCACTTCACCCTTGCCGTTTTATTTGCCCTTCTTCTGCCGCGTGTTTACCGTTTGTTTGCTTGTGTGATGTTTGCTTTCCTGATTTCCCTCACGTCTGAGATGGGGGACGATCCTATCGAGAAGGGTAGTAACGCTGAGGGCAACGTCTATGTTGATCCCCCGGATGAAGCTACCACTGTACATATTAAGAAGTTCCGGGTTGGTAGTGGTAATATCATTGGAAAAGGAGTTCTTCAAGACTTCTTTACTGTGCCGGTGCTTTGCCCACTATGGGTGGCTCTATTCTTCACAGAACTAGTAGCCTTGCGGATGCTGTATCCATACTTATAGTAGAAATTGAAAGGCAATTCATCCATATGCATCCCTGTATTTAGAGAATCTTTTTGGAATTTTTCAATATGGAGCATTCTTCTGTTAAACGTGCAGCTACTATCTTTTTGGCTCACGAATTTAGATTTATCATGAAAGAGGCCAAAAAAATCTTTGCTCATTACGGAGTAGATGCCGGTCGACCTCCCATAGAGGCTATCTTGTTCAATCAAGAAGACATAATGCGGTTGCGATCTCCTGATCATGTTTCTTTTAATGAAAACCTTAGAAACAAGGTTCCTATTGAGGTCTTGATTTATAGAATTTCTGAGATGAATGATGATTTTGCTATTCAAAACAATGGATTAGGCTTCTCCCTTGAGTGAAGGCTTATGACCTTCTGCCAAAAGAATGCCTATAATGATGAATTGGTTGTCCACTACAAAGTGCCAGAAGAGGAACCTATTCCTCCTGAGATTGATGTAGGGGACTTTTGTCCCATTAAAGTTAGCCCTTTTGATTACTTTTTTTTGCCACAAAGGAAGCTTTCTGCTGAACAAAGGGAATATGAGATGAGCTTTCGCGACATATCATATCATTATGGCATTCCCTAGATTTATCTTGTATCGTGCCTAGCTAGGGGCGTAAAACGATAGCGCTTGTTGGGAGGCAACCCAATTTTTTTTTTTTGTTTTTGTTGCTGTTAGGGAATAAATATAGCATCTAGCCTCTGATTAGATGTGGTTTCATGTTTTGTTTAGTGTTTGTGCCAAGTAGAACCGTTGGGAAAACTTGTGTGAAGTTTATGTGATCTTGCTGTGAAAAACAGAATCAATAGCGCTCTATAGAATGGTCGTCAGATTTTACTGGAGCATGCTATTTAATTGATTAGTTTTGCAGATGATTAGTAGATAAATTCCTCAAATTTACCAATTTAGTTTGAACTTTTTGGAGTTATAGAAATATGCGAAACCTGCAGATTACTACAGACTGTTCTGTTTTTGACAGATTCTGTTTTTCGTATGTTGTTTGCTTATTTCAATGCATCTATGAGTAGTATTGGCAAGTATGAACCATAGAGAAGTTGGAATACAGTAGGTTTAACACCAATATAAACAAAGAATGAATTCATTGCAGTACCTCTGAGTAGTGATTTGTTGTCTTATACTAACGGAGCTCACAAGAACTTTTGTTTAAGTTTTGTGTTGTGAAGTTTTCAAGTTTTGATTATTGCTTTGATGGACTATGGAACAAAGAGTAGCAAAGGCCTAAGCTTGGGGATGCCCATGGCACCCCAAGGAACTCAAGGATAATCAAAAGCCTAAGCTTGGGGATGCCCCGGGAAGGCATCCCCTCTTTCGTCTTCATCCATCAGTAACTATACTTGGAGCTATATTTTTATTCGCCACATGATATGTGTTTTGCTTGGAGCATCTTGTATAATTTGAGTCTTTGCTTGTTAGTTTATCACAATCATCCTTGCTGGACACACCTATTTGAGAGAGTTAAATATGGCCTAAGAATTGTTAGAACACTCTCTGTGCTTCACTTATATCTTTTGAGTTGAATAGTTTTTGCTCTAGTGCTTCACTTATATCTTTTAGAGCACGGTGGTGGTTATATTTTTTAGAAATTGTTGAACTCTCATGCTTCACTTATATCTATTTGAGAGTCTATTAAAACAGCATGGTAATGTGTTTAGGCTAATAAAACTATTCTACACATGATAGACATCCAATGTTAATGTAGTAAAAAAAATCACACTAAGTGCATTGAATATGATGAGATGTCGGATGCTTGATAATTGTTTTGAGATATGAGGATAGTGATATTAGAGTCATGCTAGTGGAGTTATTATGAAATTGAGAAATGCTTGTGTTAAGGTTAGTGATTCCCGTAGCATGCACGTATGGTGAACCGCTATGTGACGAAGTTAGAGCATGAGGTGTTTGTAAAGTGTCAACCTTTGTGTGGAGGTCGGCGGCGCGCGATGGTTAAATCCTACCAACCCCCCCCCCCCCAGGAGCATGCGGTTATTCATTTGTTTGGATGACTCATAGATTTTTTGCAATAAAGTATATGAGCTCTTATGACTAATGTTGAGTCCATGGATTATACGCACTCTCACCCTTCCACCATTGCTGGCCTCTCTTGTACCGCGCAACTTTCGCCGGTACCATAAACCCACTATATATCCTTCCTCAAAACAGCCACCCTATTATTCCTCAAAACAGCCACCATACCTACCTATCATGGCATTTCCATAGCCATTCCGAGATATATTTCCATGCAACTTTCCACCGTTCCGTTCAAATGACACACATCATATTGTCATATTGCCATGCATGATCATGTAGTTGACGTCGTATTTGTGGCAAAGCCACCATGCATAACTTTTCATACATGTCACTCTTGTTTCATTGCACATACCGGTACACCGCCGGAGGCATTCATATAGAGTCATACTTTGTTGTAGTACCGAGTTGTAATATCGAGTTGTAATGAAAGTGTGATTATCATCATTATTAGAGCATTGTCCCATGGGAGGAAAGGCTGAATCTATAAAGCCCCTCCGCAAAAAAAAGGCCAAAGAAAAAAGAAAGGCCCAAAAAAAAGAAAAAAAGAAAAGAAAAAGGGACAATTGCTACTATCTTTTGTCCACGCTTGTGCTTCAAAGTAGCACCATGTTCTTCATTGTAGAGAGTCTCATGCTTAGTCACTTTATATACTAGTGGGAATTTTTCATTATAGAACTTGGCTTGTATATTCCAACGATGGGCTTCCTCAAATGCCCTAGGTCTTCGTGACCAAGCAAGTTGGATGCACACCCACTAGTTTCTTTTTGTTGAGCTTTCATTCATATTTAGCTCTAGTGCATCCGTTGCATGGGAATCCCTACTCACTCATATTGATATCTATTGATGGGCATCTCCATAGCCCGTTGATACGCCTAGTCGATGTGAGACTATCTCCCTCCTTTTTGTCTTCTCCACAACCACCTCTATTCCACCCATAGTGATATGTCCATGCCTCACGCTCATGTATTGCGTGAAAGTTGAAAGGTTTGAAAAGATAGAGCATGAAAACAAGTGCTTGGCTGAAATCGGGGTTGTGCATGATAAGAATATTTTGTGTGATGAAGAGGGAGCATAGCCAGACTATATGATTTTGTAGGGATAACTTTCTTTAGCCATAGTATTTTGAGAAGACATGATTGCTTTGTTAGTATGCTTGCAGTATTGTTATTTCTTATGTCAATATAGACTTTTACCTTGAATCTTTCACATCTAAACATTAATGCCACAATTAAGAGAATTACATTGAAAACCTATATTGGTTAGCATTCCACATCAAAAAAAATTCTTTATCATTTACCTAATCGAGGACGAGCAAGAATTGAGCTTGGGGATGATTGATACGTCTCCAACGTATCTATAATTTTTTATTGCTCCATGCTATTATTTATGAAGTCTTGGATGTTTAATGTGCTTTATCATACACTTTTATATCATTTTTGGGACTAACCTACTAACCCAAGGGCCCAGTCCAGATTGCTGTTTTTTGCCTGTTTCAGGGTTTTGCAGAAAAAGAATATCAAACGGAGTCCAAACGGAATGAAACCTTCGCGAGAGATATTTTTGTAGAAAATCATGCACAGGGAACTCGAGAACCACATCAGGGGAGCATCGAGGCGCCCACGAGGGTGGGCGCTGTTGGAAATATGCCCTAGAGGCAATAATAAATTGGTTATTATTATATTTCCTTGTTCATGATAATCATTTATTATCCATGCTAGAATTGTATTGATAGGAAACTCAGATACATGTGTGGATACATAGACAAACACCATGTCCCTAGTAAGCCTCTAGTTGACTAGCTCGTTGATCAACAGATGGTCACGGTTTCCTGACCATGGACATTGGATGTCGTTGATAACGGGATCACATCATTAGGAGAATGATGTGATGGACCAGACCCAATCCTAAGCCTAGCACAGATCGTGTAGTTCGTATGCTAAAGCTTTTCTAAGTGTCAAGTATCTTTTCCTTAGACCATGAGATTGTGCAACTCCCGGATATCGTAGGAATGCTTTGGGTGTACCAAACGTCACAACGTAACTGGGTGGCTATAAAGGTGCAGTACAGGTATCTCCGAAAGTGTTTGTTGGGTTGGCATGAATCGAGACTGGGATTTGTCACTCCGTATGACGGAGAGGTATCTCTGGGCCCACTCGGTAGGACATCATCATAATGTGCACAATATGTGATCAAGGAGTTGATCACGGGATGATGTGTTACGGAACGAGTAAAGAGACTTGCCGGTAACGAGATTGAGCAAGGTATCGGTATACCGACGATCGAATCTCGGGCAAGTGCTATACCGATAGACAAAGGGAATCGTATACGGGATTGATTGAATCCTTGACATCGTGGTTCATCCGATGAGATCATCGTGGAACATGTGGGAGCCAACATGGGTATCCAGATCCCGCTGTTGGTTATTGGCCGGGGAGTTGTCTCGGTCATGTCTACATGGTTCCCGAGCCCGTAGGGTCTACACACTTAAGGTTCGATGACGCTAGGGTTATAGGGAAAGTATGTACGCGGTTACCGAATGTTGTTCGGAGTCCCGGATGAGATCCCGGACGTCACGAGGAGTTCCGGAATGGTCCGGAGGTAAAGATTCATATATGGGAAGTCCTGTTTTGGTCACCGGAAAAGTTTCGGGCGATATCGGTAATGTACCGGGACCACCGGGAGGGTCCCGGGGGTCCACCAGGTGGGGCCACCAGCCCCAGAAGGCTGCGTGGGCTAAGTGTGGGAGGGGACCAGCCCCAAGGGGGCTGGTGCGCCCCCCCACCAAGTCCCTAGGCGCATGGAGAGTGGAGGGGGGCAAACCCTAGGTCCAGATGGGCCTTAAGGCCCACCCTAGGGCGCCCCCTCTCTCTCCCCCCCCTTGGCCGCACCCTAGATGGGTTCTGGGGGGCTGCCGCCACCCCTAGGGAGGAAACCCTAGATGGGGGCGCAGCCCCTACCTCCCCCCTATATATATGTGAAGTTTAGGGCTGCCCAGAACAAGTTTTGACCTCGGTCGATTGGCGCAGCCCTACCTCTCTCCCTCCTCGTCTCCCGCAGCGCTTGGCGAAGCCCTGCTGGAGTCCCGCGCTCCTCCACCACCACCACGCCGGCGTGCTGCTGTTGGATGGAGTCTTCCCCAACCTCTCCCTCTCTCCTTGCTGGATCAAGGCGTGGGAGACGTCACCGGGCTGCACGTGTGAAGAACGCGGAGGCACCGTTGCTTCGGTGCTAGGATCTTCGGCGATCTGAATCGCGGCGAGTACGACTCCATCAACCGCGTTCTTGAACGCTTCCGCTTAGCGATCTACAAGGGTATGTGGATCCAACTCTCCTCTCGTAGATGCATCTCCTAGATTGATCTTGGTGAGCGTAGGAAAATTTTTGTTTCCCATGCAACGTTCCCCAACACACCCCAGTGCTAGTTTCTGTTTTCGGCTGTTTTTGTATTTTAGGTCTTCACGTATCGAGAACTGCCCAGAAAAATCCAGAAAAATTATATAAAAAATCAGCGAACCGGAAACAACACTGCGTCCGAAGGGCAGCCTGGGGGGGCCACAGGGGCTCCAGGCGCCCTGTGGGCGCGCCCCCCCTGGGCCGCGCCGGGGGGGGGGCGCCTCGGCCCCCCGAGGCTCCCCCGGTGCCCTACTTTGGCATATATTTAAAGGGTTCCCCGTAACCCTCAGAAAAGGACTTCTTTTCGCGATCCCATCTCTGTTCCGCCTCCGCCGCCGCTTCCAAGATCGGGAGCACCAGGAGAACTCTTCCCGGCACCCTGCCGGAGGGGAGGATCACCACCGGGAGCTTCTCCACCACCATGGACGCCTCCCGGATTACTCGTGAGTAGTCTCCCTTGGACCATGAGTCCATGACCAGTAGCTATGTGATGTTCTCCTCCCGTTCTTGTGCTTCACTAATTAGTCCTCGTGAGCTGCCCTACATGATCGAGGCACCTATGTAATCCTTATGCTGTTGCTATGTTGAGTTTGCTGGGATCCGATGGATTATGAGATTATGTTCAGATTGATCTTGAGTAATATATTCGATTCACCTCTTTTATATTTTAGTTCATAAGTAATTCTTGCATGTTCTCCGTTGTTACTTATTGCTTTGGCCGAGTAGTAGGTAGTGACTCCAAGAGGGAACGTTATGCTTGATTGTGGGTTCATGCCCCTCGATGACTAGCTTGAGTGACAGAAACATGAGTCTAGGGGATGTGCTGTTGCCACAAGGGGGAAAACAACGGTGCTTGTGCCCGCGGGTGCAAGGATTGTTTACTTTACGCAAAGTTCTTTTAATGCAGTAGTCTGTTGCATTGAGTTTACACTATGGGTGGGACTCGCAACTTAATACCAGCGAGATGTTCTGGATAGATATCTCAAGGTGGATGATTAGTAGTAGATATTGATGGATTTCGGTCTACTTACTTTGGCGTACCGCCCATGCTTTGAACCTCAACCTTTCTTGCAATGTAGTCAGCATTGGTTTGCGTTCATCGTCCTGTCAATTGCCCAGCTGTAATTTGTTTACCTCACATTGCTTTTTTATCGTCTTTTGGGAGAGAGACATCACTAGTGAACATCATGAGACTCCTGTCCATATTACCATCATTGATCATATCCACTATTTACTTTTCGCTGTTTACCTACTATTGCAAAAACTATCTATCACTACTATCATTGCTTTTAATCCTTTGTGAACTACAAGGCCGGAGAGATTGACAACCTCTCTGTACTCGTTGGGAGCAAAGTTATTTGTATATGTGTGCAGGTCCATGTTGATTGCTAATTGCGCCGTTAGAAATTGACACCTACTTGTTGAACCTAGGAGTCTCTGGGGATTCGATCCTTGGCATCTTTGCTAAGGGAAAACACTTCTACAATACTGCATCTTACACCTTCCACTTGGGGTAACCAACGAGGGGTTCGAGGCCCATCAGCGGCAAGCAGCAAAAAGAAAGGGGCGGCGACGCGGCCTGGTGCGGCCCTGGCGTGGCCTCCGACGGACGCGGTGCGGGGCAAGCCCGCCGCAGGCGAGCGGCGGGGCATCGGCGGGCGGGTCGGACGCAGAGCAGCAGCAGCAGCTGCGGGGAGGCGCGACCGCGGCTATGGGGCGGCAACGGCGAGGCACCGGCGCGAGGCGGTGGAGCAGGGCCAGCGCGGCGCGGGCTGCGGTGGTGCACGATATCGGCAGAAGCACAACGTGAGGCCGAGGCACGAACTGGACGCGGTGAGCATGGTAGCCGATCTGGAGCTCGGGGAGGACTAGCTAGGGGGAGCCAGAGCTCGAGGGGAGAGGGGAGGTAGCGGAGGCTCACAGAGGTAGAGTAGGGGCTCGAGGGGAGCTGGGTGGTCGGAGTCGACGGGGATCGGCGATGGTGTGGGGCGGCCGCAGTTGGTGGAGACGACGATGGCGACGGCTCGGTGTAGCCCAGCCTACTACATTCCTTGCATGCGAAGTGGGAGGCGACGACGCATCACCCGAACACGGCCTCACGGCGCGGGGACGACGGAGCACGCGATGATGCCGTAGGCCATGGCGACGGTGCGGTCGGCTCGCGGATCTGAAGAAGGGGAGGCGGCGAGGGAGAGGAGTGTGCAGTGGGGGACTAGGGTTTGACACAGGGTCGTAGGAGGCCTTATAGGACGCCGGGGAGGTCGGGGATGGCCGCCACGCACGGATGGTGTGGCCATGGCCGACGGATGGACGCCACAATCCCCTGCCTCCCTGTAGCAGGAGATTGGGGATGACCCCAAGTGGGCTGGGCTAGCCACCTGTTGAAGATGGGCCAAAGTGCACAGTATAATAGGTCATTTGCCTTTTATGTCACTGGCTTTATATTTTAGCTACCAAAAGATTTTTCTCAAGAATGAGACTTGGCTCATAATTTGTGTTGCAATATTTGACACTGCCACAAGAAGTTTGAGGTTACTTTGAAAAGTTTAGAATCATTTTTTAATTTAAAAGGGTCATTAAGTTGTTGTTGGACCACTACATTATATCCCAGGGGGATTTTGGAAACCCAAAAGAGGTTGTTTTCATCATGACAAATATTTGGGGATTATTTGCAACATCAAGAACATTTTTGTTTGCATGACAAAATAGGTAAATACTCGACTTGTAATTCAAATGGGATATGGTCTTGATTTTCATCAAGTGGCAATTTAGTTTGAAAAACAAGATGACGTGGCATCATTAAAGGGGAGATCACTGTAGCATGATCCTCGGGGTGTTACAGGTTAGCCCCACTTTCGTTACAAATCATTTGTTAGATGTGATTCAGACACTGTCACGGTCCCAACCGATTCATACCACAACTTCAATGAAACGCATCCTAAGACAGTGTCACAGTTTGTACCTACTATCTAAAAATGTTGCCATCTCATTAGCAGTGCCATTAGAAAATTATTTGGCACCGCTTCAGCAGTTTGTGCAACCAACTTTGGTCCACACATCCGAGAAGCCAAGCAGTAAAATACTAAACCTTCATGGCACAAAGGAACAGGGCATCAGAGCAACTAGGTGCTCCGGAGTCCGGGTTCCTAATTTTTTCTGCTTCATCGGCTTTGCCAGTGCAGGGCACCGTTGCGAAATGTAGGAATAGTTGTCGTTACATCGGTTTTGACATACATAGTGGACGGCCTTAGTGCTATTAGTTCTATGTTACTAAATTCGTGCATGTACACACCTGTTAGTATCAATTTGCTGTCATTCAAACACTGTCGCTGCTATATTTAGCTTTCTCATAAAATGTTGACTTTGTTATTTACAGTACATGAGTAAGAACTTGTAGCGTTATTGTAGTTAATTATAGCTTCTGATGTTTCAGAATTTGGTTGTTGTCTCAGTAGCAATTAATTCATTTGCACATTGATCTTTTTGAGAAGATATGTCATAATTAACCTATTTCTTTAGTTTTCAAAATAAGTATTTGTTATTTTCTATGTTTCTATAAACCCATTGCCCCTACAATTGTTACAGATCTAGTTTTAAATATTATAGGATGAACATAAGTGTTCTTACCTGGAGTGGGTTGATCAAGAGTGGCCACAGTGTTTGAAGATGTCCCTAGCAAAGCACTGGAGCATTTATGAGGAAGAGAACAAAGGTAGGCTTAGAGAAAATGTTGTCAACGCTGAAGAATATTTGAAGATGCGGAATAAAAAGTGGAAGGTGGAGAATTAGCTCAGATTTTTTTAATCAGACTTTACTAAGATGGTGTTGGCAAAGGAGGAGGCACTTTCCCAGTTGGCCAGTGCAAAACTGGTTCTTACTGGCACAGGTGGGTAAGATGAGCCTGGTGATCTTGATTAGGCAAATGAATATATCGTTATAATATTGTTCTTATGAAGCTGAACTATCTATATGCTGTACTGTGCTGTTTTTAGGTAGCTATCGTACTATGATGTTAAAATGTATTTATGTGCCTGATATGAAATTGGCAAACATCTGTTCGATATGAAATGTGAATTTGCGTAATACTGGAATTATTAATTGTAAACTAATAAACCTGCTAAATGGATCATGGAACTTTGCAAACGGTTCTAGCTGTAAAAGCGCTTGTGATGGATGGCCCAATGCCAGACAATTTTATTCATCAAATCATGTGTGATGTAGTTGAATAAAAGCAAACAATTAACCGAGGCAAAGCGTGTGTCATAGTTACACCTATCACACACGAGCCTATACATAAAACTATGTGGGATGTACATGCGAACAGAAACATTTTTCCTAGATTGACTATGTGGGATGTACATACGAACGGAAACGTTTTCCCTGGATTGATTATGTAGGCGTACATAAGAAAGGAAAGATATTCCTTGGATTGACTGTATGGAATGTACATAACAAACAGAAACATTTGTTTTGGACTAACTGTGTGGGATGTACTTACGACCGGAACTGGTTGGGCCTGTATAATCATATTTGATCACTCGCTCGTCACACACAACCTCATTTTGCCGAGCGTGTGTGTGCTAAGAGAGCCTATCCCCGACGGTTTTTGGGTCATGTGGGAAAGACCCCTATCACAGTCACTCACTAGGCTATGGTCACAGTCACTCACTAGGCTATGGTTCAGAACGTCATCGCATAAAGGAGTTAAAAACCGTTTGTATAGCACCTCGCTGTACCAGTGCAAGATTCGTGCAAAATTTTCTTGTCAAATTTCTTTTTTTCTCTTAAATCTCAGTCAAGTGAGAGATAGGCACACCTTCAAGCATATATGAAATAATCATGGGCTCGGATGCCGTTAATGGAGAAGTTGGGAGAGAGGTGCATGGTGGATATGGAGGTCAAAGGGCTCGTCTCAAGATAAGCATGCACATCGGTCTGCTCGGATGCCTCCCATACTGAAATAGCTACCCCGCGCGACGCCTCGTAGCGAATAAAAAGGGGATGGGTGGCAGTATCTAAATGGTTAGTACAATGCCCACAATTTCAATAATACTTGTGTTCCCGATTGTAGTGTGACAACTCTTGTTCCAAAATGACTTTGTTGGTTGTTAATGTGTGCACCTACTCAATTCAGCCAATTTTTTTTCCACAACATGTTGGTGCCATGTCATGACACCAAGCCAAGTTTCATGATTTTCAAACGGGTTTTAGATTTACACGAATTTCAAAACCAAGCTTCGCAATGTTTCTGGCCAAGCTACGACCGAGATGTTTGAATTTCATTCCCATTTCTTCCATGGGACCTATAAATTCACCCAAAGACACACATGTGATTTCTCAACCAACTTTGGTGCACTGGAGCATGTGGTTGTATTTCAAATTTTAATTATGCACATTAAATGCCTAAAAACTCAATTAATGTTCAAGAAAGGCCAAATGAACCCGGAATAATTCCAAATTTTAACACGACACTCATATAGTTATATGTTGCCCCTGTAGAAAATCAAGGTGGGGGGGGGGGAGGCAGCATATGTCGTTTCCCACACGAAGGGGACTTGTTCCCTCTCGGAACCACGAGCCTTCTTGAGAGAAGCTCCAGTTTGCAAGAAACTTATACCAAAACTTTTCCCAATTTGGCCAAAATTTTGACCACATCATCTTGGTGCCATGTCAGGACATCATGGCAAGTTTCATGATTTTTAGAGAAGTTTTGGATTACAGGAATTTAAAAACCAAGCTTCTCAATGTTTCCGGCCGAGCCACGACGCTGAGATTTTTGAATTTCACTCCCATTTCTTGCATGGGACCTATAAATTCACCCAAAGACACACATGTCATTTTTGAGCCAACTTTGCTGCACTGGAGCATTTGCTTGTAGTTCAAATTTGAATTATACACATTAAATGCCGAGTAAGTCAATTAATGTATAAAAATGTAAAATGAATCCGGAATAATTCCAAAATTTAACACGAGACTCATATAGTTATATTTTGCTTCTATAAAAGAAAATCATAGGGGGTAGGAGAGCGTATGTCGTTTCTCACACAAAGGCGACACGTCCCCACTCGGAACCACGAGCCTTCTCGAGAGAAGTTGTGGTTTGCAAGAAGATCCAAAACGTGTCCCGTGTGTGGTTAACATCGAGACTTCGATACACAAGAACAAAATATTCCATTTTGAGAATTACTGGACTAATCCTCCAGGTTTTCTTGAGGTGGTGCAGACATCCTGGAATAAACAATGCTATGCCAAGAACAGTTCTGCTCTCATGTGCAAGAATATGAAAATTCTGAGATATGATCTCAAGAAATGGAGCAAAGGGATTTCGCGCCTCTCGATCCTCATTCAAAACTTCAATTGGGCCCTCAATGAGCTAGATGGGCTGGAAGACCAGCGACCTCTCACTGTACCAGAAGGAAACTTTAGGATAATTGTCAAAGCCCACCTTCTCAAACTCCTACGTTACCAAAACCAATACTGGAGGGAGCGATGTACGATCAGATACATTAAGTTTGGGGAAGAAAACACGAAGCTCTTTCATGCCCTGGCTACTGAACGTTATAGGAAAAACTACATCTCCTCCTTGGAGCTCCAGGATGGCTCGGTGGTCACAGAACATAACTCGAAGGAGGCGGCCCTGTTCACCACTTACAAGGAGAGGCACGGGGACTCTTCTACCCCTGCAATGAAATTTAATCTAGCCTCAATCATCAAAAAACTGGACGGACTTGAAGCTTTATTAGCCCCCTTCACAAATGCTGAAATAGATGGAGTGGTCAAATCCATGCCATCAGACCGTGCCCCCGGCCCGGATGGTTTCAATGGATGCTTCATCAAAACCTGCTGGCACATCATAAAAAAGGATTTTTATAAGCTCTGCGATGACTTCTATCATGGCAACCTTGATCTCACTAGTATCAATGCGGGGTTCATTACCCTAATCCCGAGAACTAACTCGCCAGAATCAGCTAATGACTTCTGCCCGATCACACCTTTGAACTGCTGTCTGAAAATCATCACCAAGGTGCTCGTGAATAGGCTACAGAAGCTGATTCTGAACATTATTCACAAGAATCAATATGGTTTCCTGCGTACCCTTACTACACAAGACTGCCTCGCGTGGGCCTTCGAGTATATTTATCAATGCCAAAACTCCAAGAAACCTATAGTTCTGCTCAAGCTTGACTTTGCCAAGGCTTTCGATACCATCAACCACTCTGCTATAATCAAGATAATGGAATAAATGGGATTTGATGACCGCTGGCTTGGATGGATCAAGAACATCTTCGGATCTGGAAAATCTTTGGTGCTTCTGAATGGGGTTCCGGATCGACACTTTGACTGCAGCTGTGGTGTACGACAGGGCTATCTGCTCCCCCACTTCTATTCGTGCTGGCAGCCGACCTGCTGTAATCAGCCATCAATAACACGCATCGACGTGGGCTAATTGATCTGCCGATCCCCTCGCGTGCAGGAATGGACTATCCTGTGGTGCAATACGACGACGACACCATCCTGGTGATGCCGGCGAGCCCGGCGCAAGCGCGCACTATGAAACAAAATTTGATAGACTACGCAGATTCTATCGGGCTCAAAATAAACTTTGGCAAGTCTATACTGGTACCACTCAATGTGGATGAAAGTCTGACCGCTGATCTGACCCAAATATGGCAATGCTTTGTTGGAGCGATGCCCTTCACGTACCTTGGATTGCCCATGGGGACCACTAGGCCCACTGTGAGCGAGCTCTTGCCGATCGTGGAGAATGCAGAACACAGGCTTTCCTCCTCGCTGTGTATGATGAATCAGGGGAGTAAGTTAACCTTTCTTAATTCGCTGATCACCTCCCTCTTGATTTACCCCATGTGCACACTCAAGTTTCCTCTCAAGTTGATAGAGCACTTGGACAAGATTCGACGCAGATGCCTCTGGCGCAAAAAGACAGAACAAGGTGAAACATGCAACCCCTTGGCTTCCTGGGACCTGGTATGTAGACCCAAGAAACATGGAGGGCTAGGGGTCCTCAATATCAAGGTCCAAAATGAAGTGCTGCTCCTCAAATTCATACACTGCTTCTACAACAAGAAAGACAGCCCGTGGTGCACCTTGATTTGGGACACATACTATGAACATCAGGTCCCACACGCTGCGGATATCTGCGGATCCTTTTGGTGGAGGGACGTGATGAAACTAAGTGACACTTACAGAGGGATCACTAAGGTTGTGGTAGGGGATGGCTCGTCGATGTTTTTCTGGAAAGATATGTGGCTGGATGAGACTCATGAGTTGTCACACCCACGGGCTTTCTCCTTCACCACGATGGAAGATGCATCTGTCAGAGACTTCTTATCCATCACAAACATCCAACAGGGGTTCCACTTGCCCCTCTCTCAGCTGGCTCGCGATGAGGTACTGGATATTCAAGATCTCGCAAGAGAGATCGAACCTAATGATGCCCACAAGGATTCGTGGGTCTGCTTGTGGGATGGACAGTACTCCTCCAGAAAATACTACAGAAACTACTTCAGAGAAGTTGTGGCGGATGCAGCGTTCGGCTAGATTTGGAAGTGCAAGTGCACGATGAAGATAAAGGTGTTCGCGTGGCTGGTGCTGGCGCGTGAACACTAAAAACATGCTTAAAAGGAGACACTACACCATCTCGGACGGGGTGGAATGTGTGTTGTGCACAAGACATGTGGAGGAGACCGTCGAGCATCTGTTTTTGACTGTCCCTTCAGTAGAGACTACTGGAGGGAGCTAGGGCTTGAATGGACATATGGAGGGAACCGCCTAGAAATCGTGCACTCTGGACGACAGCGATGGACGAGGCCCATGTTCATGGAGATATTCCTGACGGCGGCTTGGAGTATATGGAAGGAACGCAACAATAAAGTGTTCAGGGGGATTCCTCCCACTGCGATCTCTTGGAGGGGAAGATTCAAAACAGACTTCACCTTGCTTACCCACATGGCTAAGCCCTCCCTAGAACAATTTATCCACAACTTTGTACAAATGCTTGTGTAATAAGATAGAACTTGTAGAAATGTAGGGGTGCTCGACAGTGTGGAGGGCACTGTTCGTGCCATGATGGCTGATTGGTGGCTCACACACTGTCTTGCATGATACCCCAACCCACATGTTACCTTTTGCTGGCAATGGAAAGTCAGTAGGACACTCACCTACTGTCGTTGATTGTTCAAAAAAAATGCCATGCGTGCCGACCGTCAGATCTTGGAGGAGCACCTCATCTTCGAGGCCACCTCGACGCCGTCACGCGGTTGTCTACTTTAAAATACAATTCTTGGTGTTTTCTCGAGGCCACCGGCCGTGCCTTCTAGTGATTTGTCCTCTATAATGTTAATGTGCAATCTGATATTCTGAGATGTAATGTTCAGTTAATAGTTTGGTCCAACAATTGCTACATTTCCTAGCAGTTCTCAAGCATTATTGGTTTCGTGAACTGTCTTATCTTCTAGTATATGTTCTATTTTGTAATGTTTGGCTCAGTTAACTGTTTTGGTTCGTTTGTTCTTCTCAACAACTAACTGCTTGATTCAGTTCTGTATTTTGATGTTCATTTGTTGTGGGTACAGTTTTGTATTCTTATGCATGTGAGAAATAAATCGAATTTGGTTGTACTCAATACATGAGAAACATATATAATTGCTCTATTTCCAAGTTGGTTAGCATGCTTGGTTAGGTTATCTGAATTTTCCATGCGGGTCGAGTTAATCTGTTGCATCTACAATTTGTTTATTTTTCATTAACATATTCTACTGATAGTATGCCAACTCTTAGTTAACCTAATGAAGATCTTCCTTATATGTGTTGCAGGGAAACAATGAGAGGCACTGAGGTTTACCATCGAGGTTTGCTCATGTATGGTCCTTTCACTATAATAGCACATTATTGTGCAATTTCAGGAATCATTCTAATGTTTGGGTTTTTTACAATTTGGTCTTGCACATGTAGGTCCTGCTGTCAGAGGCTTAGACCAACAGTTCGACCCATTTTGCATATGGGGAAATGAGATGTCCATGAATATCAGTCAAGTCAATAAACTCATAAATATTGTTAGGATAAAGAAACATGCGACAAATAACAACAAGATCTTTGTTCGCACAATGAAGAAGACATCAGTCAACTATAGGATGGTATTAACTCTTTTACCTTGTTTTTCCCCTTGTGCCATTTCAAAATTTATAATAACTATTTATGCATATCTTTGTTTTCAGTACTTTCCAAAGCAGTTCACTGATGATTACCTCTTACACCACCTACATGGTCAAGAGGCGACGAAGGTATTCATTCAACACCACGGTACAATATTGAAGTCTTTCTCAAGGGGAAGAAAGCTGAGCAAGTAATTATCCATAGCCACTGGCCTAAAGTTGCAAAGATATTTAACATCACTGAAGGCTCAATATCCGCCTTCCGCTTCTGCAGTTTTCTAGATGAGATTAATCTGTCTATTTACCATGCATGATGGCACTTTTCAAAGGTTTTTCATGTTGCATGTGAAACTTGGTGCTGTTGTGTAATGGCGTAGTTAGATATATGCCTCTATGATGTAACTAAGTGCTGAAGCTATCTGATGTAATTCGATTATGAAATCATGTATGTCCTTCTACGAATATGGAATATATGGTGTGTTTTATAAGAAATGTCAAATTAATTACTACATATATTATCAATAATAGGCCAATTAGCGTGCTTATTGGGGTTTTCTATTGCAAACGGTTTCTCTGACGACACTGTGGGTGATGAACTCAAAAGACCCACACGGTTTCTAGAAAGGACACGTGTTGGATCAATTAACAATCCCACACGGCTTTGGCAGGAGAGCCGTTTGTGTTAGGTCACCTCGCACAAACGATTCTACATAAAAAATTGTGTGTGATATACCTACGAAAGGAAACATTTCTCTAGGACTCATTTGTGGGATGTACTTACGAACGGAAATAATTTGGCCTGTATAAGTGTATGCGATGGCTAGCCCGATCGCACACGAGTTCATTTTGCGCATCGTGTGTGACCGAAGAGTCTAACCCCGACGGGTTCTGGATCGTGTGTGAAGGACCCCCTTGTCGCCCACACTCACTAGGCAACGGTTTAGAATGCCGTCACCGAAAGGGGTCAAAAACCGTTTGTATAGCACATCTCTGCACCAGTGAAATGACATAAAGGCAGTTCAGTAGTAGTTCAGAAGCAAACGTTTGGTTTCATCATAGCAATGAAGAAATTAAGTTCACAAACATCGATCATATAGATCACATAAAGACAGCGCACTAGTAATTCTGAAGTAAAAGTTTAGCTGTATCATGAGCTGTCCTCGCCTTCCAACATCTTTGTGAACTCGGCTTGGGGGGGGGGGGGTCCTCGCAGATTACACTCTCGGCGGCTGCTCTAGTGATCTCAGTGTTCTTGTGCTCTGAACATATGCTGCAGCACTCTTGACGTATGCCGGAGTGCTCTCGATGGCTACTCGGGTGCTCTCACATAGGTGAGCATGATCTCCGTGTACTCAGCCATCCTTGTGATGATGTCTATGACTGTAGGAGTTCCGTTTCGAGGAGTTTCGGCTTCTCCATCGAAATCGCATTAAACAAGTTGACATTTAGATAAAATAAAATTTCCATGAAAGCAGATTTATGATAATATAAAAGATAGAAACTTTTATGACAACAATCCATATTTGTCCATTGGGTGGACATTTCTCGCACATAAGTTGGTTCTTCTCGTTAGTGGTTATATATATATATATATATATATATATATATATATATATATGGTGTACACTCACTTACTCACCGTAAATTCGATAGTCGGTGATGGCCGTTCTTCCCGCTCTCCTCCTACTTTACCAAGGTCCTGCTTTACCATGGTCTTAGAGGAGGAAGAGGGAGAAGAACAACACCTTATGATAACAGTCGGTTCATCTCTCAAGTGGTTATATATATGTTGTACACTCACTCATTCACTCACTCACTATATTTTCGACTGTCGGTGATAGACGTCCTTCATCTTCTCTTCCTGCTTTACCAAAGTCTGGGACGAAGACAAGAAGAAGGACGACCCCCTATGACAACAGTCGGTGTCATCCTGTTAGAACAACTCGCATCTCAGTTTGTGGATTAAGAGTGAGTATTATCCAGCAGATGGAAAATATAATTAAGTAGCTTGTCCATATTAAGCTAAAAACTTACGGAAAAATTGGAATGTCCTTTGCTAGAAATTGGACATATTGAGTGCCAGTAATTAAGCGAAATGGAACTTAATCCACATTTCGCGAAAACTTTGGCACTCATTATGAATATCTGCATGATGAAGAAAATATGGTACTATATGTTGATCCGTATATGCAGTACATAGTACTCTAGCGCAAGAAATCAAATTTAAGTCGTTGAATTACAACTACAATACATCCTATAACAAATTTTAAGTACACGAACAAAATGTTGCTAATGTACAAGTACAATAAATGAGAACAACTATGATCTCCATTAAAAGAGAGATGGGAGGTGTGGTCACCGGGGCGGACAGGGACGACAAGAAGGAAGAGGACGAGGTGGAGGCGGACGATGAGTTTGATGGGGACGCGATGACATTGCAGGTCGAGGAAGGTGCGAGCGACGGTGACAAGGAAGTAGTTGGAGGCGGCGTTGGATGGCAAGGCCGAGGAATTGAAGACAGCAATAGACGGCGCAAGGGATGATGAAGATTGGGTCCGCGATGCCGTTCGAGGCAGCGAACCACGAACTCACCGGTGGCGGCGGCGAAGGACGTCACGTAGCGAGTACGGCAAAGCGAGAGAGATACAGAGGGAGAACGGTTTGACTCGCTGTGGATGGGGATGGAGTGGATAAGGTCATGCATAAGAGTGACTGGTGGCAGATAGCACCCGCCAAAGCCATATTTGAGTGCTAGGTGGCAGGGTGACCAAATATAGCTTTCGCGGGCGCGTAATAGGACACGTCACTGCAAAATCTTACAAAATTTGAATCCTGTGAGGGCGAGTCACCCTAATATGGCTGTGGCGGTTGGTAGAAACTGTCCGTCACTGATTAGCATGGCAACAGTGACAAGCCTACGTGCCCGCTACTGTTGCTTTTTGCCGATTAAGAAATTAGCAAGCAAGTAGGAGTGGTGGGTCCTTACTTATGCCCAACACTGTTATGTCGATAGCTAGTGACGAGCAGTTTATTGCACCCCCCCTCCCACTCACCAGGGGCCACGTATAAGCCTTTTCTCAATAGTGAAACGATACATAGATGATGGCTTTTTCTTTGTTTTTCCTCAACCAGCCTCAACTGAGACACACATGCAATGCAGACAAAATCGCTACGCGCAACCGAACATGTCCTATGTGAATGTAAAACGGACCACATTCCTCATACACAAATAATAAATAGACTACGTTCACATGCAAAAACGTTAAATAAAATTGGAGCACGTTCACATTCAAAAATGGTAAACCTAACCGACCATGTTCACATAAAGAAAGAGGTGACGCGAATATCAATACTTGCTATTTGACGCGAATGTAACATAAAGAAAGCTATTAAAAAATCGCTCCGGATAAGCACTGCGCCAAAATCCTTACTGTTTCCTTCCCAAAATGCGAATATCAATACTTGCTATTTTTCTCCCAATCGGCTAGTTTATAAGCAGCCTTTTGGCCGGATTGACAAACCATCTCCTCGATCACATACAATCCATCGGTCTGAGAGAAGCAACAACTACGGCGTACGTAGTGGATATCTCAATTTGCAATACACCTGACTATGGCGGCGCTGCAAGCCAAGACGAAGTCATCATGGTATAGTAATATACTACTGCAACTCATTTTATTGTCTTCTTATTTTATGATAGGAAACGGGCTGATGCATTCTTATTTTGCCATCTTCTGAATGAATTTGAGTTGTCTTGCTTGTGAATCTTTCTCTGTACGATGTCTTGAGAAATTTCTCTGGTTCAATTTAGTCCCAGCTTTCTTTTAAAGTTCATGAATTTCCCTCGCAAAAAAAGTTCATGCATTTGAAGGTTGGAGTTTCAAGCAGTATATTGCACGACGGCACAGCTGAGTACTTTAATCCTTCTTGCGCAAAAAAAAGATGAACTCTCAGATTCATTTTCAGAATAGATCTAGGAGTTTGTTTATGAGAAAGTTCAGTTTTTCTTTTCAGAAGAGCTCTTCATCTATTTAACACGAGTAATTTGTGTTTGAGTTATTTATAGTTCTACTTGTTGGGTGTTGACATGTACTAATAATACCAAAAAAATATGTGTTTTATTTGTTCATGATATCTCCTATCGCTCACTTGGTCTATGACTGCAGGGCGCTTCCTAAGGAGACCAATGACAATGATATGATCGATTCGCCATGCGCCTTGGAGCTACTGCAGCCGCAGACTATTTCGATCTTTGATTATACTCTGCTGCCTCCGCTAGCTCCAGAGGAGAATGATCACTCTGCTGCCCTTCTGGTGGCTCAGCCTGCTCCTATTATTCATCGCTTTGATCTACTTTCTGGCTTCAAGGCAACCGTGACGGTCGCCAATGAACCAGGCGTCGTTGAGGAATGGGTCAAGAGTGTGTCGAACTCCCTTCAAAAGGTGGAAATGAAGCTTGTTGGTCTAGACTGCGAGTTCACAGACCAAGTTCATGGTATGAAGCAGAAGGATCTGCCCCCGGAAATAAAGCGACGCGCCGCCGTACTTCAACTGTGTTTTGCAGATGATTGCTTGGTGTACCACATCGTGCACTCGCCTCGCATACCAGACGAGCTCAACAAATTTCTTGCTCGTGAGGATATCTTCTTTTGTGGAGCGGCAATTGGCAATGACGAAAAAATGCTTCAGCCATACGGCCTCCATATTAAAAAGCCCGTTGACCTACAAGAGCGCATTGATATACCAACTACAATTTGCAGTAAACCTACACCGTCGCTATTTGACCTAGCAAATTTTGTGTTGGGAACGAATCTGGAGAAGGGCAAAGAGTGCAAGCAACTGAGGAATTCCGGATGGGCGATTGCTCCATTGAACTTTCAACAAATCAGATATGCTGCGTTCGATGCCCTTATAAGTTTTGAGATAGCTAAAGTGGCTACAAGACTTGGCTATATGCGCCTTGATGAATGAGCTTAGGATGGTTATATATCTTTCCCTAACAATAAAGCACGGATTGACTTTGTCGGGTTCACTGTCACAATGCGCTTTCTTCTCATGTCATAATATGCTTTTACGATTTGTATGGACAAAATCGTAATATAAACGAGGTGGTACTAATAGCATATTCGTCCATCCAGATTTGTGCGATCGGTCCAGTAAAATGATTAGTTCATTGGGCTTATTTTGGGCTAACGAACCCAAGTTGGCGGCTGGGTCATGTTCCTACATTGGGCTCTTCCTGCGCTGCCTCCTCTGTCTCTTCCCCCCACTTCATCCTTTTTTCCTAAAGAAGAAAAATTCGATCCTAATTCATCTACAACTCAGAGAAGATTTCTATTACAAATCGAAGAACAAGGAAATCCATCAGTTAATTTGTCTTCGATCCAAACCACGCCGTCAACTTACAAACGATGGGGCCGCGTCGTTGGCGGCGGCGGAGCACGAGTGCGACAATGGCAGCCCGTGCGCTGGCGGTGCTTTGCCTCAACCATGCGCCGGGAGTGCATCTGTGATGCGTGCGTCTGTGAGGTCGTCCGGTCCCTTTTTCCGTGAGTGCGTCTGTGATGCGTGCATTGCCACACCCAGGAGGGGTCTCCGCGATGAAGCCGTGTCCCGCGTCTTGCGGTAGTTCGCGGTTCGCGCGGACGCTACATTGATGTCGAGCTCCTCCGCCGCTGCAAACGCAATGGTGCTCCTAGGCGATGGTTCATGCGTGGAGCGAGTATTGCGTCCGTGGACGAGAAAGATGAGAAAGCACAGCTGGACTGCTCGAGGAAAGCGGGCTATGGAGGAGGGCAAGACAGTTCCCCTGGAGGCGCACGTGGTTGTGGCGCCACACCATGGCCGTGATCCCCGTGGACGTGGTGTTGTGCTTGACTGCCTGGTTTTGTTTGGCGTGTGGATGGCGGCGTGCCTTTGGTTTAGCTTCAGCTGTGTGCAGTGGTTAAGGACATTATTCTGAGATCGTAATTATAAGCTATTACGTGCAGGTGCATGGTTCTCTTGTCAGCATATTGCCCATGAAGGGCTTATATGTCATCTTATTGTGCCAATTAGCCAGCCATTAGCTAGATCGGTCTATTATCTTCAGTTTTAACTCCAAGATAATCTGAATGATTTTCAAATATACCGTGTTAATTATCCTGGCAAAATGTAGGCGGGAGTGTTGCATAGAAAGTCCAGTTCTGGTAAGTAACTTACTTGGCTTCTAACATGTGGACGACAGCTTGCTTCACTTTTTTTACCATGCACACTAAACATGTTTCATTAACTCCAACAACGACTTGATTCTGCTTCTCAGATGCAAGATAATGTTCACTTGAAAGAGATGACTATGAGGTACGTGCAAGTGCAAGGGTGCAATGGCAGGTATCCATATCTTATACGTTTTTAACATAAAAAATGCTTGCATGTTTTTCTTGATTTGATTTATTTTGTATGTGCAGTATCAATTCGGTCAATTTGTTATTCATTCGAAATGACATGAAAACGAATGTCCTATAAGTGAGTTGAATCTTCGGTTCAACACAATACATCTTTTTTAGGGGAATAAATGGTTTTAACTTCACTACATATAAGTGTAATATTAAATCTCATGTTTGATACTGA
Organism: Secale cereale; assembly: GCA_902687465.1. NCBI lineage: Eukaryota > Viridiplantae > Streptophyta > Magnoliopsida > Poales > Poaceae > Secale > Secale cereale. Next base: position 862,955,549 of record LR738714.1, on the reverse strand, counting down.
CTTATGTACCAAAGCTTATGTTAAACATGAATAAATTCTTTTTGGTTGCATTTAATATCGCTGTATAATACTAACATCTTCAGTTACTGAACATGCATGCAAGCATAAGTGTTCATGTAGGTAAAATATTGATGTTCATTTTTGATGAATACCACTTAATGTGTTTTCACTAGATATAGGTGACCGTGTGTGACGAATGGCAAGGTGTTCGGTCAGATAACTTGGGTCTGTGGCCGAGTAGGTGGCCCTCACCTCAACTACAGGAATATCACCAAAGCAATTGATAGTTGGTCGGTCACTAACCCAACATGGTTTTAATCGTGAATTTAATTTTATTCTTTTAGTTTTTTTCTTCTGACCAACAATAGTAGTTCTTGATGTTGTATTAAGATTCCAACAAGAATCTATAAAGGGCTCTAAGGGATAAGAAGAAAAGAAATGACTCGCAAAGCAAAGCGAACTTCGGATACTACTCATCTGTCAGAAGACCAAAATATACACATACAAACTCCCAAACATTGCATGCCAAAGAGCTTTCTTCTGTTTAGAACTTAATAAGGTACTTGATCATTTATTCTAAGTTCATCAGTATGAGCATTTTTTGTTTGGAACGATTGTTAAACTATGTTTGTTCTAGGAAGTGCTATATATTTGTCTCCCGTGGCAGCGCACGGGCATATTTCCTAGTATATATTTATATCTGCATGGCTTTTGTAATTACTTTCATAGTAGGCCGGGCACATGCGCGTGCATCATCAAAATTTTCTATTGTTTTCTTTTATATGTTGTTAAATAAACATTATTTGTATTCTGGAAGTCATATTCTTATTTCTGTTGTTTTTTCCTCGGTAAGAACTCAAACAAATCCTAGAGAAACTTTTTATATCCGTAAATTTTAGCATGTCGGGATCAGGAACATAACTGTTAAAACAATGTATTGTTTTTCGTATTAATAATTTTTTATTTTTGGCTAACTTTAGTTGTATGAATTGCTCCGAAATTTGTTTTTGAATTTTTGTTGATTCCCCTGGCCGGTTCAAGCAAGCGTCTACGCGGTTGCAGCACCGAGCGCGTCTTCCATGGCACCGCCAGAGATGTGCGAAGTTTGCGGCACTACCACGCAGGGATCGCAACGTCATGTCTTCTCGTCATGATTCGCCGGCCATCATGTAGATGGGTCCGAGAAGGCATGAGAGATATGATCGGATGGGCTGCTGGTCAGAAAGAACGAAGGTCGAGAAATAAATATATAGCTGTAGAAAAGAAATGAGGTAGAAGGAAGGGGCTAAGCGGTGTGGTCCCACAGCCACCAGGCACACACACACACGGGCGAGAGCCGCAATGACGCGATGCGTTTTCGGAGGCGACCGGTGCTGCGTGTTGCCGGTCAGCCGGCTTACAACATTTTCCTTTTACAATTCCTTTGCTTTTCCTCTGGCATCAAACACTCAATGCTAATATCACAGAATTTAAATGGACGAAATGCCGCTTCAATCCTGTATTTTTCTATTCCCTCGTGTTGAGAATCCCGTGAATCAAAAAGGGACCTATCAACTTTAGGTTTGGCAGACAGAGACCATTAATATTGTGATGTGGATGAAGCGGCTACCCATCAATGGAAATTAAGAATGAGTCCATGCTCATCTGAATGTGGTTCAAGAATTGATTATGTTACAAAATCAAGCATGTTGGTACAGAAAAGCAAGAAAATCATTTCCCTCACAACGGCATGGATAAGCGATAAGCAAGACAGTTTCTTCAGTTTGCTTGTATGCATGGGCTCTCTTTGCTAGCTACGACCATGCACCTTTGTAATAAAACCATCTCCTTCCTTCATACAAATGAAGGCATCGGTTTGCTGCTCTTAGTCAAATAAGAAATATTAACCTGTTGGGAAGAGCACCTGAATACTATCCTGTTCAACCACAATCGGAGAAACTCCCGAGTGTCTTCCTGACGCATCTCTCCAGATGGCAGCTGCAGAACCTTGATGCCGATTTTGGAGACAGCACTATCAACTTTTTTTAAGCACTACTACTATCTTGTCTTGCACATCAGCGGGCTAGTTTCGCCCAGCAAGCCCATACATTTATTTAAGCCTATTCATATATCCGGAGACGATGGGCTTTTTTCACGTGGTGATCGATGGGATGTTAGGGCAACTCCAACGCACGACCCCAAACGAATGTCCACTTTGTCTGGAATTCGTCCTTTTTGGGGGTGGGGATGGGGCCATGTCCACCTGGATTTCGGTTGGCGTCGACCGGGCACCGAATGCGCGGCCACATCTTCGCCCTCATCTCATCCGCCGGAGGCAACTACAACAAAATGAAGCATTGGAAAAATAATTTAAATCAAACATATGTTCAAAATAGTCTTTCGTTACAATCTAATTAAAGTTTTAAAATATCAAATAGTGTTACAAAACAACTCAAAGTTTGTGCACATGAAAAGAGATTAAACCCATAGAACTATTGATTGCCAATGTGAGCCCACATGTGCTCCATCAAGTCATCTTGCAGCTGTGTATGAGTGTTCGGATCATGCAATTCACGAGGAAATTGGACAAACTATGGCCACCGGGTCTGTCTTTATCATATATTAAAATTCAAACATACCTTGGTGCAATTTATTTACCTTTATTTCATCTTGTGTTTTTGTCTATCTATCAGTCACTACGAGATTTGATCCTTGCAATTAACTGGCCAGAGATCGACAACCTCTTGTTTGCGTTGGGTGCAAGTATTTGTTATTTTGTGTGTAGGTGCTGTTCACGAGGTATTGTGTGGTTCTCATATTGGATTGATAACCTTGGTTCTTAACTGAGGGAAATACTCATCTCTAATGTACTGCATCATCATCTCCTATTCGAGGAAATCTCAACGTAGCTCACAAGTAGCAATGACCCAACACAAAGGAAGGAGGTCTTGACCGATGCCAAACACACAAGACGGATCATTGAACAACACCGCACTGTACTTGCCAGGGGCAGCGAACAGTAAATCCGAACTTGGAGCCACCAGACTTCCAGAAGGTGCGCCATAGGCAATAACCATGTATGTCGCCCTAGATGATCACCATTGCACTCTGTAGGAAGCATCGCTCCCTAAAAAGACTACCTCAACAATTGGGGGAGACTAGTGTAGGATCTCAAATTAAATGAGATCAATTTTTAAAAAAATACAAAACATCTTCAACCATTATAAAAAAAATATAGACACACACATCAATGGTTGACGTAGAAGCTCGAAAAGTTCTAGCTCCTAATTCGACCTACACTAGTTGAAACAAAAAAGACAAAATCATATGTGAATAGTGTCAATATACTATTCAGATGGGATCAACCTGAAAGTGGAGCTTGCGGCGGTGATAAAATATTCTGTAAATATGACGGAGTGTCTCAGAACTTATAGGAATTTATGACGGTGGAATCGATGTAAGGCAGTGCAGGTGGGCCCCACACGGATAGATGGTGCGCCCTACCCCCCGGGTGTGCAGGCTGGCCTTGTGGGCTCCTAATGCTTGTCTCGATCTGTTCCAAAGCCTCCCAGGTTTCTTTTTGCCCATAAAAAAATTCGTGTTAAACCAGGTAGTGATTTGGACCTCCGTAGATACCGATTCCTTTACAAACCAAAACAAGCAGAAAAATGGGAACTCGCATCGAGCATGCAAATAATTAGTCTAGAAAAAATAATATAAATTACTTGTAAAAGTATATAAAAGTGATAATATAATATAATGAAACAATAAAAAAATTATAGATACATTTGAGACGTATCACGTCGTGCATGATCCTCGATGGTGATGGCGATGGCTATGACGATCTATATTTGTGGTAGCTAGGGCTTAAATATTGCTGGCCTGTATATTTTGACGATGTGGTATATATATACTAACCCTTCACGTCGATGGCAAAGTTGCGGTGGTAGGATTACACCCTCTTTTGGATGTGGTAGGATGACATCATACTAGTGGCAGGATAAGATTGCTATGCCCTATGATCATGCACGCTTTCTTATGTTACATGTCTAGTATGCTTCATTGCTTTCTGCTTGAATTGTTGCTCTTCTCATGGTAGGAGAGGTCATATGCGGTGTAAAAATGAAGGGTTTTAGGGGCTTACAATTTATACGAAATGTGTGAAGAACAAGTCAACCGTTACCCTACAAAGGGTTTAAGACTAGGCAGCAGGTAGTGGATGCTTACTCCAAGTTTGTGGACAAGTATGCAAGCAATGTTGAAGTAGGCAAGGCTCTTGGACATTTTTGACTGTTTCATATCAAGAACTTCATCATCGTCGTCCAGTTCGTTGTGATTTACTACTGTCTCATTGGTGTGATTAGTGTGGTCATATGTAATGTTTAGTTGGTAAGCTCACGACGTAGGGTACAAAGTCAGCAGATCTCGCTGCTTGTAAGCAAACAAACACTAAGTCGTTGCATACACCCAACCACCAAAAATGCTCCCCTAATGTAGGTAGCCTAGATACAGGCAACCAAACACTACTACTGGAATGCCTAGTAGTGGCGGGCAGGAAAAACTCCAATAGTGGCGGGCAGGAAAAACTCCAATAGTGGCGGGCGAGGCTCCTGGGAACGCCCGCCAATGCTAATATGGCATCCGTGGTGGCCGTCACTGGAATATATTGTTAGTAGTGGCTGGAAATCTGGGGCACCCTCCACAACTACATGTCCAACCACCAACACAAAACCGACAATAAACAGTAACAACAACTAATATAGGCGATAATACACATTACAATAGATGTGTCTAAGATCAGCCACAACACAATTCACCATAACAAGTAGCACATTTTACCATAACAATAATCCAAATACAATACAATAGATGGACGCATTAGAGTACAACTCACGCAACATCATTAGTACATATAGCCTACGCAGCGAAGCCTCCAACATGTTACATACATACAAGACCACATGATAACAACGCCACCAAAATGACAATGAACTAGATAAAGATAATCAAATTCTTTACTCGCCCACTTGTCCATACGGTCTTGCATACATCATAGTTGCGGACGAAGCTGGCTTAATGATCTTCCGCTTCTTTTTAGTCTTATATCCTTTATAGTTGTTGTTCTGGTAAACGTCCACTTGTTCATTGCATTTCTCCCATGAATCATAGACTCCTGGATTCTTCCCATTGTACACCACGAGTACTAGTTCCACTTCCTCTACGAAGATAAATAAACAAGCTAACAAGTCAATTTCTCACATAGAGCAAAGGCACATAGCAATCTTCATAGCATCATATAATATACATTCAGAAGCATCAACGATACAAACACTACTGTAGAATGCTGCTAACGCGATACTACAATCAGAGACCCTTCGACGAAACTGTGTGCGATGCCTTAATCGCAAACGGTGATGTAAAGAAACCGTCAAAAAAGATACAAGGCGTTGGTGATGACGAAGACATCAAACACGATTGAGATTGGAGTTGCGTGTGCAATGAGTGTCGCATACGGTTCACTCGAATGAATTGTGTGCGATGAGCACAATAACATAAACGGAAAGCCAGGTTAAACTGTGTACGATATACGACATACACTTCACACGGATTAACTGTTTGCGATTAGCCAGGTCTAACAGAAATGATCAGACAGATCAAGGTGTGTGCGCTAGATGGGCGTATATTCTAATTGAAAGAAGCGTGCACGATAGTAATAACGAGTGCGCACAGTTGATGTCGTGTGCTGATGTCGCTGATTGCGGTGCATCGTATTGTGTAAGCACCACGTACGCGTCAGAGAACACGTGCCCACTTTACGCCTTGCAGAATCGTGTCACACTTCAAAATATGAACCATCAATAAATTTTTGCTTCCCTTCACATTCCCAATTATTTTTCACGCCGATCAAAACCTGTTCACATCAATCAAAACGTAAACAGTTTCCCACTTAGCAGCGTATTACCTTGGTTATAAATACTACCTATGTACTCCAGGATGACTGCAGATTCCTCCTCGATCGCCCTCCTCTTCACTGACAAACAAGTTTTTCTTCGTCCTTCCTTGCCTTTGCCGTGGCCCGCGTGAGTTCTGGGTCGAGAAATTTCCAGGGAGAGAGGCGAGCATGCAAGCCGAAGCAAGACAGATGTCCCGCCTCGTGGCGAAAGCCGCCGACATATCCAGCCGTGCCGTCGTAGCAGCAGATAGGTCCCGCCACACCATTGATGTTGCAGACTGGTCCGGCTACGCCGCAGAAACGGTAGGTATGTCCCGCCGCACTGCGGCTACTGCAAAGAGGTCCTCCCTTGCTGTGGTGGCCTCGGAAGATTACTCACTGGCAGGGGAGGACTCTCATATGCGCATGCATGCGATGCTCGATAACCTGATGGATGAAATCTCTGGCTAGATGAGGTTGCAGGTCGAGATGAATGCCTTGTTTCATAATGCTACCGGCGTCATCCGACGACTAAGGGAGGACAATGCAAAGCTCTGCACCGAGCGCGACCTGCTGAGGGCGAAGATCGTCGGAAGTGCGGAGGAGCAGGAGGAGACCACTACCTTGATGAAGAGGACGGGCGACATCGTCCAGAAACTTATCGAGGAGAATGCCATGCTTCGCATCGAGCACGAAAGGCTGGTGGAGGATTCCGTGTTTGCTACCCAGCAATGTGTTGAGGACATGGAAGAGATCATTGCGGCTTATCGCTAGAACTAGTCTGCGTCGTCCTTATTCATTTTTTGGCGGGGGTGTCTTCCTTATTCTTTTGCCCTTGTGCCTTTCGGGTGTTGCCGCATGTGGCATTTTTATTTTTCTTCCTAAATATGTAACACCATTATAAAATTATTATCCATTGTCATCGTCATTATATTGCCTCCATTGCCATCATAATTATATTTATATCAGTCTCGCTAAGTCTCAGTCGATGCTATATTTGTCCGTCAGATCTTATATCAAGATC
>LR738714.1:862899643-862919173 GCA_902687465.1 Secale cereale | reverse complement strand
GCGGCTGCTCTAGTGATCTCAGTGTTCTTGTGCTCTGAACATATGCTGCAGCACTCTTGACGTATGCCGGAGTGCTCTCGATGGCTACTCGGGTGCTCTCACATAGGTGAGCATGATCTCCGTGTACTCAGCCATCCTTGTGATGATGTCTATGACTGTAGGAGTTCCGTTTCGAGGCGTTTCGGCTTCTCCATCGAAATCGCATTAAACAAGTTGACATTTAGATAAAATAAAATTTCCATGAAAGCAGATTATGATAATATAAAAGATAGAAACTTTTATGACAACAATCCATATTTGTCCATTGGGTGGACATTTCTCGCACTTAAGTTGGTTCTTCTCGTTAGTGGTTATATATATATATATATATATATATATATATATATATATATATATATATATATATATATATATATATATATATATATATATATATATATATATGGTGTACACTCACTTACTCACCGTAAATTCGATAGTCGGTGATGGCCGTTCTTCCCGCCCTCCTCCTACTTTACCAAGGTCCTGCTTTACCATGGTCTTAGAGGAGGAAGAGGGAGAAGAACAACACCTTATGATAACAGTCGGTTCATCTCTCAAGTGGTTATATATATGTTGTACACTCACTCATTCACTCACTCACTATATTTTCGACTGTCGGTGATAGACGTCCTTCATCTTCTCTTCCTGCTTTACCAAAGTCTGGGACGAAGACAAGAAGAAGGACGACCCCCTATGACAACAGTCGGTGTCATCCTGTTAGAACAACTCGCATCTCAGTTTGTGGATTAAGAGTGAGTATTATCCAGCAGATGGAGAATATAATTAAGTAGCTTGTCCATATTAAGCTAAAAACTTACGGAAAAATTGGAATGTCCTTTGCTAGAAATTGGACATATTGAGTGCCAGTAATTAAGCGAAATGGAACTTAATCCACATTTCGCGAAAACTTTGGCACTCATTATGAATATCTGCATGATGAAGAAAATATGGTACTATATGTTGATCCGTATATGCAGTACATAGTACTCTAGCGCAAGAAATCAAATTTAAGTCGTTGAATTACAACTACAATACATCCTATAACAAATTTTAAGTACACTAACAAAATGTTGCTAATGTACAAGTACAATAAATGAGAACAACTATGATCTCCATTAAAAGAGAGATGGGAGGTGTGGTCACCGGGGCGGACAGGGACGACAAGAAGGAAGAGGACGAGGTGGAGGCGGACGATGAGTTTGATGGGGACGCGATGACATTGCAGGTCGAGGAAGGTGCGAGCGACGGTGACAAGGAAGTAGTTGGAGGCGGCGTTGGATGGCAAGGCCGAGGAATTCAAGACAGCAATAGACGGCGCAAGCGATGATGAAGATTGGGTCCGCGATGCCGTTCGAGGCAGCGAACCACGAACTCACCGGTGGCGGCGGCGAAGGACGTCACGTAGCGAGTACGGCAAAGCGAGAGAGATACAGAGGGAGAAAGGTTTGACTCGCTGTGGATGGGGATGGAGTGGATAAGGTCATGCATAAGAGTGACTCGTGGCAGATAGCACCCGCCAAAGCCATATTTGAGTGCTAGGTGGCAGGGTGACCAAATATAGCTTTGGCGGGCGCGTAATAGGACACGTCACTGCAAAATCTTACAAAATTTGAATCATGTGAGGGCGAGTCACCCTAATATGGCTGTGGCGGTTGGTAGAAACTGTCCGTCACTGATTAGCATGGCAACAGTGACAAGCCTACGTGCCCGCTACTGTTGCTTTTTGCCGATTAAGAAATTAGCAAGCAAGTAGGAGTGGTGGGTCCTTACTTATGCCCAACACTGTTATGTCGATAGCTAGTGACGAGCAGTTTATTGCACCCCCCCTCCCACTCACCAGGGGCCACGTATAAGCCTTTTCTCAATAGTGAAACGATACATAGATGATGGCTTTTTCTTTGTTTTTCCTCAACCAGCCTCAACTGAGACACACATGCAATGCAGACAAAATCGCTACGCGCAACCGAACATGTCCTATGTGAATGTAAAACGGACCACATTCCTCATACACAAATAATAAATAGACTACGTTCACATGCAAAAACGTTAAATAAAATTGGAGCACGTTCACATTCAAAAATGGTAAACCTAACCGACCATGTTCACATAAAGAAAGAGGTGACGCGAATATCAATACTTGCTATTTGACGCGAATGTAACATAAAGAAAGCTATTAAAAAATCGCTCCGGATAAGCACTGCGCCAAAATCCTTACTGTTTCCTTCCCAAAATGCGAATATCAATACTTGCTATTTTTCTCCCAATCGGCTAGTTTATAAGCAGCCTTTTGGCCGGATTGACAAACCATCTCCTCGATCACATACAATCCATCGGTCTGAGAGAAGCAACAACTACGGCGTACGTAGTGGATATCTCAATTTGCAATACACCTGACTATGGCGGCGCTGCAAGCCAAGACGAAGTCATCATGGTATAGTAATATACTACTGCAACTCATTTTATTGTCTTCTTATTTTATGATAGGAAACGGGCTGATGCATTCTTATTTTGCCATCTTCTGAATGAATTTGAGTTGTCTTGCTTGTGAATCTTTCTCTGTACGATGTCTTGAGAAATTTCTCTGGTTCAATTTAGTCCCAGCTTTCTTTTAAAGTTCATGAATTTCCCTCGCAAAAAAAGTTCATGCATTTGAAGGTTGGAGTTTCAAGCAGTATATTGCACGACGGCACAGCTGAGTACTTTAATCCTTCTTGCGCAAAAAAAAGATGAACTCTCAGATTCATTTTCAGAATAGATCTAGGAGTTTGTTTATGAGAAAGTTCAGTTTTTCTTTTCAGAAGAGCTCTTCATCTATTTAACACGAGTAATTTGTGTTTGAGTTATTTATAGTTCTACTTGTTGGGTGTTGACATGTACTAATAATACCAAAAAAATATGTGTTTTATTTGTTCATGATATCTCCTATCGCTCACTTGGTCTATGACTGCAGGGCGCTTCCTAAGGAGACCAATGACAATGATATGATCGATTCGCCATGCGCCTTGGAGCTACTGCAGCCGCAGACTATTTCGATCTTTGATTATACTCTGCTGCCTCCGCTAGCTCCAGAGGAGAATGATCACTCTGCTGCCCTTCTGGTGGCTCAGCCTGCTCCTATTATTCATCGCTTTGATCTACTTTCTGGCTTCAAGGCAACCGTGACGGTCGCCAATGAACCAGGCGTCGTTGAGGAATGGGTCAAGAGTGTGTCGAACTCCCTTCAAAAGGTGGAAATGAAGCTTGTTGGTCTAGACTGCGAGTTCACAGACCAAGTTCATGGTATGAAGCAGAAGGATCTGCCCCCGGAAATAAAGCGACGCGCCGCCGTACTTCAACTGTGTTTTGCAGATGATTGCTTGGTGTACCACATCGTGCACTCGCCTCGCATACCAGACGAGCTCAACAAATTTCTTGCTCGTGAGGATATCTTCTTTTGTGGAGCGGCAATTGGCAATGACGAAAAAATGCTTCAGCCATACGGCCTCCATATTAAAAAGCCCGTTGACCTACAAGAGCGCATTGATATACCAACTACAATTTGCAGTAAACCTACACCGTCGCTATTTGACCTAGCAAATTTTGTGTTGGGAACGAATCTGGAGAAGGGCAAAGAGTGCAAGCAACTGAGGAATTCCGGATGGGCGATTGCTCCATTGAACTTTCAACAAATCAGATATGCTGCGTTCGATGCCCTTATAAGTTTTGAGATAGCTAAAGTGGCTACAAGACTTGGCTATATGCGCCTTGATGAATGAGCTTAGGATGGTTATATATCTTTCCCTAACAATAAAGCACGGATTGACTTTGTCGGGTTCACTGTCACAATGCGCTTTCTTCTCATGTCATAATATGCTTTTACGATTTGTATGGACAAAATCGTAATATAAACGAGGTGGTACTAATAGCATATTCGTCCATCCAGATTTGTGCGATCGGTCCAGTAAAATGATTAGTTCATTGGGCTTATTTTGGGCTAACGAACCCAAGTTGGCGGCTGGGTCATGTTCCTACATTGGGCTCTTCCTGCGCTGCCTCCTCTGTCTCTTCCCCCCACTTCATCCTTTTTTCCTAAAGAAGAAAAATTCGATCCTAATTCATCTACAACTCAGAGAAGATTTCTATTACAAATCGAAGAACAAGGAAATCCATCAGTTAATTTGTCTTCGATCCAAACCACGCCGTCAACTTACAAACGATGGGGCCGCGTCGTTGGCGGCGGCGGAGCACGAGTGCGACAATGGCAGCCCGTGCGCTGGCGGTGCTTTGCCTCAACCATGCGCCGGGAGTGCATCTGTGATGCGTGCGTCTGTGAGGTCGTCCGGTCCCTTTTTCCGTGAGTGCGTCTGTGATGCGTGCATTGCCACACCCAGGAGGGGTCTCCGCGATGAAGCCGTGTCCCGCGTCTTGCGGTAGTTCGCGGTTCGCGCGGACGCTACACTGATGTCGAGCTCCTCCGCCGCTGCAAACGCAATGGTGCTCCTAGGCGATGGTTCATGCGTGGAGCGAGTATTGCGTCCGTGGACGAGAAAGATGAGAAAGCACAGCTGGACTGCTCGAGGAAAGCGGGCTATGGAGGAGGGCAAGACAGTTCCCCTGGAGGCGCACGTGGTTGTGGCGCCACACCATGGCCGTGATCCCCGTGGACGTGGTGTTGTGCTTGACTGCCTGGTTTTGTTTGGCGTGTGGATGGCGGCGTGCCTTTGGTTTAGCTTCAGCTGTGTGCAGTGGTTAAGGACATTATTCTGAGATCGTAATTATAAGCTATTACCTGCAGGTGCATGGTTCTCTTGTCAGCATATTGCCCATGAAGGGCTTATATGTCATCTTATTGTGCCAATTAGCCAGCCATTAGCTAGATCGGTCTATTATCTTCAGTTTTAACTTCAAGATAATCTGAATGATTTTCAAATATACCGTGTTAATTATTCTGGCAAAATGTAGGCGGGAGTGTTGCATAGAAAGTCCAGTTCTGGTAAGTAACTTACTTGGCTTCTAACATGTGGACGACAGCTTGCTTCACTTTTTTTACCATGCACACTAAACATGTTTCATTAACTCCAACAACGACTTGATTCTGCTTCTCAGATGCAAGATAATGTTCACTTGAAAGAGATGACTATGAGGTACGTGCAAGTGCAAGGGTGCAATGGCAGGTATCCATATCTTATACGTTTTTAACATAAAAAATGCTTGCATGTTTTTCTTGATTTGATTTATTTTGTATGTGCAGTATCAATTCGGTCAATTTGTTATTCATTCGAAATGACATGAAAACGAATGTCCTATAAGTGAGTTGAATCTTCGGTTCAACACAATACATCTTTTTTAGGGGAATAAATGGTTTTAACTTCACTACATATAAGTGTAATATTAAATCTCATGTTTGATACTGACTTATGTACCAAAGCTTATGTTAAACATGAATAAATTCTTTTTGGTTGCATTTAATATCGCTGTATAATACTAACATCTTCAGTTACTGAACATGCATGCAAGCATAAGTGTTCATGTAGGTAAAATATTGATGTTCATTTTTGATGAATACCACTTAATGTGTTTTCACTAGATATAGGTGACCGTGTGTGACGAATGGCAAGGTGTTCGGTCAGATAACTTGGGTCTGTGGCCGAGTAGGTGGCTCTCACCTCAACTAGAGGAATATCACCAAAGCAATTGATAGTTGGTCGGTCACTAACCCAACATGGTTTTAATCGTGAATTTAATTTTATTCTTTTAGTTTTTTTCTTCTGACCAACAATAGTAGTTCTTGATGTTGTATTAAGATTCCAACAAGAATCTATAAAGGGCTCTAAGGGATAAGAAGAAAAGAAATGACTCGCAAAGCAAAGCGAACTTCGGATACTACTCATCTGTCAGAAGACCAAAATATACACATACAAACTCCCAAACATTGCATGCCAAAGAGCTTTCTTCTGTTTAGAACTTAATAAGGTACTTGATCATTTATTCTAAGTTCATCAGTATGAGCATTTTTTGTTTGGAACGATTGTTAAACTATGTTTCTTCTAGGAAGTGCTATATATTTGTCTCCCGTGGCAGCGCACGGGCATATTTCCTAGTATATATTTATATCTGCATGGATTTTGTAATTACTTTCATAGTAGGCCGGGCACATGCGCGTGCATCATCAAAATTTTCTATTGTTTTCTTTTATATGTTGTTAAATAAACATTATTTGTATTCTGGAAGTCATATTCTTATTTCTGTTGTTTTGTCCTCGGTAAGAACTCAAACAAATCCTAGAGAAACTTTTTATATCCGTAAATTTTAGCATGTCGGGATCAGGAACATAACTGTTAAAACAATGTATTGTTTTTCGTATTAATAATTTTTTATTTTTGGCTAACTTTAGTTGTATGAATTGCTCCGAAATTTGTTTTTGAATTTTTGTTGATTCCCCTGGCCGGTTCAAGCAAGCGTCTACGCGGTTGCAGCACCGAGCGCGTCTTCCATGGCACCGCCAGAGATGTGCGAAGTTTGCGGCACTACCACGCAGGGATCGCAACGTCATGTCTTCTCGTCATGATTCGCCGGCCATCATGTAGATGGGTCCGAGAAGGCATGAGAGATATGATCGGATGGGCTGCTGGTCAGAAAGCACGAAGGTCGAGAAATAAATATATAGCTGTAGAAAAGAAATGAGGTAGAAGGAAGGGGCTAAGCGGTGTGGTCCCACAGCCACCAGGCACACACACACACGGGCGAGAGCCGCAATGACGCGATGCGTTTTCGGAGGCGACCGGTGCTGCGTGTTGCCGGTCAGCCGGCTTACAACATTTTCCTTTTACAATTCCTTTGCTTTTCCTCTGGCATCAAACACTCAATGCTAATATCACAGAATTTAAATGGACGAAATGCCGCTTCAATCCTGTATTTTTCTATTCCCTCGTGTTGAGAATCCCGTGAATCAAAAAGGGACCTATCAACTTTAGGTTTGGCAGACAGAGACCATTAATATTGTGATGTGGATGAAGCGGCTACCCATCAATGGAAATTAAGAATGAGTCCATGCTCATCTGAATGTGGTTCAAGAATTGATTATGTTACAAAATCAAGCATGTTGGTACAGAAAAGCAAGAAAATCATTTCCCTCACAACGGCATGGATAAGCGATAAGCAAGACAGTTTCTTCAGTTTGCTTGTATGCATGGGCTCTCTTTGCTAGCTACGACCATGCACCTTTGTAATAAAACCATCTCCTTCCTTCATACAAATGAAGGCATCGGTTTGCTGCTCTTAGTCAAATAAGAAATATTAACCTGTTGGGAAGAGCACCTCAATACTATCCTGTTCAACCACAATCGGAGAAACTCCCGAGTGTCTTCCTGACGCATCTCTCCAGATGGCAGCTGCAGAACCTTGATGCCGATTTTGGAGACAGCACTATCAACTTTTTTTAAGCACTACTACTATCTTGTCTTGCACATCAGCGGGCTAGTTTCGCCCAGCAAGCCCATACATTTATTTAATCCTATTCATATATCCGGAGACGATGGGTTTTTTTCACGTGGTGATCGATGGGATGTTAGGGCAACTCCAACGCACGACCCCAAACGAATGTCCACTTTGTCTGGAATTCGTCCTTTTTGGGGGTGGGGATGGGGCCATGTCCACCTGGATTTCGGTTGGCGTCGACCGGGCACCGAATGCGCGGCCGCATCTTCGCCCTCATCTCATCCGCCGGAGGCAACTACAACAAAATGAAGCATAGGAAAAATAATTTAAATCAAACATATGTTCAAAATAGTCTTTCGTTACAATCTAATTAAAGTTTTAAAATATCAAATAGTGTTACAAAACAACTCAAAGTTTGTGCACATGAAAAGAGATTAAACCCATAGAACTATTGATTGCCAATGTGAGCCCACATGTGCTCCATCAAGTCATCTTGCAGCTGTGTATGAGTGTTCCGATCATGCAATTCACGAGGAAATTGGACAAACTATGGCCACCGGGTCTGTCTTTATCATATATTAAAATTCAAACATACCTTGGTGCAATTTATTTACCTTTATTTCATCTTGTGTTTTTGTCTATCTATCAGTCACTACGAGATTTGATCCTTGCAATTAACTGGCCAGAGATCGACAACCTCTTGTTTGCGTTGGGTGCAAGTATTTGTTATTTTGTGTGTAGGTGCTGTTCACGAGGTATTGTGTGGTTCTCATATTGGATTGATAACCTTGGTTCTTAACTGAGGGAAATACTCATCTCTAATGTACTGCATCATCATCTCCTATTCGAGGAAATCTCAACGTAGCTCACAAGTAGCAATGACCCAACACAAAGGAAGGAGGTCTTGACCGATGCCAAACACACAAGACGGATCATTGAACAACACCGCACTGTACTTGCCAGGGGCAGCGAACAGTAAATCCGAACTTGGAGCCACCAGACTTCCAGAAGGTGCGCCATAGGCAATAACCATGTATGTCGCCCTAGATGATCACCATTGCACTCTGTAGGAAGCATCGCTCCCTAAAAAGACTACCTCAACAATTCGGGGAGACTAGTGTAGGATCTCAAATTAAATGAGATCAATTTTTAAAAAAATACAAAACATCTTCAACCATTATAAAAAAAATATAGACACACACATCAATGGTTGACGTAGAAGCTCGAAAAGTTCTAGCTCCTAATTCGACCTACACTAGTTGAAACAAAAAAGACAAAATCATATGTGAATAGTGTCAATATACTATTCAGATGGGATGAACCTGAAAGTGGAGCTTGCGGCGGTGATAAAATATTCTGTAAATATGACGGAGTGTCTCAGAACTTATAGGAATTTATGACGGTGGAATCGATGTAAGGCAGTGCAGGTGGGCCCCACACGGATAGATGGTGCGCCCTACCCCCCGGGTGTGCAGGCTGGCCTTGTGGGCTCCTAATGCTTGTCTCGATCTCTTCCAAAGCCTCCCAGGTTTCTTTTTGCCCAGAAAAAAATTCGTGTTAAACCAGGTAGTGATTTGGACCTCCGTAGATACCGATTCCTTTACAAACCAAAACAAGCAGAAAAATGGGAACTCGCATCGAGCATGCAAATAACTAGTCTAGAAAAAATAATATAAATTACTTGCAAAAGTATATAAAAGTGATAATATAATATAATGAAACAATAAAAAAATTATAGATACATTTGAGACGTATCACGTCGTGCATGATCCTCGATGGTGATGGCGATGGCTATGACGATCTATATTTGTGGTAGCTAGGGCTTAAATATTGCTGGCCTGTATATTTTGACGATGTGGTATATATATACTAACCCTTCACGTTGATGGCAAAGTTGCGGTGGTAGGATTACACCCTCTTTTGGATGTGGTAGGATGACATCATACTAGTGGCAGGATAAGATTGCTATGCCCTATGATCATGCACGCTTTCTTATGTTACATGTCTAGTATGCTTCATTGCTTTCTGCTTGAATTGTTGCTCTTCTCATGGTAGGAGAGGTCATATGCGGTGTAAAAATGAAGGGTTTTAGGGGCTTACAATTTATGCGAAATGTGTGAAGAACAAGTCAACCGTTACCCTACAAAGGGTTTAAGACTAGGCAGCAGGTAGTGGATGCTTACTCCAAGTTTGTGGACAAGTATGCAAGCAATGTTGAAGTAGGCAAGGCTCTTGGACATTTTTGACTGTTTCATATCAAGAACTTCATCATCGTCGTCCAGTTCGTTGTGATTTACTACTGTCTCATTGGTGTGATTAGTGTGGTCATATGTAATGTTTAGTTGGTAAGCTCATGACGTAGGGTACAAAGTCAGCAGATCTCGATGCTTGTAAGCAAACAAACACCAAGTCGTTGCATACACCCAACCACCAAAAATGCTCCCCTAATGTAGGTAGCCTAGATACAGGCAACCAAACACTACTACTGGAATGCCTAGTAGTGGCGGGCAGGAAAAACTCCAATAGTGGCGGGCGAGGCTCCTGGGAACGCCCGCCAATGCTAATATGGCATCCGTGGTGGCTGTCACTGGAATATATTGTTAGTAGTGGCTGGAAATCTGGGGCACCCTCCACAACTACATGTCCAACCACCAACACAAAACCGACAATAAACAGTAACAACAACTAATATAGGCGATAATACACATTACAATAGATGTGTCTAAGATCAGCCACAACACAATTCACCATAACAAGTAGCACATTTTACCATAACAATAATCCAAATACAATACAATAGATGGACGCATTAGAGTACAACTCACGCAACATCATTAGTACATATAGCCTACGCAGCGAAGCCTCCAACATGTTACATACATACAAGACCACATGATAACAACGCCACCAAAATGACAATGAACTAGATAAAGATAATCAAATTCTTTACTCGCCCACTTGTCCATACGGTCTTGCATACATCATAGTTGCGGACGAAGCTGGCTTAATGATCTTCCGCTTCTTTTTAGTCTTATATCCTTTATAGTTGTTGTTCTGGTAAACGCCCACTTGTTCATTGCATTTCTCCCATGAATCATAGACTCCTGGATTCTTCCCATTGTACACCACGAGTACTAGTTCCACTTCCTCTACGAAGATAAATAAACAAGCTAACAAGTCAATTTCTCACATAGAGCAAAGGCACATAGCAATCTTCATAGCATCATATAATATACATTCAGAAGCATCAACGATACAAACACTACTGTAGAATGCTGCTAACGCGATACTACAATCAGAGACCCTTCGACGAAACTGTGTGCGATGCCTTAATCGCAAACGGTGATGTAAAGAAACCGTCAAAAAAGATACAAGGCGTTGGTGATGACGAAGACATCAAACACGATTGAGATTGGAGTTGCGTGTGCAATGAGTGTCGCATACGGTTCACTCGAATGAACTGTGTGCGATGAGCACAATAACATAAACGGAAAGCCAGGTTAAACTGTGTACGATATACGACATACACTTCACACGGATTAACTGTTTGCGATTAGCCAGGTCTAACAGAAATGATCAGACAGATCAAGGTGTGTGCGCTAGATGGGCGTATATTCTAATTGAAAGAAGCGTGCACGATAGTAATAACGAGTGCGCACAGTTGATGTCGTGTGCTGATGTCGCTGATTGCGGTGCATCGTATTGTGTAAGCACCACGTACGCGTCAGAGAACACGTGCCCACTTTACGCCTTGCAGAATCGTGTCACACTTCAAAATATGAACCATCAATAAATTTTTGCTTCCCTTCAGATTCCCAATTATTTTTCACGCCGATCAAAACCTGTTCACATCAATCAAAACGTAAACAGTTTCCCACTTAGCAGCGTATTACCTTGGTTATAAATACTACCTATGTACTCCAGGATGACTGCAGATTCCTCCTCGATCGCCCTCCTCTTCACTGACAAACAAGTTTTTCTTCGTCCTTCCTTGCCTTTGCCGTGGCCCGCGTGAGTTCTGGGTCGAGAAATTTCCAGGGAGAGAGGCGAGCATGCAAGCCGAAGCAAGACAGATGTCCCGCCTCGTGGCGAAAGCCGCCGACATATCCAGCCGTGCCGTCGTAGCAGCAGATAGGTCCCGCCACACCATTGATGTTGCAGACTGGTCCGGCTACGCCGCAGAAACGGTAGGTATGTCCCGCCGCACTGCGGCTACTGCAAAGAGGTCCTCCCTTGCTGTGGTGGCCTGGGAAGATTACTCACTGGCAGGGGAGGACTCTCATATGCGCATGCATGCGATGCTCGATAACCTGATGGATGAAATCTCTGGCTAGATGAGGTTGCAGGTCGAGATGAATGCCTTGTTTCATAATGCTACCGGCGTCATCCGACGACTAAGGGAGGACAATGCAAAGCTCTGCACCGAGCGCGACCTGCTGAGGGCGAAGATCGTCGGAAGTGCGGAGGAGCAGGAGGAGACCACTACCTTGATGAAGAGGACGGGCGACATCGTCCAGAAACTTATCGAGGAGAATGCCATGCTTCGCATCGAGCACGAAAGGCTGGTGGAGGATTCCGTGGTTGCTACCCAGCAATGTGTTGAGGACATGGAAGAGATCATTGCGGCTTATCGCTAGAACTAGTCTGCGTCGTCCTTATTCATTTTTTGGCGGGGGTGTCTTCCTTATTCTTTTGCCCTTGTGCCTTTCGGGTGTTGCCGCATGTGGCATTTTTATTTTTCTTCCTAAATATGTAACACCATTATAAAATTATTATCCATTGTCATCGTCATTATATTGCCTCCATTGCCATCATAATTATATTTATATCAGTCTCGCTAAGTCTCAGTCGATGCTATATTTGTCCGTCAGATCTTATATCAAGATCCATGCAATTCTTTTGTCAGATTTCTTTTCTCTCTCTTAAATCTCAGTCAAGTGAGACATAACCACACCATTAAGCGGCTATAAAATAATCATGGGTTCGGGCGCCATTAATTGAGAACTTGGGAGAGATGTGCGCGGTGGATATGAAGGTCAAAGGGCTCGCCTCCAGATAAGCATGCGCAGTGGACTATTTGCACGCCTCCCGTAATGAAATAGCTATCCCGTGCGGTGCCTCGTAGCCAGTAAAAAGGGGACGTGTGGCGGTTTGTAAATGGTTAGTACGAGGCTCATGGTTTCAATAATACTTGTGTTTCTGATTGTAATGTGACAACTCTTGTTCCAAAATGACTTTGTTGGTTGTTAATGTGAGCACCTTCTCAATTCGGCCAATTTTTTTACAACAGCATGTTGGTGCCATGTCATGACACCATGCCAAGTTTCATGATTTTCAGCCGAGTTTTAGATTTACAAGAATTTAAAAACCAAGCTTCGCAATGTTTCTGACCAAGCTACAAAGCCGAGATGTTTGAATTTCATTCCCATTTTTTCAATGGGACCTATAAATTCACCGAAAGACACACATGTGATTCCTCAACCAACTTTGGTGCACTGGAGCATGTTATTGTAGTTCAAATTTGAATTATACACGTTAAATGCCCAGAAACTCAATTAATGTATAAAAAAGGCCAAATGAATCTGGAATAATTCCAAATTTGAACACGACACTCATATACTTCTATGTTGCCTCTATAAAAAATCAGGGGGGCAGCGTATGTCGTCTCGCACACAAAGGTGACACGTTCCCTCTCGAAACCATGAGCATTCTTGAGAGAAGCTCCAGTTTGCAAAAATCTTATACCAAAACTTTTCCCAATTTGGCCAAATTTTTGCCCACATCACATTGGTTCCATGTCATGACACCATGCCAAGTTTCATAATTTTCAGAAGTGTTTTGTATTTACAAGAATTTAAACAATTTTAACAACAATGCTTATAGGAGTAACTTTGGTAACAATTCTAGACCGTTCCCCTCTAACTCTTATGGGAACAACAATGCTTATCCTAGTACCAAGAACTCCAATACTGAACTAGAGACCATGCTTAGAGATTTCATCACTACCCAAAAAGCCTTTAATAAGAATGTGGAAGAGAAACTACATAAACTAGATGATCTTTCTTTTAAGGTAGACCACTTAGCCAATGAGGTAAAATTGCTAAAAATTGAAACTTCTCCTCTTAAGGAGAGGGAAGTCATCCCTATTAATGCTACTCAAGTACAAATTAATGAAAATATTAGGATGATGGCTAAGCTTAAAGAGAGATGGGCTAGAGAAAGGGAGGAAGAGGAAAGAATTAAGAGCCTTCCTACCCACCACACTGTTGCTACTATCCAAGTTATTGAGGATGTTCACACTCTTAGCACCCAATGTACTCCTGGTCCCAATGGACCTATTAATGGTGATGCTATGACTTTAGAAGCTACCAAACAGGTGAACCTTAAGGACACCACTACCACTTTACTTGATGCTCGTGACCTTGATTTTGATAATTGCACTCTTACCGAAGTTATTGAATTCCTTCACAAGATGTCTAGAGATCCCCGCACTAGCACGCTTAACCTTGCCTTCACAGAGCATATCACTAATGCTCTCATCAAAGCTAGGGAGGAGAAACTTAGAGTAGAAGCCTCCATACCTAGAAATCTAGAGGATGGCTGGGATCCTATGATAAAAATTAAGATAAATAACTTCTCATGCTTTGCTTTATGTGATATTGTAGCTAGTACTTCTATTATGCCCAAAAGACTATATGATATGCTTAAATTGAAACCTTATGATTCTTGTTCTTTTGGTGTTCGTCTCGTTGATTCTTCCATAAAGAAACCTTTGGGGAGGATCGACGATGTTCTTATCGTTGTCAATGATAATTATGTGCCCGTTGATTTTACTATTATGGATATTGAATGTGATCCTTCATGTCCAATTATTTTGGGACGTCCCTTTTTGCGCACCGTTGGTGCTGTCATTGACATGAAAGAGGGTAATATAAAATTTCAGTTTCCTCTCAAGAAAGGGATGGAACACTTCCCTCGTAAGAAGGTCAAGTTACCTTTTGAGTCCGTTGTACGGGCTAGCTATTCTTTTACTTTTGATAAAACTTGATCTTTGCATTATGCCTAGCTTAAAGGCATAAAAGAAAGCGCTTTTGGGAGGCAGCCCACATGAATAAATTTTTTGCTTTTGTTGTGTCTTGATGTTGTTTACTGCTGTAGCATCATCATTGTATCTTTGCTTTTCATATTTGTGCCAAGTATAGCCTCTGATTGCTAGAAAGTTCAAAAGTTGTGAGGTGCTGTCCAGGAAACAGATTCTGTCCTTGGATAGAAAAATTCATATAAAATCACCAGATCATCTTTTTGGTCTGAATTTTTTCGAAAGCGTCCTCTATATAATTGTCTTTCGTGCGTCAGTTCTGAGTTTTTTGATTTGAGTTGCAGAAGTATCCCGAACAGATCAATTACTTCCTGCTGTTCTGTTTTTCACAGATTCTGTCCTGTTTTGCCTTACCTTCACTTTGCAAATTAAGAACTTGCTTTTTCTTTGCAAAAAACCTTTTGGCAATCTTGAGAAACGGTAGAACTTCAAGAATATCCTTATTTCCAGCAAGGTATAATTATTTTATTAAGGGTACTAACCTCGCTAATCAGATTATGATGAGTTATGTATGAAGGGAGTTTTCAAGTGTGCGAGAGAAGATGATAAAAAGATTCAGGAGTGTCAAGCGCTCAAGCTTGGGGATGCCCCCGTGCACCCCCAAGAAATATTCAAGGAAACTCAAGCGTCTAAGCTTGGGGATGCCCCCGTGCATCCCCTTCTCCATCAACATTATCAGTTCGTCTTTCGTTTCGCTATATTTTTATTACTTCATGTGTTATGTGCTATGCTTGGAGCGTCTTGCTTTTAGTTTTCTTTTTAGTTTTTCATAACGAGTCGGAACCCAGCATTCCTTTATGTGGGAGAGAAACACGCTCCATTTCTACCTAGAACATAACATAGAATTTTCATGTCTATCTATGTTGTGCGTGTTCTTTGTCTTTTAATAGCTACTATCGTGCTCTGCTCTTAGTATTCATGCTTATCTTTTCAAGAGATTTTATTTAGTTGGTTGCTTGAACTCTCTTTAATTACCATGCTCACCTTATTAAGAGAGTTTTCTTCCGTTGCATTGGTCAATGTGTCTATGATAAAGATGCTACTTGCATGATGGTGCTTAGTAGTTCAGGTTTTCTTATGGTTGATCTCAAATAGCTGGGGGGTTCCCAATGTGTTATTGGAGTACCAACTTGGTTTGTTTGCCTATGATGTGGTATGGTTTAGTAATATCTTCCTTCGAGAATTTATTTTGATTGACTTGGCGTATGCTCACGCATATTTAAGACTGTAAAGAAAGTCTGTCAAGCCTTGATGATCTTTTATTTCTAAGTAGCGATATAACTACCATGCCTGATTCAATATTGCTTTGTCGCTCTGCATGATTATGACCGTCATTGCTCTCTTAGTTGGTCGCTCCCAGTCTTTTTGCTAACCTCCATCTGTACTAAGCAAACTAACCATGCAATACATAGCTCATGGGAAAGTAGCCTAAAAACTATTGTGGTAAAGAATATGTTGCTTATGTATCTTATTTCTTATAAGTTGCTTGCTGAGCGGTAACAATGTTTCTGGGGACGCCATCAACTGTCACACTTTTATTGAATATCATGTGAGTTGCTATGCATGTTCGTCTTGTCTGAAGTAAGGGTGATTTACCGTGGGTTGAATAACTATGCATATTGTTAGAGAAGAACATTGGGCCGCCAACCAAAGCCATGCATCATGGTGGAAGTTTTAGCTTGGACCTTAATCCTCAATCTCTCATGAGAATATGCTTATGCATTAAAGAGGAGTCCATCATCTATTTTCTATGTTGTCCCGGTATGGATGTCCTCAAGTTGAGATCTATCAAAAACGAGAAATCAAATGTGATCTATCTCCTTGGACCTTTGTACAGGTGGCATAGAGGTACCCCTTTGTGACACTTGGTTAAAACATATGTAATGCAATGATAACCCATGGGAATCCGAGCTAATTAGGACAAGGAGCGAGCACTATTAGTATTCGATGCATGAAGCTTGCAACTTATAAGATGTTTTATACATGACACATATGAAGTACTACTACCGTTGACACAATTGCTTCCATGTTTTCAAAATAAAAAGCTTTAGCACATAACCTTTCTTTTACCTTTATGTTGAAGCACCAACTACTGAGAGCATGATTGTCATTCTGAGTGTAATGTGCATTGTCCCAAAGTAGCATTGTCTTTTGCATGATTGTGATATCGTTTATTCTGAAATGATTGTATCTAGTCATCACTTAAACCTTGAAGGTGCCCCTGCATTTATGTTTTGCATCACTAAAGGGGCAAGCTAGATATCACTTTATCATATTTGCACATCATGTTCATTGCAAATCTTTTTGATGTTTCAGTTTCATGTTGTAAAACTTTCAGTCATTTGTGATTTTCTCTTGAGGCAACTTAATTACTTTAGAATCATTGTCTCGGTAAGCTTTTGTCATATGACTATGAGAAAGTCCTATATGGTTAATAGCATGTCACCACAGAAATTATTCTTGTTATCATTTACCTACTCGAGGACGAGCAGGAATTAAGCTTGGGGATGTTGATACGTCCAAAACGTATCTATAATTTCTGCTTGCTCCATGCCACTTTTGGGTGATATTGCTATGATATTCATACACTTCCATACACTTTTGATAATATTTGGACTAACTTACTAATCCAGTGCACCCCATTGCCAGTTTCTGTTTTCGGCTGTTTTTGTATTTCAGGTTTTCACGTTTCGAGAACAGCCCAGAAAAATCCAGAAAAATTATATAAAAAATCAGCGTTCCGGAAACAACACTGCGTCCAAAGGGCAGCCTGGGGGGGGGGGGCACAGGGGCTCCAGGCGCCCTGTGGGCGCGCCCCCCCTGGGCCGCGCCGGGGGGGCGCCTGGCCCCCCCGAGGCTCCCCCGATGCCCTACTTTGGCATATATATAAAGGACCCTCCGAAACCCTCAGAAGAGGAACTCTTTTCGCGATCCCATCTCTGTTCCGCCGCCGCCGCCGCTTCCAAGATCGGGAGCACCAGGAGAACTCATCCCGGCACCCTGCCGGAGGGGAGGATCACCACCGGGAGCTTCTCCACCACCATGGACGCCTCCCGGATGACTCGTGAGTAGTATCCCCTGGACCATGAGTCCATGACCAGTAGCTATGTGATGTTCTCCTCCCGTTCTTGTGCTTCACTAATTAGTCCTCGTGAGCTGCCCTACATGATCGAGGCACCTATGTAATCCTTATGCTGTTGCTATGTTGAGTTTGCTGGGATCCGATGGATTATGAGATTATGTTCAGATTGATCTTGAGTAATATATTTGATTCACCTCTTTTATATTTTAGTTCATAAGTAATTCTTGCATGTTCTCCGTTGTTACTTATTGCTTTGGCCGAGTAGTAGGTAGTGACTCCAAGAGGGAACGTTATGCTTGATTGTGGGTTCATGCCCCTCGATGACTAGCTTGAGTGACAGAAACATGAGTCTAGGGGATGTGCTATTGCCACAAGGGGGAAAACAACGGTGCTTGTGCCCGCGGGTGCAAGGATTGTTTACTTTACGCAAAGTTCTTTGCATTGAGTTTACACTATGGGTGGGACTCGCAACTTAATACCAGCGAGATGTTCTGGATAGATATCTCAAGGTGGATGATTAGTAGTAGATATTGCTGGATTTCGGTCTACTTACTTTGGCGTACCGCCCATGCTTTGAACCTCATCCTTTCTTGCAATGTAGTCAGCATTGGTTTGCGTTCGTGGTCCTGTCAATTGCCCAGCTGTAATTTGTTTACCTCACATAGCTTTTTTATCGTCTATTGGGAGAGAGACATCACTAGTGAACATCATGAGACTCCGGTCCATATTACCATCATTGATCACATCCACTATTTACTTTTCGCTATTTACCTACTATTGCAAAAACTATCTATCACTATTATCATTGCTTTTAATCCTTTGTGAACTACATGGCCGGAGAGATTGACAACCTCTCTGTACTCGTTGGGAGCAAAGTTATTTGTATCTGTGTGCAGGTCCACGTTGATTGCTAATTGCGCCGTTTGCAATTGACACATACTTGTTGAACCTAGGAGTCTCTGGGGATTCGATCCTTGGCATCTTTGCTAAGGGAAAACACTTCTACAATACTGCATCTTACACCTTCCACTTGGGGTAACCAACGAGGGGTTCGAGGCCCATCAACGGCAAGCAGCAAAAAGAAAGGGGCGGCGACGCGGCCTGGTGCGGCCCTGGCGTGGCCTCCGGCGGATGCGGTGCGGGGCAAGCCCGCCGCAGGCGAGCGGCGGGGCACCGGCGGGCGGGTCGGACACAGAGCAGCAGCAGCAGCTGCGGGGAGGCGCGGCCGCGGCTATGGGGTGGCAATGGCGAGGCACCGGCGCGAGGCGGTGGAGTAGGGCCAGGCGGCGCGGGCTGCGGTGGTGCACGACATCGGCAGAAGCACAACGTGAGGCCGAGGCACGAACTGGACGCGGTGAGCGTGGTAGCTGTCGGGGAAACTGGATGCCTGCGAACACCTATGGGACCGGAGCCCCTTCTACGTTGCGGTAAGGGAGCGGAGGGAGCACGGAGAGCAGATCGAGGAGCACACGCAGGCACTTTACCCAGGTTCGGGCCGCGATGACGCGTAAAACCCTACTCCTGCTTTGGTTGTATTGAGTTCTTGGGCTCGGGAGCTTGACGATCTACAGTACTAGGTACACCGAGCGTGGGAGTGAGCGAGTTTCTGGGATCGAACCTCCTCTACGTTGTGCATGGGCCTCCTTTTATAGCTCAAAGGGGTCACCGACAGGTGTCAACATAGAGGAGGGTAAAAATGTAAAAATGATGGTGGTTGTAACAGTGCATGAACAGTGTATAAATAGTGGTCTTCACCTAACCTTGACGATGGGGGACAAAGGCATTGAATGCCCGTCGCCTTCGCCCCAAAAAGCGTCCGTCCATGCGTCTCCATTCGCCACGGCGATATCCTCGTCACCGCGGCTTGCCATCGTGTACCTCAGGCTGCACA
>LR738714.1:862821583-862869339 GCA_902687465.1 Secale cereale | reverse complement strand
TGCAAGGAATGTAGTAGGCTGGGCTACACCGAGCCGTCGCCATCGTCGTCTCCACCAACTGCGGCCGCCCCACACCATCGCCGATCCCCGTCGACTCCGACCACCCAGCTCCCCTCGAGCCCCTACTCTACCTCTGTGAGCCTCCGCTACCTCCCCTCTCCCCTCGAGCTCTGGCTCCCCCTAGCTAGTCCTCCCCGAGCTCCAGATCGGCTACCATGCTCACCGCGTCCAGTTCGTGCCTCGGCCTCACGTTGTGCTTCTGCCGATATCGTGCACCACCGCAGCCCGCGCCGCGCTGGCCCTGCTCCACCGCCTCGCGCCGGTGCCTCGCCGTTGCCGCCCCATAGCCGCGGTCGCGCCTCCCCGCAGCTGCTGCTGCTGCTCTGCGTCCGACCCGCCCGCCGATGCCCCGCCGCTCGCCTGCGGCGGGCTTCCCCCGCACCGCGTCCGTCGGAGGCCACGCCAGGGCCGCACCAGGCCGCGTCGCCGCCCCTTTCTTTTTGCTGCTTGCCGCTGATGGGCCTCGAACCCCTCGTTGGTTACCCCAAGTGGAAGGTGTAAGATGCAGTATTGTAGAAGTGTTTTCCCTTAGCAAAGATGCCAAGGATCGAATCCCCAGAGACTCCTAGGTTCAACAAGTAGGTGTCAATTTCTAACGGCGCAATTAGCAATCAACATGGACCTGCACACATATACAAATAACTTTGCTCCCAACGAGTACAGAGAGGTTGTCAATCTCTCCGGCCTTGTAGTTCACAAAGGATTAAAAGCAATGATAGTAGTGATAGATAGTTTTTGCAATAGTAGGTAAACAGCGAAAAGTAAATAGTGGATATGATCAATGATGGTAATATGGACAGGAGTCTCATGATGTTCACTAGTGATGTCTCTCTCCCAAAAGACGATAAAAAAGCAATGTGAGGTAAACAAATTACAGCTGGGCAATTGACAGGACGATGAACGCAAACCAATGCTGACTACATTGCAAGAAAGGTTGAGGTTCAAAGCATGGGCGGTACGCCAAAGTAAGTAGACCGAAATCCATCAATATCTACTACTAATCATCCACCTTGAGATATCTATCCAGAACATCTCGCTGGTATTAAGTTGCGAGTCCCACCCATAGTGTAAACTCAATGCAACAGACTACTGCATTAAAAGAACTTTGCGTAAAGTAAACAATCCTTGCACCCGCGGGCACAAGCACCGTTGTTTTCCCCCTTGTGGCAACAGCACATCCCCTAGACTCATGTTTCTGTCACTCAAGCTAGTCATCGAGGGGCATGAACCCACAATCAAGCATAACGTTCCCTCTTGGAGTCACTACCTACTACTCGGCCAAAGCAATAAGTAACAACGGAGAACATGCAAGAATTACTTATGAACTAAAATATAAAAGAGGTGAATCGAATATATTACTCAAGATCAATCTGAACATAATCTCATAATCCATCGGATCCCAGCAAACTCAACATAGCAACAGCATAAGGATTACATAGGTGCCTCGATCATGTAGGGCAGCTCACGAGGACTAATTAGTGAAGCACAAGAACGGGAGGAGAACATCACATAGCTACTGGTCATGGACTCATGGTCCAAGGGAGACTACTCACGAGTAATCCGGGAGGCGTCCATGGTGGTGGAGAAGCTCCCGGTGGTGATCCTCCCCTCCGGCAGGGTGCCGGGAAGAGTTCTCCTGGTGCTCCCGATCTTGGAAGCGGCGGCGGAGGCGGAACAGAGATGGGATCGCGAAAAGAAGTCCTTTTCTGAGGGTTACGGGGAACCCTTTAAATATATGCCAAAGTAGGGCACCGGGGGAGCCTCGGGGGGCCGAGGCGCCCCCCCCCCGGCGCGGCCCAGGGGGGGCGCGCCCACAGGGCGCCTGGAGCCCCTGTGGCCCCCCCAGGCTGCCCTTCGGACGCAGTGTTGTTTCCGGTTCGCTGATTTTTTATATAATTTTTCTGGATTTTTCTGGGCAGTTCTCGATACGTGAAGACCTAAAATACAAAAACAGCCGAAAACAGAAACTAGCACTGGGGTGTGTTGGGGAACGTTGCATGGGAAACAAAAATTTTCCTACGCTCACCAAGATCAATCTAGGAGATGCATCTACGAGAGGAGAGTTGGATCCACATACCCTTGTAGATCGCTAAGCGGAAGCGTTCAAGAACGCGGTTGATGGAGTCGTACTCGCCGCGATTCAGATCGCCGAAGATCCTAGCACCGAAGCAACGGTGCCTCCGCGTTCTTCACACGTGCAGCCCGGTGACGTCTCCCACGCCTTGATCCAGCAAGGAGAGAGGGAGAGGTTGGGGAAGACTCCATCCAACAGCAGCACGCCGGCGTGGTGGTGGTGGAGGAGCGCGGGACTCCAGCAGGGCTTCGCCAAGCGCTGCGGGAGACGAGGAGGGAGAGAGGTAGGGCTGCGCCAATCGACCGAGGTCAAAACTTGTTCTGGGCAGCCCTAAACTTCACATATATATAGGGGGGAGGTAGGGGCTGCGCCCCCATCTAGGGTTTCCTCCCTAGGGGTGGCGGCAGCCCCCCAGAACCCATCTAGGGTGCGGCCAAGGGGGGGGAGAGAGAGGGGGCGCCCTAGGGTGGGCCTTAAGGCCCATCTGGACCTAGGGTTTGCCCCCCTCCACTCTCCATGCGCCTAGGGACTTGGTGGGGGGGCGCACCAGCCCCCTTGGGGCTGG
This sequence comes from Secale cereale, assembly GCA_902687465.1. Classification (NCBI taxonomy): domain Eukaryota; kingdom Viridiplantae; phylum Streptophyta; class Magnoliopsida; order Poales; family Poaceae; genus Secale; species Secale cereale. The sequence continues at coordinate 862,866,640 of LR738714.1, read as the reverse complement.
TCCCCTCCCACACTTAGCCCACGCAGCCTTCTGGGGCTGGTGGCCCCACCTGGTGGACCCCCGGGACCCTCCCGGTGGTCCCGGTACATTACCGATATCGCCCGAAACTTTTCCGGTGACCAAAACAGGACTTCCCATATATGAATCTTTACCTCCGGACCATTCCGGAACTCCTCGTGACGTCCGGGATCTCATCCGGGACTCCGAACAACATTCGGTAACCGCGTACATACTTTCCCTATAACCCTAGCGTCATCGAACCTTAAGTGTGTAGACCCTACGGGCTCGGGAACCATGTAGACATGACCGAGACAACTCCCCGGCCAATAACCAACAGCGGGATCTGGATACCCATGTTGGCTCCCACATGTTCCACGATGATCTCATCGGATGAACCACGATGTCAAGGATTCAATCAATCCCGTATACGATTCCCTTTGTCTATCGGTATAGCACTTGCCCGAGATTCGATCGTCGGTATACCGATACCTTGCTCAATCTCGTTACCGGCAAGTCTCTTTACTCGTTCCGTAACACATCATCCCGTGATCAACTCCTTGATCACATATTGTGCACATTATGATGATGTCCTACCGAGTGGGCCCAGAGATACCTCTCCGTCATACGGAGTGACAAATCCCAGTCTCGATTCGTGCCAACCCAACAGACACTTTCGGAGATACTTGTAGTGCACCTTTATAGCCACCCAGTTACGTTGTGACGTTTGGTACACCCAAAGCATTCCTACGGTATCCGGGAGTTGCACAATCTCATGGTCTAAGGAAAAGATACTTGACATATAGAAAAGCTTTAGCATATGAACTACACGATCTGTGCTAGGCTTAGGATTGGGTCTTGTCCATCACATCATTCTCCTAATGATGTGATCCCGTTATCAACGACATCCAATGTCCATGGTTAGGAAACCGTAACCATCTATTGATCAACGAGCTAGTCGTCTAGAGGCTCACTATGGACATGGTGTTTGTCTATGTATCCACACATGTATCTGAGTTTCCTATCAATACAATTCTAGCATGGATAATAAACGATTATCATGAACAAGGAAATATAATAATAACCAATTTATTATTGCCTCTAGGGCATATTTCCAACAACTTGCTCGCGCCCACGAGCCATTTTGCGCCACTCGAAATGGCCTATTATTTTCGAACAGTACGAATGTAATGTAGAAGAGCTGGTATGCACAGTTTTGTCCAAGAACAACACATGTGCATGGACAAAAATGTGGGTGGTAGCGGTATGGGTGATAAACCATGCAAAACGGCAAGTTTTGGGGTGTTCAGTGCACCGAAGAGGCTTCTCCTTCCATCCAGACTAGCATGTAGGGCTTGTTGGTGCAGAAATAGAGTCATGTAACATTGTTCTGCACGTCAGTGTCGCAGTATCTGTCCGTGGGTGAGCTCACGGTAGGGTGGTAGACGCTAGAAGAGTGCACGCCAACCACTAAATCATCCGAAACTCAATTCTGCATGCCGTTTTCGGCCTCCGAAATTATTCCGAAACAGACGAAGTGTGTGACAGAAGGATACGAATTTTCGCTGCGGTCGTTTTGGCAGGTCATGGTGCCCAAACGGAGTTTGTATGGCCAGGGTACGGTCATTCTATGGATACACCTCAAATGGATTTCAGCAACGAGGGATATCGTGAATCCAGCTTCCAGGGTAACTTGCTCGCGCCCACGAGCCATTTTCCGCCACTCGAAATGGCCTATTATTTTCGAAAAGTACGAATGTAATGTAGAAGAGCTGGTATGCACAGTTTTGTCCAAGAACAACACATGTGCATGGACAAAAATGTGGGTGGTAGCGGTATGGGTGATAAACCATGCAAAACGGCAAGTTTTTGGGTGTTCGGTGCACCGAAGAGGCTTCTCCTTCCATCCAGACTAGCATGTAGGGCTTGTTGGTGCAGAAATAGAGTCCTGTAACATTGTTCTGCACGTCATTGTCGCAGTATCTGTCCGTGGGTGAGCTCACGGTAGGGTGGTAGACGCTAGAAGAGTGCACGCCAACCACTAAATCATCCGAAACTCAATTCTGCAAGCCGTTTTCGGCCTCCGAAATTAATCCGAAACAGACGAAGTGTGTGACAGAAGGATACGAATTTTCGCTGCGGTCGTTTTGGCAGGTCATGGAGCCCAAACGGAGTTCGTATGGTGATTCGTCCAAAACGTATCTATAATTTCTGCTTGCTCCATGCCACTTTTGGGTGATATTGCTATGATATTTATACACTTCCATACACTTTTGATCATATTTGGACTAACCTAGTAATCCAGTGCACCCCAGTGTCAGTTTCTGTTTTCGGCTGTTTTTGTCTTTCAGGTTTTCACATTACGAGAACTGTCAGGAAAAATCCTGAAAAATTATATAAAAAATCAGCGTTCCAGAACCTACCTTGCGCCCGAAGTACAGCCGGGGGGGGGGGGCACCAGGGCCCCAGGCGCCCTGGCGGCGCCCCCCCCTGGGCCGCGCCGGGGGGGCGCCTGGGCCCCCCGAGCCCCGTCTGGTGCCCCCCTTTGGCATATATTTAGAGAGTCCTTCGAAACCCTCGGGACGGGAACTCTTTTTCGCGATCTCATCTCTGTTCCGCCGCCACCGCCGCTTCCAAGATCGGGAGCACCAGGAGAACTCTTCCCGGCACCCTGCCGGAGGGGAGGATCACCACCGGGAGCCTCTCCACCACCATGGACGCCTCCCGGATGAGTTGTGAGTAGTCTCCCTTGGACCATGAGTCCATGACCAGTAGCTATGTGATGTTTTCCTCCCGTTCTTGTGCTTCACTAATTAGTCCTCGTGAGCTGCCCTACATGATCGAGGCACATATGTAATCCTTATGCTGTTGCTATGATGAGTTTGCTGGGATCCGATGGATTATGGGATTATGTTCAGATTGTGATTGAGTAATATATTTGATCTACCTCTTTTATATTTATGTTCATAAGTAATTCTTGCATGTTCTCCGTTGTTATTTATTGCTTTGGCCAAGTAATAGGTAGTGACTCCAAGATGGAACGTTATGCTTGATTGTGGGTTCATGCCCCTCGATGACTAGCTTGAGTGACAGAAACATGAGTCTAGGGGATGTGTTGTTGCCACAAGGGGGAAAACAACGGTGCTTGTGCCCGCGGGTGCAAGGATTGTTTACTTTACGCAAAGTTCTTTTAATGCAGTTGTCTGTTGCTTTGAGTTTACACTATGGGTTGGGCTCGCAACTTAATACCAGCGAGATGTTCTGGATAGATATCTCAAGGTGGATGATTAGTAGTAGATATTGATGGATTTCGGTCTACTTACTTTGGCGTACCGCCCATGCTTTGAACCTCAACCTTTCTTGCAATGTAGTCAGCATTGGTTTGGGTTCATGGTCCTGTCAATTGCCCAGCTGTAATTCGTTTACCTCACATAGCTGTTTTATCGTCTTTTGGGAGAGAGACATCACTAGTGAACATCATGAGACTCCGGTCCATATTACCATCATTGATCACATCCGCTATTTACTTTTCGCTTTTATTTACTATTGCAAACATTATCTATCACTATTATCATTTGCGTTTAATCCTTTGTGAACTACAAGGCCGGAGGGATTGACAACCTCTCTGTACTCGTTGGGAGCAAAGTTATTTGTATCTGTGTGCAGGTCCACGTTGATTGCTAATATCTATCGCCGTTAGCAGTTGACACCTACTTGTTGAACCTAGGAGTCTCTGGGGATTCGATCCTTGGCATCTTTGCTAAGGGAAAAACTTCCACAACACTGCATCTCACACCTTCCACTTGGGGTAACCAATGAGGGGTTAGAGGCCCATCAAGGAGTTTTTCTGGCGCCTTTGCCGGGGACTCCACTCTTCAGGATAGGGGAGTTGCATGCTATCTTTTACCTTTGCTTTTTAGTCTTGTTAGTTTACCTTTCAGTTTTTGCTTTAGTATCTTTTATCGAAAATCACAAAAATAGTTATCTCGTTCTTTAGTTGTCATTATGTCGGGTCCTTTTGTCTTTGACGAGGCAGAAGTTCTCACCTTTAAACAAAGAGGAGGGGAAATTTTGAAAGATGCTTGGTATAGAATTAATGATTCACAAAAGAGAGCCACCAAGAAGCAACCTACCACTATCTTGCTTAGAAATTTTTATGTTGGAATTACTTCTTGGAATAGATTTATTCTAGATACTGCTATCAATGGGAATTTCCTAGAGGCCCCAGTTTGGGAGTCTCTTAGTATTATTGAAAATCTTGTTGGGAATCTCCGTGTTGTTAGCATTCGAGAGGACATCACCCTAGCTCACATTATGAAAAAACTTGAAAAGATAGAGCTAGAGATGCCAAGCACTAATAAGATGAATGAGTTGGATCGTAAGATCCAAGGGAATTTGAATAGACTTGATAGCTCCATGTATAAAATTTTCAAAATTTTGGAGACCGTCAAATCCCCTGACTTGGACTCTTCTAGGATAGACAAGATTGAGGAAATATTTGATACCCTAGGAACTACCTTCTCCTCGATCAAAACCAAAAAGGTAGAAACTCCGGCAAAGAAGGAGCCTAAGTTCATTCACGTTCCAAAGGCTCCCCGCTCTAAAAATAATCCATCTATTGCCAAAGGGGTTGAAGCTGTAAAGACTTTGGAAGAAACACCTCTCTGTGATGAATTTATAAATGAATCTTCCCTTGACTTTTATCCTTTTGGTCTTCTACCTAGAAGTATCTCTATGAGGCCCTTATTTGAGAGTCCTCTTAAGACTAGTTGTATTATTGAAGAGCTTTTTGATGATCTTGATGATGGTTCAATTGATACAACTTGATCTATATGCATTATGCCTAGCTTAAAGGCATACAAGAAAGCGCTTTTGGGAGGCAGCCCACATAAATAAATTTTTATATTTTGCTTTTGTTGTGTCTTGATGTTTTTTACTACAGTAGCATCATCATTGTATCTTTGCTTTTCATATTTGTGCCAAGTATAGCCTCTGATTGCTAGAAAGTTCAAAAGTTGTGAGGTGCTGTCCAGGAAACAGATTCTGTCCTTGGATAGAAAAATTCGTATAAAATCACCAGATCATCTTTTTGGTCTGAATGTTTTCGACAGCGTTCTCTATATAATTTTCTTTCGTGCGTCAGTTCTGAGTTTTTTGATTTGAGTTGCAGAAGTATCCCGAACAGGTCAATTACTGCCTGCTGTTCTGTTTTTCACAGATTCTGTCCTGTTTTGCCTTACCTTCACTTTGCAAATTAAGAACTTGCTTTTTCTTTGCAAAAACCTTTTGGCAATCTTGAGAAACAGTAGAACTTCAAGAATATCCTTATTTCCAGCAAGGTGTAATTATTTTATTAAGGGTACTAACCTCGCTAATCAGATTATGATGAGTTATGTATGAAGGGAGTTTTCAAGTGTGCGAGGGAAGATGATAAAAAGATTCAGGAGTGTCAAGCGCTCAAGCTTGGGGATGCCCCCGTGCACCCCCAAGAAATATTCAAGGAGACTCAAGCGTCTAAGCTTGGGGATGCCCCCGTGCATCCCCTTCTCCATCAACATTATCAGTTCGTCTTTCGTTTCGCTATATTTTTATTACTTCATGTGTTATGTGCTATGCTTGGAGCGTCTTGCTTTTAGTTTTCTTTTTAGTTTTTCATAACGAGTCGGAACCCAGCATTCCTTTATGTGGGAGAGAAACACGCTCCATTTCTACCTAGAACATAACATAGAATTTTCATGTCTATCTATGTTGTGCGTGTTCTTTGTCTTTTAATAGCTACTATCGTGCTCTGCTCTTAGTATTCATGCTTATCTTTTCAAGAGCTTTTATTTAGTTGGTTGCTTGAACTCTCTTTAATTACCATGCTCACCTTATTAAGAGAGTTTTCTTCCGTTGCATTGGTCAATGTGTCTATGATAAATATGCTACTTGCATGATGGTGCTTAGTAGTTCAGGTTTTCTTATGGTTGATCTCAAATAGCTGGGGGGTTCCCAATGTGTTATTGGAGTACCAACTTGGTTTGTTTGCCTATGATGTGGTATGGTTTAGTAATATCTTCCTTCGAGAATTTATTTTGATTGACTTGGCGTATGCTCACGCATATTTAAGACTGTAAAGAAAGTCTGTCAAGCCTTGATGATCTTTTATTTCTAAGTAGCGATATAACTACCATGCCTGATTCAATATTGCTTTGTCGCTCTGCATGATTATGACCGTCATTGCTCTCTTAGTTGGTCGCTCCCAGTCTTTTTGCTAACCTCCATCTGTACTAAGCAAACTAACCATGCAATCATAGCTCATGGGAAAGTAGCCTAAAAACTATTGTGGTAAAGAATATGTTGCTTATGTATCTTATTTCTTATAAGTTGCTTGCTGAGCGGTAACCATGTTTCTGGGGACGCCATCAACTGTCACACTTTTATTGAATATCATGTGAGTTGCTATGCATGTTCGTCTTGTCTGAAGTAAGGGTGATTTACCGTGGGTTGAATAACTATGCATATTGTTAGAGAAGAACATTGGGCCGCCAACCAAAGCCATGCATCATGGTGGAAGTTTTAGCTTGGACCTTAATCCTCAATCTCTCATGAGAATATGCTTATGCATTAAAGAAGAGTCCATCATCTATTTTCTATGTTGTCCCGGTATGGATGTCCTCAAGTTGAGATCTATCAAAAACGAGAAATCAAATGCGATCTATCTCCTTGGACCTTTGTACAGGTGGCATAGAGGTACCCCTTTGTGACACTTGGTTAAAACATATGTAATGCAATGATAACCCATGGGAATCCGAGCTAATTAGGACAAGGAGCGAGCACTATTAGTATTCGATGCATGAAGCTTGCAACTTATAAGATGTTTTATACATGACACATATGAAGTACTACTACCGTTGACACAATTGCTTCCATGTTTTCAAAATAAAAAGCTTTAGCACTTAACCTTTCTTTTACCTTTATGTTGAAGCACCAACTACTGAGAGCATGATTGTAATTCTGAGTGTAATGTGCATTGTCCCAAAGTAGCATTGTCTTTTGCATGATTGTGATATCGTTTATTCTGAAATGATTGTATCTAGTCATCACTTAAACCTTGAAGGTGCCCCTGCATTTATGTTTTGCATCACTAAAGGGGCAAGCTAGATATCACTTTATCATATTTGCACATCATGTTCATTGCAAATCTTTTTGATGTTTCAGTTTCATGTTGTAAAACTTTCAGTCATTTGTGATTTTCTCTTGAGGCAACATAATTACTTTAGAATCCTTGTCTCGGTAAGCTTTTGTCATATGACTATGAGAAAGTCCTATATGGTTAATAGCATGTCACCACAGAAATTATTCTTGTTATCATTTACCTACTCGAGGACGAGCAGGAATTAAGCTTGGGGATGTTGATACGTCCAAAACGTATCTATAATTTCTGCTTGCTCCATGCCACTTTTGGGTGATATTGCTATGATATTCATACACTTCCATACACTTTTGATCATATTTGGACTAACTTACTAATCCAGTGCACCCCAGTGCCAGTTTCTGTTTTCGGCTGTTTTTGTATTTCAGGTTTTCACGTTTCGAGAACTGCCCAGAAAAATCCAGAAAAATTATATAAAAAATCAGCGATCCGGAAACAACACTGCGTCCGAAGGGCAGCCTGGGGGGGGGCACAGGGGCTCCAGGCGCCCTGTGGGCGCGCCCCCCTGGGCCGCGCCGGGGGGGCGCCTGGGCCCCCCGAAGCCCGTCCGGTGCCCCCCTTTGGCATATATTTAGAGGGACCTCCGAAACCCTCAGAACAGGAACTCTTTTCGCGATCCCATCTCTGTTCCGCCGCCGCCGCCGCTTCCAAGATCGGGAGCACCAGGAGAACTCTTCCCGGCACCCTGTCGGAGGGGAGGATCACCACCGGGAGCTTCTCCACCACCATGGACGCCTCCCGGATGACTCGTGAGTAGTCTCCCTTGGACCATGAGTCCATGACCAGTAGCTATGTGATGTTCTCCTCCCGTTCTTGTGCTTCACTAATTAGTCCTCGTGAGCTGCCCTACATGATCGAGGCACCTATGTAATCCTTATGCTGTTGCTATGTTGAGTTTGCTGGGATCCGATGGATTATGAGATTATGTTCAGATTGATCTTGAGTAATTTATTTGATTCACCTCTTTTATATTTTAGTTCATAAGTAATTCTTGCATGTTCTCCGTTGTTATTTATTGCTTTGGCCGAGTAATAGGTAGTGACTCCAAGAGGGAACGTTATGCTCGATTGTGGGTTCATGCCCCTCGATGACTAGCTTGAGTGACAGAAACATGAGTCTAGGGGATGTGCTGTTGCCACAAGGGGGAAAACAACGGTGCTTGTGCCCGCGGGTGCAAGGATTGTTTACTTTACGCAAAGTTCTTTTAATGCAGTTGTCTGTTGCATTGAGTTTACACTATGGGTGGGACTCGCAACTTAATACCAGCGAGATGTTCTGGATAGATATCTCAAGGTGGATGATTAGTAGTAGATATTGATGGATTTCGGTCTACTTACTTTGGCGTACCGCCCATGCTTTGAACCTCAACCTTTCTTGCAATGTAGTCAGCATTGGTTTGCGTTGGTGGTCCTGTCAATTGCCCAGCTGTAATTTGTTTACCTCACATAGCTGTTTTATCGTCTTTTGGGAGAGAGACATCACTAGTGAACATCATGAGACTCCGGTCCATATTACCATCATTGATCACATCCACTATTTACTTTTCGCTATTTACCTACTATTGCAAAAACTATCTATCACAACTATCATTGCTTTTAATCCTTTGTGAACTACAAGGCCGGAGAGATTGACAACCTCTCTGTACTCGTTGGGAGAAAAGTTATTTGTATCTGTGTGCAGGTCCACGTTGATTGCTAATTGCGCCGTTAGCAATTGACACCTACTTGTTGAACCTAGGAGTCTCTGGGGATTCGATCCTTGGCATCTTTGCTAAGGGAAAACACTTCTACAATACTGCATCTTACACCTTCCACTTGGGGTAACCAACGAGGGGTTCGAGGCCCATCAAGGAGTATTTTCTGGCGCCGTTGCCGGGGACTCCACTCTTCAGGATAGGGGAGTTGCATGCTATCTTTTACCTTTGCTTTTTAGTCTTGTTAGTTTACCTTTCATTTTTGCTTTAGTACCTTTTTATCGAAAATCACAAAAAATAGTTATCTTGCTTGCTTGCTACTATGGGTTCCACCGAGAACACCAAGTTGTGTGACTTCACTAGTCACAACAACGATGACTTTATCAGCACACCTATCACTACACCTGCCACTTAGTCATGAGAGAACAATTCTCCGGTGCTGGAGATGATGCTGCTTTACACTTGAACAACTTTGTTGAACTTTGTGATATGCAAAAGTACCAAGAAATAGATGGTAATATTGTTAAGCTTAAGCTTTTTCCTTTCTCCTTGAGAGGAGGAGCTAAAATTTGGTTTCAGTCTTTGCCTAGAAATAGCATAGATTCATGGGACAAGTGCAAAGATGCTTTAATTGGAAAATACTATCCACCTGCTATAATTATCCAACTTAGAAGTAACATAATGAATTTTGAACAATTGGATAATGAACATGTTGCCCAAGCTTGGGAATGTATGAAGTCTCTTATCAAGAACTTCCCTACTCACGGTTTGACTACTTGGATGGTTATCCAAACTTTTTATGCAGGCTTGAACTTTACCTCGCGGAACTTGTTAGATTCGGCCGCGGGAGGAACTTTTATGTCAACTACACTTGGTGCTGCCACAAAGCTTCTCGATGAGATGATGACCAACTATTCCCAATGGCACACTGAACGCGCTCCAACAGGTAGGAAGGTAAACTCTGTCGAGGAGATTTCCTCCCTTAATGAAAAAGTTGACTTGATCATGTCTCTACTTTCGAAGCAATCTACTGTTGATCCTCGTGATGTTCCTTTAAATTCTTTGATTGCTCAAGAACAAGTAGATGTGAATTTTATCTCTAGAAACAATTGTAACAACAATGCTTATAGGAGTAACTTTGGTAACAATTCTAGACCGTTCCCCTCTAACTCTTATGGGAACAACAATGCTTATCCTAGTACCAAGAACTCCAATACTGAACTAGAGACCATGCTTAGAGATTTCATCACTACCCCAAAAGCCTTTAATAAGAATGTAGAAGAGAAACTACATAAACTAGATGATCTTTCTTTTAAGGTAGACCACTTAGCCAATGAGGTAAAATTGCTAAAAATTGAAACTTCTCCTCTTAAGGAGAGGGAAGTCATCCCTATTAATGCTACTCAAGTACAAATTAATGAAAATATTAGGATGATGGCTAAGCTTAAAGAGAGATGGGCTAGAGAAAGGGAGGAAGAGGAAAGAATTAAGAGCCTTCCTACCCACCACACTGTTGCTACTATCCAAGTTATTGAGGATGTTCACACTCTTAGCACCCAATGTACTCCTGGTCCCAATGGACCTATTAATGGTGATGCTATGACTTTAGAAGCTACCAAACAGGTGAACCTTAAGGACACCACTACCACTTTACTTGATGCTCGTGACCTTGATTTTGATAATTGCACTCTTACCGAAGTTATTGAATTCCTTCACAAGATGTCTAGAGATCCCCGCACTAGCACGCTTAACCTTGCCTTCACAGAGCATATCACTAATGCTCTCATCAAAGCTAGGGAGGAGAAACTTAGAGTAGAAGCCTCCATACCTAGAAATCTAGAGGATGGCTGGGATCCTATGATAAAAATTAAGATAAATAACTTCTCATGCTTTGCTTTATGTGATATTGTAGCTAGTACTTCTATTATGCCCAAAAGACTATATGATATGCTTAAATTGAAACCTTATGATTCTTGTTCTTTTGGTGTTCGTCTCGTTGATTCTTCCATAAAGAAACCTTTGGGGAGGATCGACGATGTTCTTATCGTTGTCAATGATAATTATGTGCCCGTTGATTTTACTATTATGGATATTGAATGTGATCCTTCATGTCCAATTATTTTGGGACGTCCCTTTTTGCGCACCGTTGGTGCTGTCATTGACATGAAAGAGGGTAATATAAAATTTCAGTTTCCTCTCAAGAAAGGGATGGAACACTTCCCTCGTAAGAAGGTCAAGTTACCTTTTGAGTCCGTTGTACGGGCTAGCTATTCTTTCTCTTGATAAAACTTGATCTATGCATTATGCCTAGCTTAAAGGCATAAAAGAAAGCGCTTTTGGGAGGCAGCCCACATGAATAAATTTTTTGCTTTTGTTGTGTCTTGATGTTGTTTACTGCTGTAGCATCATCATTGTATCTTTGCTTTTCATATTTGTGCCAAGTATAGCCTCTGATTGCTAGAAAGTTCAAAAGTTGTGAGGTGCTGTCCAGGAAACAGATTCTGTCCTTGGATAGAAAAATTCATATAAAATCACCAGATCATCTTTTTGGTCTGAATTTTTTCGAAAGCGTCCTCTATATAATTGTCTTTCGTGCGTCAGTTCTGAGTTTTTTGATTTGAGTTGCAGAAGTATCCCGAACAGATCAATTACTTCCTGCTGTTCTGTTTTTCACAGATTCTGTCCTGTTTTGCCTTACCTTCACTTTGCAAATTAAGAACTTGCTTTTTCTTTGCAAAAAACCTTTTGGCAATCTTGAGAAACGGTAGAACTTCAAGAATATCCTTATTTCCAGCAAGGTATAATTATTTTATTAAGGGTACTAACCTCGCTAATCAGATTATGATGAGTTATGTATGAAGGGAGTTTTCAAGTGTGCGAGAGAAGATGATAAAAAGATTCAGGAGTGTCAAGCGCTCAAGCTTGGGGATGCCCCCGTGCACCCCCAAGAAATATTCAAGGAAACTCAAGCGTCTAAGCTTGGGGATGCCCCCGTGCATCCCCTTCTCCATCAACATTATCAGTTCGTCTTTCGTTTCGCTATATTTTTATTACTTCATGTGTTATGTGCTATGCTTGGAGCGTCTTGCTTTTAGTTTTCTTTTTAGTTTTTCATAACGAGTCGGAACCCAGCATTCCTTTATGTGGGAGAGAAACACGCTCCATTTCTACCTAGAACATAACATAGAATTTTCATGTCTATCTATGTTGTGCGTGTTCTTTGTCTTTTAATAGCTACTATCGTGCTCTGCTCTTAGTATTCATGCTTATCTTTTCAAGAGATTTTATTTAGTTGGTTGCTTGAACTCTCTTTAATTACCATGCTCACCTTATTAAGAGAGTTTTCTTCCGTTGCATTGGTCAATGTGTCTATGATAAAGATGCTACTTGCATGATGGTGCTTAGTAGTTCAGGTTTTCTTATGGTTGATCTCAAATAGCTGGGGGGTTCCCAATGTGTTATTGGAGTACCAACTTGGTTTGTTTGCCTATGATGTGGTATGGTTTAGTAATATCTTCCTTCGAGAATTTATTTTGATTGACTTGGCGTATGCTCACGCATATTTAAGACTGTAAAGAAAGTCTGTCAAGCCTTGATGATCTTTTATTTCTAAGTAGCGATATAACTACCATGCCTGATTCAATATTGCTTTGTCGCTCTGCATGATTATGACCGTCATTGCTCTCTTAGTTGGTCGCTCCCAGTCTTTTTGCTAACCTCCATCTGTACTAAGCAAACTAACCATGCAATACATAGCTCATGGGAAAGTAGCCTAAAAACTATTGTGGTAAAGAATATGTTGCTTATGTATCTTATTTCTTATAAGTTGCTTGCTGAGCGGTAACAATGTTTCTGGGGACGCCATCAACTGTCACACTTTTATTGAATATCATGTGAGTTGCTATGCATGTTCGTCTTGTCTGAAGTAAGGGTGATTTACCGTGGGTTGAATAACTATGCATATTGTTAGAGAAGAACATTGGGCCGCCAACCAAAGCCATGCATCATGGTGGAAGTTTTAGCTTGGACCTTAATCCTCAATCTCTCATGAGAATATGCTTATGCATTAAAGAGGAGTCCATCATCTATTTTCTATGTTGTCCCGGTATGGATGTCCTCAAGTTGAGATCTATCAAAAACGAGAAATCAAATGTGATCTATCTCCTTGGACCTTTGTACAGGTGGCATAGAGGTACCCCTTTGTGACACTTGGTTAAAACATATGCAATGCAATGATAACCCATGGGGATCCGAGCTAATTAGGACAAGGAGCGAGCACTATTGGTATTCGATGCATGAGGCTTGCAACTTATAAGATGTTTTATACATGACACATATGAAGTACTACTACCGTTGACACAATTGCTTCCATGTTTTCAAAAAAAAAGCTCTAGCACTTAACCTTTCTTTTACCTTTATGTTGAAGCATCAACTACTGAGAGCATGATTGTCATTCTGAGTGTAATGTGCATTGTCCCAAAGTAGCATTGTCTTTTGCATGATTGTGATATCGTTTATTCTGAAATGATTGTATCTAGTCATCACTTAAACCTTGAAGGTGCCCTTGCATTTATGTTTTGCATCACTAAAGGGGGCAAGCTAGATATCACTTTATCATATTTGCACATCATGTTCATTGCAAATCTTTTTGATGTTTCAGTTTCATGTTGTAAAACTTTCAGTCATTTGTGATTTTCTCTTGAGACAACTTAATTACTTTAGAATCATTGTCTCAGTAAGCTTTTGTCATATGACTATGAGAAAGTCCTATATGGTTAATAGCATGTCACCACAGAAATTATTCTTGTTATCATTTACCTACTCGAGGACGAGCAGGAATTAAGCTTGGGGATGTTGATACGTCCAAAACGTATCTATAATTTCTGCTTGCTCCATGCCACTTTTGGGTGATATTGCTATGATATTCATACACTTCCATACAATTTTGATCATATTTGGACTAACTTACTAATCCAGTGCACCCCAGTGCCAGTTTCTGTTTTCGGCTGTTTTTGTATTTCAGGTTTTCACGTTTCGAGAACTGCCCAGAAAAATCCAGAAAAATTATATAAAAAATCAGCGATCCGGAAACAACACTGCGTCCGAAGGGCAGCCTGGGGGGGGCACAGGGGCTCCAGGCGCCCTGTGGGCGCCCCCCCTGGGCCGTGCCGGGGGGGCGCCTGGGCCCCCCGAGGCTCCCCCGGTGCCCTACTTTGGCATATATTTAAAGGGTCCTCCGTAACCCTCAGAAAAGGAACTCTTTTCGCGATCCCATCTCTGTTCCGCCGCCGCCGCCGCTTCCAAGATCGGGAGCACCAGGAGAACTCTTCCCGGCACCCTGCCGGAGGGGAGGATCACCACCGGGAGCTTCTCCACCACCATGGACGCCTCCCGGATGACTCGTGAGTAGTATCCCTTGGACCATGAGTCCATGACCAGTAGCTATGTGATGTTCTCCTCCCGTTCTTGTGCTTCACTAATTAGTCCTCGTGAGCTGCCCTACATGATCGAGGCACCTATGTAATCCTTATGCTGTTGCTATGTTGAGTTTGCTGGGATCCGATGGATTATGAGATTATGTTCAGATTGATCTTGAGTAATATATTTGATTCACCTCTTTTATATTTTAGTTCATAAGTAATTCTTGCATGTTCTCCGTTGTTATTTATTGCTTTGGCCGAGTAGTAAGTAGTGACTCCAAGAGGGAACGTTATGCTCGATTGTGGGTTCATGCCCCTCGATGACTAGCTTGAGTGACAGAAACATGAGTCTAGGGGATGTGCTGTTGCCACAAGGGGGAAAACAACGGTGCTTGTGCCCGCGGGTGCAAGGATTGTTTACTTTACGCAAAGTTCTTTTAATGCAGTTGTTTGTTGCATTGAGTTTACACCATGGGTGGGACTCGCAACTTAATACCAGCGAGATGCTCTAGATAGATATCTCAAGGTGGATGATTAGTAGTAGATATTGATGGATTTCGGTCTACTTACTTTGGCGTACCGCCCATGCTTTGAACCTCAACCTTTCTTGCAATGTAATCAGCATTGGTTTGCGTTCGTGGTCCTGTCAATTGCCCAGCTGTAATTTGTTTACCTCACATAGTTGTTTTATCGTCTTTTGGGAGAGAGACATCACTAGTGAACATCATGAGACTCCGGTCCATATTACAATCATTGATCACATCCACTATTTACTTTTCGCTATTTACTTACTATTGCAAAACACTATCTATCACTACTATCATATTGCTTTTAACCCTTTGTGAACTACAAGGCCGGAGAGATTGACAACCTCTCTGTACTCGTTGGGAGCAAAGTTATTTGTATCTGTGTGCAGGTCCACGTTGATTGCTAATTGCGCCGTTAGCAATTGACACCTACTTGTTGAACCTAGGAGTCTCTGGGGATTCGATCCTTGGCATCTTTGCTAGGGGAAAACACTTCTACTTACTGCATCTTACACCTTCCACTTGGGGTAACCAACGAGGGGTTCGAGGCCCATCAAGGAGTATTTTCTGGCGCCATTGCCGGGGACTCCACTCTTCAGGATAGGGGAGTTGCATGCTATCTTTTACCTTTGCTTTTTAGTCTTGTTAGTTTACTTTTCATTTTTGCTTTAGTTCCTTTTATCGAAAATCACAAAAATAGTTATCTTGCTTGCTTGCTACTATGGGTTCCACCGAGAACACCAAGTTGTGTGACTTCACTAGTCACAACAACGATGACTTTATCAGCACACCTATCACTACACCTGCCACTTCAGCACCTTCATATGAAATTAAACCTGCTTTACTGAACTTAGTCATGAGAGAACAATTCTCCGGTGCTGGAGATGATGCTGCTTTACACTTGAACAACTTTGTTGAACTTTGTGATATGCAAAAGTACCAAGAAATAGATGGTAATATTGTTAAGCTTAAGCTTTTTCCTTTCTCCTTGAGAGGAGGAGCTAAAATTTGGTTTCAGTCTTTGCCTAGAAATAGCATAGATTCATGGGACAAGTGCAAAGATGCTTTTATTGGAAAATACTATACACCTGCTAAAATTATCCAACTTAGAAGTAACATAATGAATTTTAAACAATTGGATAATGAACATGTTGCCCAAGCTTCGGAACGTATGAAATCTCTTATCAAAAACTGCCCTACTCATGGTTTGACTACTTGGATGGTTATCCAAACTTTTTATGCAGGCTTGAACTTTACCTCGCGGAACTTGTTAGATTCGGCCGCGGGAGGAACTTTTATGTCAACTACACTTGGTGCTGCCACAAAGCTTCTCGATGAGATGATGACCAACTATTCCCAATGGCACACCGAACGCGCTCCAATAGGTAGGAAGGTAAACTCTGTCGAGGAGATTTCCTCCCTTAATGAAAAAGTTGACTTGATCATGCCTCTACTTTCGAAGCAATCTACTGTTGATCCTCGTGATGTTCCTTTAAATTCTTTGATTGCTCAAGAACAAGTAGATGTGAATTTTATCTCTAGAAACAATTTTAACAACAATGCTTATAGGAGTAACTTTGGTAACAATTCTAGACCGTTCCCCTCTAACTCTTATGGGAACAACAATGCTTATCCTAGTACCAAGAACTCCAATACTGAACTAGAGACCATGCTTAGAGATTTCATCACTACCCAAAAAGCCTTTAATAAGAATGTAGAAGAGAAACTACATAAACTAGATGATCTTTCTTTTAAGGTAGACCACTTAGCCAATGAGGTAAAATTGCTAAAAATTGAAACTTCTCCTCTTAAGGAGAGGGAAGTCATCCCTATTAATGCTACTCAAGTACAAATTAATGAAAATATTAGGATGATGGCTAAGCTTAAAGAGAGATGGGCTAGAGAAAGGGAGGAAGAGGAAAGAATTAAGAGCCTTCCTACCCACCACACTGTTGCTACTATCCAAGTTATTGAGGATGTTCACACTCTTAGCACCCAATGTACTCCTGGTCCCAATGGAACTATTAATGGTGATGCTATGACTTTAGAAGCTACCAAACAGGTGAACCTTAAGGACACCACTACCACTTTACTTGATGCTCATGACCTTGATTTTGATAATTGCACTCTTACCGAAGTTATTGAATTCCTTCACAAGATGTCTAGAGATCCCCGCACTAGCACGCTTAACCTTGCCTTCACAGAGCATATCACTAATGCTCTCATCAAAGCTAGGGAGGAGAAACTTAGAGTAGAAGCCTCCATACCTAGAAATCTAGAGGATGGTTGGGATCCTATGATAAAAATTAAGATAAATAACTTCTTATGCTTTGCTTTATGTGATATTGTAGCTAGTACTTCTATTATGCCCAAAAGACTATATGATATGCTTAAATTGAAACCTTATGATTCTTGTTCTTTTGGTGTTCGTCTCGTTGATTCTTCCATAAAGAAACCTTTGGGGAGGATCGACGATGTTCTTATCGTTGTCAATGATAATTATGTGCCCGTTGATTTTACTATTATGGATATTGAATGTGATCCTTCATGTCCAATTATTTTGGGACGTCCCTTTTTGCGAACCGTTGGTGCTGTCATTGACATGAAAGAGGGTAATATAAAATTTCAGTTTCCTCTCAAGAAAGGGATGGAACACTTCCCTCGTAAGAAGGTCAAGTTACCTTTTGAGTCCGTTGTACGGGCTAGCTATTCTTTTACTCTTGATAAAACTTGATCTATGCATTATGCCTAGCTTAAAGGCATAAAAGAAAGCGCTTTTGGGAGGCAGCCCACATGAATAAATTTTTTGCTTTTGTTGTGTCTTGATGTTGTTTACTGCTGTAGCATCATCATTGTATCTTTGCTTTTCATATTTGTGCCAAGTATAGCCTCTGATTGCTAGAAAGTTCAAAAGTTGTGAGGTGCTGTCCAGGAAACAGATTCTGTCCTTGGATAGAAAAATTCGTATAAAATCACCAGATCATCTTTTTGGTCTGAATTTTTTCGAAAGCGTCCTCTATATAATTGTCTTTCGTGCGTCAGTTCTGAGTTTTTTGATTTGAGTTGCAGAAGTATCCCGAACAGATCAATTACTGCCTGCTGTTCTGTTTTTCACAGATTCTGTCCTGTTTTGCCTTACCTTCACTTTGCAAATTAAGAACTTGCTTTTTCTTTGCAAAAAACCTTTTGGCAATCTTGAGAAACAGTAGAACTTCAAGAATATCCTTATTTCCAGCAAGGTATAATTATTTTATTAAGGGTACTAACCTCGCTAATCAGATTATGATGAGTTATGTATGAAGGGAGTTTTCAAGTGTGCGAGGGAAGATGATAAAAAGATTCAGGAGTGTCAAGCGCTCAAGCTTGGGGATGCCCCCGTGCACCCCCAAGAAATATTCAAGGAGACTCAAGCGTCTAAGCTTGGGGATGCCCCCGTGCATCCCCTTCTCCATCAACATTATCAGTTCATCTTTCGTTTCGCTATATTTTTATTACTTCATGTGTTATGTGCTATGCTTGGAGCGTCTTGCTTTTAGTTTTCTTTTTAGTTTTTCATAACGAGTCGGAACCCAGCATTCCTTTATGTGGGAGAGAAACACGCTCCATTTCTACCTAGAACATAACATAGAATTTTCATGTCTATCTATGTTGTGCGTGTTCTTTGTCTTTTAATAGCTACTATCGTGCTCTGCTCTTAGTATTCATGCTTATCTTTTCAAGAGCTTTTATTTAGTTGGTTGCTTGAACTCTCTTTAATTACCATGCTCACCTTATTAAGAGAGTTTTCTTCCGTTGCATTGGTCAATGTGTCTATGATAAATATGCTACTTGCATGATGGTGCTTAGTAGTTCAGGTTTTCTTATGGTTGATCTCAAATAGCTGGGGGGTTCCCAATGTGTTATTGGAGTACCAACTTGGTTTGTTTGCCTATGATGTGGTATGGTTTAGCAATATCTTCCTTCGAGAATTTATTTTGATTGACTTGGCGTATGCTCACGCATATTTAAGACTGTAAAGAAAGTCTGTCAAGCCTTGATGATCTTTTATTTCTAAGTAGCGATATAACTACCATGCCTGATTCAATATTGCTTTGTCGCTCTGCATGATTATGACCATCATTGCTCTCTTAGTTGGTCGCTCCCAGTCTTTTTGCTAACCTCCATCTGTACTAAGCAAACTAACCATGCAATACATAGCTCATGGGAAAGTAGCCTAAAAACTATTGTGGTAAAGAATATGTTGCTTATGTATCTTATTTCTTATAAGTTGCTTGCTGAGCGGTAACCATGTTTCTCGGGACGCCATCAACTGTCACACTTTTATTGAATATCATGTGAGTTGCTATGCATGTTCGTCTTGTCTGAAGTAAGGGTGATTTACCGTGGGTTGAATAACTATGCATATTGTTAGAGAAGAACATTGGGCCGCCAACCAAAGCCATGCATCATGGTGGAAGTTTTAGCTTGGACCTTAATCCTCAATCTCTCATGAGAATATGCTTATGCATTAAAGAGGAGTCCATCATCTATTTTATATGTTGTCCCGGTATGGATGTCCTCAAGTTGAGATCTATCAAAAATGAGAAATCAAATGCGATCTATCTCCTTGGACCTTTGTACAGGTGGCATAGAGGTACCCCTTTGTGACACTTGGTTAAAACATATGTAATGCAATGATAACCCATGGGAATCCGAGCTAATTAGGACAAGGAGCGAGCACTATTAGTATTCGATGCATGAAGCTTGCAACTTATAAGATGTTTTATACATGACACATATGAAGTACTACTACCGTTGACACAATTGCTTCCATGTTTTCAAAATAAAAAGCTTTAGCACTTAACCTTTCTTTTACCTTTATGTTGAAGCACCAACTACTGAGAGCATGATTGTCATTCTGAGTGTAATGTGCATTGTCCCAAAGTAGCATTGTCTTTTGCATGATTGTGATATCGTTTATTCTAAAATGATTGTATCTAGTCATCACTTAAACCTTGAAGGTGCCCCTGCATTTATGTTTTGCATCACTAAAGGGGCAAGCTAGATATCACTTTATCATATTTGCACATCATGTTCATTGCAAATCTTTTTGATGTTTTAGTTTCATGTTGTAAAACTTTCAGTCATTTCTGATTTTCTCTTGAGGCAACTTAATTACTTTAGAATCATTGTCTCGGTAAGCTTTTGTCATATGACTATGAGAAAGTCCTATATGGTTAATAGCATGTCACCACAGAAATTATTCTTGTTATCATTTACCTACTCGAGGACGAGCAGGAATTAAGCTTGGGGATGTTGATACGTCCAAAACGTATCTATAATTTCTGCTTGCTCCATGCCACTTTTGGGTGATATTGCTATGATATTCATACACTTCCATACACTTTTGATCATATTTGGACTAACTTACTAATCCAGTGCACCCCAGTGCCAGTTTCTGTTTTCGGCTGTTTTTTTATTTCAGGTTTTCACGTTTCGAGAACTGCCCAGAAAAATCCAGAAAAATTATATAAAAAACCAGCGTTCCGGAAACAACACTGCGTCCGAAGGGCAGCCTGGGGGGGGCCACAGGGGCTCCAGGCGCCCTGTGGGGCGCGCCCCCCCTGGGCCGCGCCGGGGGGGGGGGGCGCCTGGGCCCCCCGAGGCTCCCCCGATGCCCTACTTTGGCATATATTTAAAGGACCCTCCGAAACCCTCAGAAGAGGAACTCTTTTCGCGATCCCATCTCTGTTCTGCCGCCGCCGCCGCTTCCAAGATCGGGAGCACCAGGAGAACTCTTCCCGGCACCCTGCCGGAGGGGAGGATCACCACCGGGAGCTTCTCCACCACCATGGACGCCTCCCGGATGACTCGTGAGTAGTCTCCCTTGGATCATGTGTCCATGACCAGTAGCTATGTGATGTTCTCCTCCCGTTCTTGTGCTTCACTAATTAGTCTTCGTGAGCTGCCCTACATGATCGAGGCACCTATGTAATCCTTATGCTGTTGCTATGTTGAGTTTGCTGGGATCCGATGGATTATGAGATTATGTTCAGATTGATCTTGAGTAATATATTCGATTCACCTCTTTTATATTTTAGTTCATAAGTAATTCTTGCATGTTCTCCGTTGTTACTTATTGCTTTGGCCGAGTAGTAGGTAGTGACTCCAAGAGGGAACGTTATGCTTGATTGTGGGTTCATGCCCCTCGATGACTAGCTTGAGTGACAGAAACATGAGTCTAGGGGATGTGCTGTTGCCACAAGGGGGAAAACAACGGTGCTTGTGCCCGCGGGTGCAAGGATTGTTTACTTTACGCAAAGTTCTTTTAATGCAGTAGTCTGTTGCATTGAGTTTACACTATGGGTGGGACTCGCAACTTAATACCAGCGAGATGTTCTGGATAGATATCTCAAGGTGGATGATTAGTAGTAGATATTGATGGATTTCGGTCTACTTACTTTGGCGTACCGCCCATGCTTTGAACCTCAACCTTTCTTGCAATGTAGTCAGCATTGGTTTGCGTTCATGGTCCTGTCAATTGCCCAGCTGTAATTTGTTTACCTCACATAGCTTTTTTATCGTCTTTTGGGAGAGAGACATCACTAGTGAACATCATGAGACTCCTGTCCATATTACCATCATTGATCATATCCACTATTTACTTTTCGCTATTTACCTACTATTGCAAAAACTATCTATCACTACTATCATTGCTTTTAATCCTTTGTGAACTACAAGGCCGGAGAGATTTACAACCTCTCTGTACTCGTTGGGAGCAAAGTTATTTGTATATGTGTGCAGGTCCATGTTGATTGCTAATTGCGCCGTTAGAAATTGACACCTACTTGTTGAACCTAGGAGTCTCTGGGGATTCGATCCTTGGCATCTTTGCTAAGGGAAAACACTTCTACAATACTGCATCTTACACCTTCCACTTGGGGTAACCAACGAGGGGTTCGAGGCCCATCAGCGGCAAGCAGCAAAAAGAAAGGGGCGGCGACGCGGCCTGGTGCGGCCCTGGCGTGGCCTCCGACGGACGCGGTGCGGGGCAAGCCCGCCGCAGGCGAGCGGCGGGGCATCGGCGGGCGGGTCGGACGCAGAGCAGCAGCAGCAGCTGCGGGGAGGCGCGACCGCGGCTATGGGGCGGCAACGGCGAGGCACCGGCGCGAGGCCGTGGAGCAGGGCCAGCGCGGCGCGGGCTGCGGTGGTGCACGACATCGGCAGAAGCACAACGTGAGGCCGAGGCACGAACTGGACGCGGTGAGCATGGTAGCCGATCTGGAGCTCGGGGAGGACTAGCTAGGGGGAGCCAGAGCTCAAGGGGAGAGGGGAGGTAGCGGAGGCTCACAGAGGTAGAGTAGGGGCTCGAGGGGAGCTGGGGTGGTCGGAGTCGACGGGGATCGGCGATGGTGTGGGGCGGCCGCAGTTGGTGGAGACGACGATGGCGACGGCTCGGTGTAGCCCAGCCTGCTACATTCCTTGCAGGCGAAGTGGGGGGCGACGACGCATCACCCGAACACGGCCTCACGGCGCGGGGACGACGGAGCACGCGATGATGCCGTAGGCCATGGCGACGGTGCGGTCGGCTCGCGGATCTGAAGAAGGGGAGGCGGCGAGGGAGAGGAGTGTGCAGTGGGGACTAGGGTTTGACACAGGGTCGTAGGAGGCCTTATAGGACGCCGGGGAGGTCGGGGATGGCCGCCACGCACGGATGGTGTGGCCATGGCCGACGGATGGACGCCACAATCCCCTGCCTCCCTGTAGCAGGAGATTGGGGATGACCCCAAGTGGGCTGGGCTAGCCACCTGTTGAAGATGGGCCAAAGTGCACAGTATAATAGGTCATTTGCCTTTTATGTCACTGGCTTTATATTTTAGCTACCAAAAGATTTTTCTCAAGAATGAGACTTGGCTCATAATTTGTGTTGCAATATTTGACACTGCCACAAGAAGTTTGAGGTTACTTTGAAAAGTTTAGAATCATGTTTTAATTTAAAAGGGTCATTAAGTTGTTGTTGGACCACTACATTATATCCCAGGGGGATTTTGGAAACCCAAAAGAGGTTGTTTTCATCATGACAAATATTTGGGGATTATTTGCAACATCAAGAACATTTTTGTTTGCATGACAAAAGAGGTAAATACTCGACTTGTAATTCAAATGGGATATGGTCTTGATTTTCATCAAGTGGCAATTTAGTTTGAAAAACAAGATGACGTGGCATCATTAAAGGGGAGATCACTGTAGCATGATCCTCGGGGTGTTACAGGTTAGCCCCACTTTCGTTACAAATCATTTGTTAGATGTGATTCAGACACTGTCACGGTCCCAACCGATTCATACCACAACTTCAATGAAACGCATCCTAAGACAGTGTCACAGTTTGTACCTACTATCTAAAAATGTTGCCATCTCATTAGCAGTGCCATTAGAAAATTATTTGGCACCGCTTCAGCAGTTTGTGCAACCAACTTTGGTCCACACATCCGAGAAGCCAAGCAGTAAAATACTAAACCTTCATGGCACAAAGGAACAGGGCATCAGAGCAACTAGGTGCTCCGGAGTCCGGGTTCCTAATTTTTTCTGCTTCATCGGCTTTGCCAGTGCAGGGCACCGTTGCGAAATGTAGGAATAGTTGTCGTTACATCGGTTTTGACATACATAGTGGACGGCCTTAGTGCTATTAGTTCTATGTTACTAAATTCGTGCATGTACACACCTGTTAGTATCAATTTGCTGTCATTCAAACACTGTCGCTGCTATATTTAGCTTTCTCATAAAATGTTGACTTTGTTATTTACAGTACATGAGTAAGAACTTGTAGCGTTATTGTAGTTAATTATAGCTTCTGATGTTTCAGAATTTGGTTGTTGTCTCAGTAGCAATTAATTCATTTGCACATTGATCTTTTTGAGAAGATATGTCATAATTAACCTATTTCTTTAGTTTTCAAAATAAGTATTTGTTATTTTCTATGTTTCTATAAACCCATTGCCCCTACAATTGTTACAGATCTAGTTTTAAATATTATAGGATGAACATAAGTGTTCTTACCTGGAGTGGGTTGATCAAGAGTGGCCACAGTGTTTGAAGATGTCCCTAGCAAAGCACTGGAGCATGTATGAGGAAGAGAACAAAGGTAGGCTTAGAGAAAATGTTGTCAACGCTGAAGAATATTTGAAGATGCGGAATAAAAAGTGGAAGGTGGAGAATTAGCTCAGATTTTTTTAATCAGACTTTACTAAGATGGTGTTGGCAAAGGAGGAGGCACTTTCCCAGTTGGCCAGTGCAAAACTGGTTCTTACTGGCACAGGTGGGTAAGATGAGCCTGGTGATCTTGATTAGGCAAATGAATATATCGTTATAATATTGTTCTTATGAAGCTGAACTATCTATATGTTGTACTGTGCTGTTTTTAGGTAGCTATCGTACTATGATGTTAAAATGTATTTATGTGCCTGATATGAAATTGGCAAACATCTGTTCGATATGAAATGTGAATTTGCGTAATACTGGAATTATTAATTGTAAACTAATAAACCTGCTAAATGGATCATGGAACTTTCAAACGGTTCTAGCTGTAAAAGCGCTTGTGATGGATGGCCCAATGCCAGACAAATTTATTCATCAAATCATGTGTGATGTAGTTGAATAAAAGCAAACAATTAACCGAGGCAAAGCGTGTGTCATAGTTACACCTATCACACACGAGCCTATACATAAAACTATGTGGGATGTACATGCGAACAGAAACATTTTTCCTAGATTGACTATGTGGGATGTACATACGAACGGAAACGTTTTCCCTGGATTGATTATGTAGGCGTACATAAGAAAGGAAAGATATTCCTTGGATTGACTGTATGGAATGTACATAACAAACAGAAACATTTGTTTTGGACTAACTGTGTGGGATGTACTTACGACCGGAACTGGTTGGGCCTGTATAATCATATTTGATCACTCGCTCGTCACACACAACCTCATTTTGCCGAGCGTGTGTGTGCTAAGAGAGCCTATCCCCGACGGCTTTTGGGTCATGTGGGAAAGACCCCTATCACAGTCACTCACTAGGCTATGGTCACAGTCACTCACTAGGCTATGGTTCAGAACGTCATCGCATAAAGGAGTTAAAAACCGTTTGTATAGCACCTCGCTGTACCAGTGCAAGATTCGTGCAAAATGTTCTTGTCAAATTTCTTTTTTTCTCTTAAATCTCAGTCAAGTGAGAGATAGGCACACCTTCAAGCATATATGAAATAATCATGGGCTCGGATGCCGTTAATGGAGAAGTTGGGAGAGAGGTGCATGGTGGATATGGAGGTCAAAGGGCTCGTCTCTAGATAAGCATGCACATCGGTCTGCTCGGATGCCTCCCATACTGAAATAGCTACCCCGCGCGACGCCTCGTAGCGAATAAAAAGGGGATGGGTGGCAGTATCTAAATGGTTAGTACAATGCCCACAATTTCAATAATACTTGTGTTCCCGATTGTAGTGTGACAACTCTTGTTCCAAAATGACTTTGTTGGTTGTTAATGTGTGCACCTACTCAATTCAGCCAAATTTTTTTCCACAACATGTTGGTGCCATGTCATGACACCAAGCCAAGTTTCATGATTTTCAAACGGGTTTTAGATTTACACGAATTTCAAAACCAAGCTTCGCAATGTTTCTGGCCAAGCTACGGCCGAGATGTTTGAATTTCATTCACATTTCTTCCATGGGACCTATAAATTCACCCAAAGACACACATGTGATTTCTCAACCAACTTTGGTGCACTGGAGCATGTGGTTGTAGTTCAAATTTTAATTATGCACATTAAATGCCTAAAAACTCAATTAATGTTCAAGAAAGGCCAAATGAACCCGGAATAATTCCAAATTTTAACACGACACTCATATAGTTATATGTTGCCCCTGTAGAAAATCAAGGTGGGGGGGGGGGGAGGCAGCATATGTCGTTTCCCACACGAAGGGGACTTGTTCCCTCTCGGAACCACGAGCCTTCTTGAGAGAAGCTCCAGTTTGCAAGAAACTTATACCAATACTTGTCCCAATATGGCCAAAATTTTGACCACATCATCTTGGTGCCATGTCAGGACATCATGGCAAGTTTCATGATTTTTAGAGAAGTTTTGGATTACAGGAATTTAAAAACCAAGCTTCTCAATGTTTCCGGCCGAGCCACGACGCTGAGATTTTTGAATTTCACTCCCATTTCTTGCATGGGACCTATAAATTCACCCAAAGACACACATGTCATTTTTGAGCCAACTTTGCTGCACTGGAGCATTTGCTTGTAGTTCAAATTTGAATTATACACATTAAATGCCGAGTAAGTCAATTAATGTATAAAAATGTAAAATGAATCCGGAATAATTCCAAAATTTAACACGAGACTCATATAGTTATATTTTGCTTCTATAAAAGAAAATCATAGGGGGTAGGAGAGCGTATGTCGTTTCTCACACAAAGGCGACACGTCCCCACTCGGAACCACGAGCCTTCTCGAGAGAAGTTGTGGTTTGCAAGAAGATCCAAAACGTGTCCCGTGTGTGGTTAACATCGAGACTTCGATACACAAGAACAAAATATTCCATTTTGAGAATTACTGGACTAATCATCCAGGTTTTCTTGAGGTGGTGCAGACATCCTGGAATAAACAATGCTATGCCAAGAACAGTTCTGCTCTCATGTGCAAGAATATGAAAATTCTGAGATATGATCTCAAGAAATGGAGCAAAGGGATTTCGCGCCTCTCGATCCTCATTCAAAACTTCAATTGGGCCCTCAATGAGCTAGATGGGCTGGAAGACCAGCGACCTCTCACTGTACCAGAAGGAAACTTTAGGATAATTGTCAAAGCCCACCTTCTCAAACTCCTACGTTACCAAAACCAATACTGGAGGGAGCGATGTACGATCAGATACATTAAGTTTGGGGAAGAAAACACGAAGCTCTTTCATGCCCTGGCTACTGAACGTTATAGGAAAAACTACATCTCCTCCTTGGAGCTCCAGGATGGCTCGGTGGTCACAGAACATAACTCGAAGGAGGCGGCCCTGTTCACCACTTACAAGGAGAGGCACGGGGACTCTTCTACCCCTGCAATGAAATTTAATCTAGCCTCAATCATCAAAAAACTGGACGGACTTGAAGCTTTATTAGCCCCCTTCACAAATGCTGAAATAGATGGAGTGGTCAAATCCATGCCATCAGACCGTGCCCCCGGCCCGGATGGTTTCAATGGATGCTTCATCAAAACCTGCTGGCACATCATAAAAAAGGATTTTTATAAGCTCTGCGATGACTTCTATCATGGCAACCTTGATCTCACTAGTATCAATGCGGGGTTCATTACCCTAATCCCGAGAACTAACTCGCCAGAATCAGCTAATGACTTCTGCCCGATCACACCTTTGAACTGCTGTCTGAAAATCATCACCAAGGTGCTCGTGAATAGGCTACAGAAGCTGATTCTGAACATTATTCACAAGAATCAATATGGTTTCCTGCGTACCCTTACTACACAAGACTGCCTCGCGTGGGCCTTCGAGTATATTTATCAATGCCAAAACTCCAAGAAACCTATAGTTCTGCTCAAGCTTGACTTTGCCAAGGCTTTCGATACCATCAACCACTCTGCTATAATCAAGATAATGGAATAAATGGGATTTGATGACCGCTGGCTTGGATGGATCAAGAACATCTTCGGATCTGGAAAATCTTTGGTGCTTCTGAATGGGGTTCCGGATCGACACTTTGACTGCAGCTGTGGTGTACGACAGGGCTATCTGCTCCCCCACTTCTATTCGTGCTGGCAGCCGACCTGCTGCAATCAGCCATCAATAACACGCATCGACGTGGGCTAATTGATCTGCCGATCCCCTCGCGTGCAGGAATGGACTATCCTGTGGTGCAATACGACGACGACACCATCCTGGTGATGCCGGCGAGCCCGGCGCAAGCGCGCACTATGAAACAAAATTTGATAGACTACGCAGATTCTATCGGGCTCAAAATAAACTTTGGCAAGTCTATACTGGTACCACTCAATGTGGATGAAAGTCTGACCGCTGATCTGACCCAAATATGGCAATGCTTTGTTGGAGCGATGCCCTTCACGTACCTTGGATTGCCCATGGGGACCACTAGGCCCACTGTGAGCGAGCTCTTGCCGATCGTGGAGAATGCAGAACACAGGCTTTCCTCCTCGCTGTGTATGATGAATCAGGGGAGTAAGTTAACCTTTCTTAATTCGCTGATCACCTCCCTCTTGATTTACCCCATGTGCACACTCAAGTTTCCTCTCAAGTTGATAGAGCACTTGGACAAGATTCGACGCAGATGCCTCTGGCGCAAAAAGACAGAACAAGGTGAAACATGCAACCCCTTGGCTTCCTGGGACCTGGTATGTAGACCCAAGAAACATGGAGGGCTAGGGGTCCTCAATATCAAGGTCCAAAATGAAGTGCTGCTCCTCAAATTCATACATTGCTTCTACAACAAGAAAGACACCCCGTGGTGCACCTTGATTTGGGACACATACTATGAACATCAGGTCCCACACGCTGCGGATATCTGCGGATCCTTTTGGTGGAGGGACGTGATGAAACTAAGTGACACTTACAGAGGGATCACTAAGGTTGTGGTAGGGGATGGCTCGTCGATGTTTTTCTGGAAAGATATGTGGCTGGATGAGACTCATGAGTTGTCACACCCACGGGATTTCTCCTTCACCACGATGGAAGATGCATCTGTCAGAGACTTCTTATCCATCACAAACATCCAACAGGGGTTCCACTTGCCCCTCTCTCAGCTGGCTCGCGATGAGGTACTGGATATTCAAGATCTCGCAAGAGAGATCGAACCTAATGATGCCCACAAGGATTCGTGGGTCTGCTTGTGGGATGGACAGTACTCCTCCAGAAAATACTACAGAAACTACTTCAGAGAAGTTGTGGCGGATGCAGCGTTCGGCTGGATTTGGAAGTGCAAGTGCACGATGAAGATAAAGGTGTTCGCGTGGCTGGTGCTGGCGCGTGAACACTAAAAACATGCTTAAAAGGAGACACTACACCATCTCGGACGGGGTGGAATGTGTGTTGTGCACAAGACATGTGGAGGAGACCGTCGAGCATCTGTTTTTGACTGTCCCTTCAGTAGAGACTACTGGAGGGAGCTAGGGCTTGAATGGACATATGGAGGGAACCGCCTAGAAATCGTGCACTCTGGACGACAGCGATGGACGAGGCCCATGTTCATGGAGATATTCCTGACGGCGGCTTGGAGTATATGGAAGGAACGCAACAATAAAGTGTTCAGGGGGATTCCTCCCACTGCGATCTCTTGGAGGGGAAGATTCAAAACAGACTTCACCTTGCTTACCCACATGGCTAAGCCCTCCATAGAACAATTTATCCACAACTTTGTACAAATGCTTGTGTAATAAGATAGAACTTGTAGAAATGTAGGGGTGCTCGACAGTGTGGAGGGCACTGTTCGTGCCATGATGGCTTGTGTAATAAGATAGAACTTGTAGAAATGTAGGGGTGCTCGACAGTGTGGACACATGAGTTATATTTCATATATATATATATATATATATATATATATATATATATATATATATATATATATATATATACCTCTTTTGTACTCCTGGGAGTATGTACTCTCATCCTCAATATACCTCATATACGTATTAATTATACCTCTTTATCATTCTCAATATACTTCATTAAATATTCTAAGATACCCCAATACGAGTTTTGTTGAAAAAATATCATCTGCGACGTACTTTTCGTAATATACCTTTTTCACGTACAAACACATCAGTATATACGTAAACATTTAAAATATGTAGACTCGCATGAATTTTTTCATGAAAATCATTTTGAGGTATCTAATAATGACTAATGAAGTATATTAAAAATAATAAAAAGATATAAAAGATTCATCTATATGGTATATGAGGAGCAGGAGTACGTACTCTCAGGAGTACACAACCATTTTCCTAAATATATATATATATATATATATATATATATATATATATATATATCTTTCCCTAACAATAAAGCACGGATTGACTTTGTCGGGTTCACTGTCACAATGCGCTTTCTTCTCATGTCATAATATGCTTTTACGATTTGTATGGACAAAATCGTAATATAAACGAGGTGGTACTAATAGCATATTCGTCCATCCAGATTTGTGCGATCGGTCCAGTAAAATGATTAGTTCATTGGGCTTATTTTGGGCTAACGAACCCAAGTTGGCGGCTGGGTCATGTTCCTACATTGGGCTCTTCCTGCGCTGCCTCCTCTGTCTCTTCCCCCCACTTCATCCTTTTTTCCTAAAGAAGAAAAATTCGATCCTAATTCATCTACAACTCAGAGAAGATTTCTATTACAAATCGAAGAACAAGGAAATCCATCAGTTAATTTGTCTTCGATCCAAACCACGCCGTCAACTTACAAACGATGGGGCCGCGTCGTTGGCGGCGGCGGAGCACGAGTGCGACAATGGCAGCCCGTGCGCTGGCGGTGCTTTGCCTCAACCATGCGCCGGGAGTGCATCTGTGATGCGTGCGTCTGTGAGGTCGTCCGGTCCCTTTTTCCGTGAGTGCGTCTGTGATGCGTGCATTGCCACACCCAGGAGGGGTCTCCGCGATGAAGCCGTGTCCCGCGTCTTGCGGTAGTTCGCGGTTCGCGCGGACGCTACACTGATGTCGAGCTCCTCCGCCGCTGCAAACGCAATGGTGCTCCTAGGCGATGGTTCATGCGTGGAGCGAGTATTGCGTCCGTGGACGAGAAAGATGAGAAAGCACAGCTGGACTGCTCGAGGAAAGCGGGCTATGGAGGAGGGCAAGACAGTTCCCCTGGAGGCGCACGTGGTTGTGGCGCCACACCATGGCCGTGATCCCCGTGGACGTGGTGTTGTGCTTGACTGCCTGGTTTTGTTTGGCGTGTGGATGGCGGCGTGCCTTTGGTTTAGCTTCAGCTGTGTGCAGTGGTTAAGGACATTATTCTGAGATCGTAATTATAAGCTATTACGTGCAGGTGCATGGTTCTCTTGTCAGCATATTGCCCATGAAGGGCTTATATGTCATCTTATTGTGCCAATTAGCCAGCCATTAGCTAGATCGGTCTATTATCTTCAGTTTTAACTTCAAGATAATCTGAATGATTTTCAAATATACCGTGTTAATTATTCTGGCAAAATGTAGGCGGGAGTGTTGCATAGAAAGTCCAGTTCTGGTAAGTAACTTACTTGGCTTCTAACATGTGGACGACAGCTTGCTTCACTTTTTTTACCATGCACACTAAACATGTTTCATTAACTCCAACAACGACTTGATTCTGCTTCTCAGATGCAAGATAATGTTCACTTGAAAGAGATGACTATGAGGTACGTGCAAGTGCAAGGGTGCAATGGCA
Source organism: Secale cereale (assembly GCA_902687465.1). NCBI lineage: Eukaryota > Viridiplantae > Streptophyta > Magnoliopsida > Poales > Poaceae > Secale > Secale cereale. The sequence goes on along the minus strand of LR738714.1, from coordinate 862,835,382 downwards.
GGTATCCATATCTTATACGTTTTTAACATAAAAAATGCTTGCATGTTTTTCTTGATTTGATTTATTTTGTATGTGCAGTATCAATTCGGTCAATTTGTTATTCATTCGAAATGACATGAAAACGAATGTCCTATAAGTGAGTTGAATCTTCGGTTCAACACAATACATCTTTTTTAGGGGAATAAATGGTTTTAACTTCACTACATATAAGTGTAATATTAAATCTCATGTTTGATACTGACTTATGTACCAAAGCTTATGTTAAACATGAATAAATTCTTTTTGGTTGCATTTAATATCGCTGTATAATACTAACATCTTCAGTTACTGAACATGCATGCAAGCATAAGTGTTCATGTAGGTAAAATATTGATGTTCATTTTTGATGAATACCACTTAATGTGTTTTCACTAGATATAGGTGACCGTGTGTGACGAATGGCAAGGTGTTCGGTCAGATAACTTGGGTCTGTGGCCGAGTAGGTGGCTCTCACCTCAACTAGAGGAATATCACCAAAGCAATTGATAGTTAGTCGGTCACTAACCCAACATGGTTTTAATCGTGAATTTAATTTTATTCTTTTAGTTTTTTTCTTCTGACCAACAATAGTAGTTCTTGATGTTGTATTAAGATTCCAACAAGAATCTATAAAGGGCTCTAAGGGATAAGAAGAAAAGAAATGACTCGCAAAGCAAAGCGAACTTCGGATACTACTCATCTGTCAGAAGACCAAAATATACACATACAAACTCCCAAACATTGCATGCCAAAGAGCTTTCTTCTGTTTAGAACTTAATAAGGTACTTGATCATTTATTCTAAGTTCATCAGTATGAGCATTTTTTGTTTGGAACGATTGTTAAACTATGTTTGTTCTAGGAAGTGCTATATATTTGTCTCCCGTGGCAGCGCACGGGCATATTTCCTAGTATATATTTATATCTGCATGGCTTTTGTAATTACTTTCATAGTAGGCCGGGCACATGCGCGTGCATCATCAAAATTTTCTATTGTTTTCTTTTATATGTTGTTAAATAAACATTATTTGTATTCTGGAAGTCATATTCTTATTTCTGTTGTTTTTTCCTCGGTAAGAACTCAAACAAATCCTAGAGAAACTTTTTATATCCGTAAATTTTAGCATGTCGGGATCAGGAACATAACTGTTAAAACAATGTATTGTTTTTCGTATTAATAATTTTTTATTTTTGGCTAACTTTAGTTGTATGAATTGCTCCGAAATTTGTTTTTGAATTTTTGTTGATTCCCCTGGCCGGTTCAAGCAAGCGTCTACGCGGTTGCAGCACCGAGCGCGTCTTCCATGGCACCGCCAGAGATGTGCGAAGTTTGCGGCACTACCACGCAGGGATCGCAACGTCATGTCTTCTCGTCATGATTCGCCGGCCATCATGTAGATGGGTCCGAGAAGGCATGAGAGATATGATCGGATGGGCTGCTGGTCAGAAAGAACGAAGGTCGAGAAATAAATATATAGCTGTAGAAAAGAAATGAGGTAGAAGGAAGGGGCTAAGCGGTGTGGTCCCACAGCCACCAGGCACACACACACACGGGCGAGAGCCGCAATGACGCGATGCGTTTTCGGAGGCGACCGGTGCTGCGTGTTGCCGGTCAGCCGGCTTACAACATTTTCCTTTTACAATTCCTTTGCTTTTCCTCTGGCATCAAACACTCAATGCTAATATCACAGAATTTAAATGGACGAAATGCCGCTTCAATCCTGTATTTTTCTATTCCCTCGTGTTGAGAATCCCGTGAATCAAAAAGGGACCTATCAACTTTAGGTTTGGCAGACAGAGACCATTAATATTGTGATGTGGATGAAGCGGCTACCCATCAATGGAAATTAAGAATGAGTCCATGCTCATCTGAATGTGGTTCAAGAATTGATTATGTTACAAAATCAAGCATGTTGGTACAGAAAAGCAAGAAAATCATTTCCCTCACAACGGCATGGATAAGCGATAAGCAAGACAGTTTCTTCAGTTTGCTTGTATGCATGGGCTCTCTTTGCTAGCTACGACCATGCACCTTTGTAATAAAACCATCTCCTTCCTTCATACAAATGAAGGCATCGGTTTGCTGCTCTTAGTCAAATAAGAAATATTAACCTGTTGGGAAGAGCACCTCAATACTATCCTGTTCAACCACAATCGGAGAAACTCCCGAGTGTCTTCCTGACGCATCTCTCCAGATGGCAGCTGCAGAACCTTGATGCCGATTTTGGAGACAGCACTATCAACTTTTTTTAAGCACTACTACTATCTTGTCTTGCACATCAGCGGGCTAGTTTCGCCCAGCAAGCCCATACATTTATTTAATCCTATTCATATATCCGGAGACGATGGGTTTTTTTCACGTGGTGATCGATGGGATGTTAGGGCAACTCCAACGCACGACCCCAAACGAATGTCCACTTTGTCTGGAATTCGTCCTTTTTGGGGGTGGGGATGGGGCCATGTCCACCTGGATTTCGGTTGGCGTCGACCGGGCACCGAATGCGCGGCCGCATCTTCGCCCTCATCTCATCCGCCGGAGGCAACTACAACAAAATGAAGCATAGGAAAAATAATTTAAATCAAACATATGTTCAAAATAGTCTTTCGTTACAATCTAATTAAAGTTTTAAAATATCAAATAGTGTTACAAAACAACTCAAAGTTTGTGCACATGAAAAGAGATTAAACCCATAGAACTATTGATTGCCAATGTGAGCCCACATGTGCTCCATCAAGTCATCTTGCAGCTGTGTATGAGTGTTCCGATCATGCAATTCACGAGGAAATTGGACAAACTATGGCCACCGGGTCTGTCTTTATCATATATTAAAATTCAAACATACCTTGGTGCAATTTATTTACCTTTATTTCATCTTGTGTTTTTGTCTATCTATCAGTCACTACGAGATTTGATCCTTGCAATTAACTGGCCAGAGATCGACAACCTCTTGTTTGCGTTGGGTGCAAGTATTTGTTATTTTGTGTGTAGGTGCTGTTCACGAGGTATTGTGTGGTTCTCATATTGGATTGATAACCTTGGTTCTTAACTGAGGGAAATACTCATCTCTAATGTACTGCATCATCATCTCCTATTCGAGGAAATCTCAACGTAGCTCACAAGTAGCAATGACCCAACACAAAGGAAGGAGGTCTTGACCGATGCCAAACACACAAGACGGATCATTGAACAACACCGCACTGTACTTGCCAGGGGCAGCGAACAGTAAATCCGAACTTGGAGCCACCAGACTTCCAGAAGGTGCGCCATAGGCAATAACCATGTATGTCGCCCTAGATGATCACCATTGCACTCTGTAGGAAGCATCGCTCCCTAAAAAGACTACCTCAACAATTGGGGGAGACTAGTGTAGGATCTCAAATTAAATGAGATCAATTTTTTAAAAAATACAAAACATCTTCAACCATTATAAAAAAAATATAGACACACACATCAATGGTTGACGTAGAAGCTCGAAAAGTTCTAGCTCCTAATTCGACCTACACTAGTTGAAACAAAAAAGACAAAATCATATGTGAATAGTGTCAATATACTATTCAGATGGGATGAACCTGAAAGTGGAGCTTGCGGCGGTGATAAAATATTCTGTAAATATGACGGAGTGTCTCAGAACTTATAGGAATTTATGACGGTGGAATCGATGTAAGGCAGTGCAGGTGGGCCCCACACGGATAGATGGTGCGCCCTACCCCCCGGGTGTGCAGGCTGGCCTTGTGGGCTCCTAATGCTTGTCTCGATCTCTTCCAAAGCCTCCCAGGTTTCTTTTTGCCCAGAAAAAAATTCGTGTTAAACCAGGTAGTGATTTGGACCTCCGTAGATACCGATTCCTTTACAAACCAAAACAAGCAGAAAAATGGGAACTCGCATCGAGCATGCAAATAATTAGTCTAGAAAAAATAATATAAATTACTTGTAAAAGTATATAAAAGTGATAATATAATATAATGAAACAATAAAAAAATTATAGATACATTTGAGACGTATCACGTCGTGCATGATCCTCGATGGTGATGGCGATGGCTATGACGATCTATATTTGTGGTAGCTAGGGCTTAAATATTGCTGGCCTGTATATTTTGACGATGTGGTATATATATACTAACCCTTCACGTTGATGGCAAAGTTGCGGTGGTAGGATTACACCCTCTTTTGGATGTGGTAGGATGACATCATACTAGTGGCAGGATAAGATTGCTATGCCCTATGATCATGCACGCTTTCTTATGTTACATGTCTAGTATGCTTCATTGCTTTCTGCTTGAATTGTTGCTCTTCTCATGGTAGGAGAGGTCATATGCGGTGTAAAAATGAAGGGTTTTAGGGGCTTACAATTTATGCGAAATGTGTGAAGAACAAGTCAACCGTTACCCTACAAAGGGTTTAAGACTAGGCAGCAGGTAGTGGATGCTTACTCCAAGTTTGTGGACAAGTATGCAAGCAATGTTGAAGTAGGCAAGGCTCTTGGACATTTTTGACTGTTTCATATCAAGAACTTCATCATCGTCGTCCAGTTCGTTGTGATTTACTACTGTCTCATTGGTGTGATTAGTGTGGTCATATGTAATGTTTAGTTGGTAAGCTCATGACGTAGGGTACAAAGTCAGCAGATCTCGCTGCTTGTAAGCAAACAAACACCAAGTCGTTGCATACACCCAACCACCAAAAATGCTCCCCTAATGTAGGTAGCCTAGATACAGGCAACCAAACACTACTACTGGAATGCCTAGTAGTGGCGGGCAGGAAAAACTCCAATAGTGGCGGGCGAGGCTCCTGGGAACGCCCGCCAATGCTAATATGGCATCCGTGGTGGCCGTCACTGGAATATATTGTTAGTAGTGGCTGGAAATCTGGGGCACCCTCCACAACTACATGTCCAACCACCAACACAAAACCGACAATAAACAGTAACAACAACTAATATAGGCGATAATACACATTACAATAGATGTGTCTAAGATCAGCCACAACACAATTCACCATAACAAGTAGCACATTTTACCATAACAATAATCCAAATACAATACAATAGATGGACGCATTAGAGTACAACTCACGCAACATCATTAGTACATATAGCCTACGCAGCGAAGCCTCCAACATGTTACATACATACAAGACCACATGATAACAACGCCACCAAAATGACAATGAACTAGATAAAGATAATCAAATTCTTTACTCGCCCACTTGTCCATACGGTCTTGCATACATCATAGTTGCGGACGAAGCTGGCTTAATGATCTTCCGCTTCTTTTTAGTCTTATATCCTTTATAGTTGTTGTTCTGGTAAACGTCCACTTGTTCATTGCATTTCTCCCATGAATCATAGACTCCTGGATTCTTCCCATTGTACACCACGAGTACTAGTTCCACTTCCTCTACGAAGATAAATAAACAAGCTAACAAGTCAATTTCTCACATAGAGCAAAGGCACATAGCAATCTTCATAGCATCATATAATATACATTCAGAAGCATCAACGATACAAACACTACTGTAGAATGCTGCTAACGCGATACTACAATCAGAGACCCTTCGACGAAACTGTGTGCGATGCCTTAATCGCAAACGGTGATGTAAAGAAACCGTCAAAAAAGATACAAGGCGTTGGTGATGACGAAGACATCAAACACGATTGAGATTGGAGTTGCGTGTGCAATGAGTGTCGCATACGGTTCACTCGAATGAACTGTGTGCGATGAGCACAATAACATAAACGGAAAGCCAGGTTAAACTGTGTACGATATACGACATACACTTCACACGGATTAACTGTTTGCGATTAGCCAGGTCTAACAGAAATGATCAGACAGATCAAGGTGTGTGCGCTAGATGGGCGTATATTCTAATTGAAAGAAGCGTGCACGATAGTAATAACGAGTGCGCACAGTTGATGTCGTGTGCTGATGTCGCTGATTGCGGTGCATCGTATTGTGTAAGCACCACGTACGCGTCAGAGAACACGTGCCCACTTTACGCCTTGCAGAATCGTGTCACACTTCAAAATATGAACCATCAATAAATTTTTGCTTCCCTTCAGATTCCCAATTATTTTTCACGCCGATCAAAACCTGTTCACATCAATCAAAACGTAAACAGTTTCCCACTTAGCAGCGTATTACCTTGGTTATAAATACTACCTATGTACTCCAGGATGACTGCAGATTCCTCCTCGATCGCCCTCCTCTTCACTGACAAACAAGTTTTTCTTCGTCCTTCCTTGCCTTTGCCGTGGCCCGCGTGAGTTCTGGGTCGAGAAATTTCCAGGGAGAGAGGCGAGCATGCAAGCCGAAGCAAGACAGATGTCCCGCCTCGTGGCGAAAGCCGCCGACATATCCAGCCGTGCCGTCGTAGCAGCAGATAGGTCCCGCCACACCATTGATGTTGCAGACTGGTCCGGCTACGCCGCAGAAACGGTAGGTATGTCCCGCCGCACTGCGGCTACTGCAAAGAGGTCCTCCCTTGCTGTGGTGGCCTGGGAAGATTACTCACTGGCAGGGGAGGACTCTCATATGCGCATGCATGCGATGCTCGATAACCTGATGGATGAAATCTCTGGCTAGATGAGGTTGCAGGTCGAGATGAATGCCTTGTTTCATAATGCTACCGGCGTCATCCGACGACTAAGGGAGGACAATGCAAAGCTCTGCACCGAGCGCGACCTGCTGAGGGCGAAGATCGTCGGAAGTGCGGAGGAGCAGGAGGAGACCACTACCTTGATGAAGAGGACGGGCGACATCGTCCAGAAACTTATCGAGGAGAATGCCATGCTTCGCATCGAGCACGAAAGGCTGGTGGAGGATTCCGTGGTTGCTACCCAGCAATGTGTTGAGGACATGGAAGAGATCATTGCGGCTTATCGCTAGAACTAGTCTGCGTCGTCCTTATTCATTTTTTGGCGGGGGTGTCTTCCTTATTCTTTTGCCCTTGTGCCTTTCGGGTGTTGCCGCATGTGGCATTTTTATTTTTCTTCCTAAATATGTAACACCATTATAAAATTATTATCCATTGTCATCGTCATTATATTGCCTCCATTGCCATCATAATTATATTTATATCAGTCTCGCTAAGTCTCAGTCGATGCTATATTTGTCCGTCAGATCTTATATCAAGATCCATGCAATTCTTTTGTCAGATTTCTTTTCTCTCTCTTAAATCTCAGTCAAGTGAGACATAACCACACCATTAAGCGGCTATAAAATAATCATGGGTTCGGGCGCCATTAATTGAGAACTTGGGAGAGATGTGCGCGGTGGATATGAAGGTCAAAGGGCTCGCCTCCAGATAAGCATGCGCAGTGTACTATTTGCACGCCTCCCGTAATGAAATAGCTATCCCGTGCGGTGCCTCGTAGCCAGTAAAAAGGGGACGTGTGGCGGTTTGTAAATGGTTAGTACGAGGCTCATGGTTTCAATAATACTTGTGTTTCTGATTGTAATGTGACAACTCTTGTTCCAAAATGACTTTGTTGGTTGTTAATGTGAGCACCTTCTCAATTCGGCCAATTTTTTTACAACAGCATGTTGGTGCCATGTCATGACACCATGCCAAGTTTCATGATTTTCAACCGAGTTTTAGATTTACAAGAATTTAAAAACCAAGCTTCGCAATGTTTCTGACCAAGCTACAAAGCCGAGATGTTTGAATTTCATTCCCATTTTTTCAATGGGACCTATAAATTCACCGAAAGACACACATGTGATTCCTCAACCAACTTTGGTGCACTGGAGCATGTTATTGTAGTTCAAATTTGAATTATACACGTTAAATGCCCAGAAACTCAATTAATGTATAAAAAAGGCCAAATGAATCTGGAATAATTCCAAATTTGAACACGACACTCATATACTTCTATGTTGCCTCTATAAAAAATCAGGGGGGCAGCGTATGTCGTTTCGCACACAAAGGTGACACGTTCCCTCTCGAAACCATGAGCATTCTTGAGAGAAGCTCCAGTTTGCAAAAATCTTATACCAAAACTTTTCCCAATTTGGCCAAATTTTTGCCCACATCACATTGGTTCCATGTCATGACACCATGCCAAGTTTCATAATTTTCAGAAGTGTTTTGTATTTACAAGAATTTAAATACCAAGCTTCTCAATGTTTCTGGCCGAGCGACAACGCCGAGATGTTTGAATTTCACTCCCGTTTCTTTCATGGGACCTATAAATTGACCCAAAGACACACATGTGATTTTTCAACCAACATTGCTGCACTTGAGCATGTGCTTGTAGTTCAAATTTGAATTATGCACATTAAATGCCCAGAAACTCAATTAATGTTGATGCCGGAGGACTCGAGCTACTACTTCACCATTGCTCGCTGGATCGAGGAGGTGAAGGCGTCATCAAGCCGTACATTTGTTGAACGGGGAGGTACCGTCTGTTCGGCACTAGATCGGAGTTTGTGGGACGGATCGTTGGATAGCGAAGATGTACCACTACATCAACCGCGTGCTTTAACGCTTCCGCGATCTACAAGGGTATGTAGATCCAATCTCTCCTCTCATAGATGGTCATCTCCTAGATTCGATCTTGGGTTTTCTTAGAAATTTTTTTGTTTCCCATGCAGTGTTCCCCAACAATTATATCAAGCAAGGTTTCATGTGTTTATGATCTTTTTTTGATTTTTCGGAATTTAAATGCCATGGCACTCCATGCTTAATTGTGTCATAGCCGTCAGACCAATATGGTTGCAAATTCCTTCTAATTTACTGCACATGGAATTAACACACACACAAGTACACAAAATATGACTTTTCAAACCGTTATGGTTAGCCGTTGCATGTATATGTAGTTCAAATTTTAATTAAGGTCATTAAATGGCTAGAAAATCACTTAAATGTCTTAATAGGTCAATTGACCCCTGAAATTTGCCAAAATTGGACATGACAATTTTATTTGTACTACAAATTTTCTCATACATTTAAAACACCATCCGTTGACACTTTACTCCAAATTCTTCTTTCACAGCTAATAAAAAATATCAATAACATCACGTACCGTTTTTTGTAGGAACCGTTTGCGATAAAAATTCGTTGGTCTATTTAAGTCTTCCTCCTTAAGCTTCACCGGCTCGTCTGCTCCAGTGCTGGTAACCACCAAATCCATGAACCCCGATCCCCATTCCCGCAACCCCTTCTTGCAAAGATGACGCCGTGAAAACGCTTCGTGAAGGCCCATATGGTGGCCGTGTCCACCCCGAGGGCCGCCGATGTCGCTTGAGATGCGTTGGTATTTCCCCACGGAATAATGGATGATGCAACACAACAAATGTAAGGTATTTTCCTCCATGATGATACAAAGGTTATCGAACCAGTCGGAGAACCAAGCAACACTATGTAAATGGTACCTACACCCAAAGAACAAATACTTGCAACCCGACGCGTTAAAGGTGTTGTCAATCCATTTCGGGTAACGATGCCAAAAAGTAACGTAAGGATAGGATAAAATTGTACTCGATTGAAATATGAAAATGAAACGCAACAAGTTATGTTTTTGTTTTTGATAATATACATCTGAAAATTAAAGTTGCAAATAAAGAAAAATGCAAAAGGCAATATAGATCTGAAAGTATATGATTGGAAAATAGACCTGGGGGCAGTAGTTTTGACTAGTGGCTTCTCTCAAGAAAATAGCATGCGGTGGGTACACAAAATATTGTTTGGCAATTGATAGAAATGCAAATAATTATCAAGATATCCGAGACAATGATCATGTATATAGGCATCACGTCCAAGATTAGTAGACCGACTCCTGCGTGCATCTACTACTGTTACTCCACACATCGACCGCTATCCAGCATGCATCTAGTGTATTAAGTTCATGGAAAAATGGAGTAATGCAATAAGAACGATGACATGATGTAGACAAGATCTATTCATGCATGTAGGAATAGACCCAATCTTTTTATCCTTAAGAGCAATGATACATGCTTGCCTTGCTGCCCCTTCTCTCACTGGGAAAGGACACCACAAGATCGAACCCATTACAAAGCACAGCTTCCCATTTCAAGGTAAATAGATCAAGTTGACCGAATAAACCCAAATATCTAAGAAGAAATACGAGGCTATAATAATCAAGAATGGATATTAAATCAAGGCAAATCTGATCATAAACTCACAATTCATCGGATCCCAACAAACACACTGCAAAAAGTCATTACATCAAATAGACCTCCAAAAGACCATTGTATTGAGATACAAAGAGAGAAGAACCCATCTAGCTACTGCCTACGGACCCGTTGGTCTATGGTAAACTACTCATGAATCATCGAAGAGGCACCAATGAGGATGATGGACCCCTCCATGATCTTATCCCCTTCTGGCCGAGTGCCGGAAAAGGGCTCTAGATTGGATCCTGTTCTTCAGGAACGTGCTCTGGCTAGAACAAAATTTTGTCGACTCCGTGGGGTTTCTGAAATATTGGAGTACTTATAGAGCGAAGAGGCGGTGCAAGAGGCCATCGAGGTGGCCAGAACCCACCTAGGCGCGCCCTGGTGTGTTGTTTCCCCCTCGAGGCACCCCCACTTGCTTCTCTGGCCCATTGGATGTCTTCTTGTCCAAAAACAATCCACAAAAAGTTTCGCTGCATTTGGACTCCGTTTGATGTTGATTTTCTGTGATGTAAAAAACAAGCAAAAAATAACAACTGGCACTTGGCACTACGTCAACAGATTAGTCCCAAATAATGATTGTATAACATCCAAGAATGGTAATATAATAGAATGGAACAATAAAAAATTATAGATACGTTGGATACGTATCATTATCACCAAGCTTAATTCCTACTCGTCCTCGAGTAGGTAAATGATAAAAAAGGAATTTTTGATATGGAATGCTGCTTATCATGTTCATAACATATTCTTTTCTTTATAGCATGGTCATTTGGACTTTTATATGGTTCAAAGCAATAGTCTAGTTTTGACATGAAGACTTTAATACTCAAACATATCAACAAACAACCATGTCTTTCAAATATCAATACTAAAGTAAGTTATCCCTAGCCCACCATGCTCAATCATTGATCAATTCATGCAACACATCCAAATATTTGCTACATCCAATGCTCAAGTGTGATAATAGTGTTCCGTAGTTGGTGCTTTATAAGAGAAGATGGAGACTCAAATAAAAATAAAATTTGCATAAAGTAAAAGATAGGCCCTTTGCAGAGGGAAGTAGGGATTTGTAGAGGTGCTACAGCTCAAAGCTTAAATTGAGAGATAAACTTATTTTGGGTGGCATGCTTTTCCTGTCAACGAGAACGACTTAGAGTTCCCAACACTTTCCATGCTAGATATATCATAGGCGGTTCCCATACATAAATTAAAGTTTATTCCTTTGTCCACCAAACTTTCACAAGCTATGGCCAGCCGTATCCACGGTTTCCCTCCATACCAACACTTTCCAAGGAATTTATTATCTGACAACATAAAATAAATTTTCTTGTTCATTTCAGGACTGGGAATCCGTATTACCGCCATACTCCCGTGCAATGACAAGTGAATAAACACACGTCTTGAGAATAACACATGTAGCATGAAAAATATTAGCCACCCCTCACCGTTTCATGAGCGGTACGGGCACACAAAAGAGAAATTTATTTAGAAATTAGAGCTGGCACATACAAATTTGCTTAGAACGGCAAGGAAGTTGCGCATATAGGTAGGTATGGTGGACTCATGTGTCATAACTTGGGTTTTAGGATTTGGATGCACAAGTAGTATTTGTACTTAGTGAAAGGTGGAGGCTTGCAAGAGATTGAGAAGCATCCAACCATGGAACGAAAACATCATAAGAGAACATTAAACATAACTAACATCGAATAATGAAACACAAGTAGGATATAATTTCATCGCATGACTATTGACTTTCGTGCTTGCATACGGTATCACAAACCTTAACATGAATATTCTTACTAAAACATAATTACTCATTAACATGGATCACATATCACTATCCTCATATCTCAAAACTATTACAAATAATAAAGTTTATTTTGTCCAGTGATCTTCATGAAAGGTTCTATTATACCCCCCTTGGATATCTACACTTTCGGACTAGTTTCATATGTTGCTTTTGATAAGCTCAAGCAAATATAAGTGAAGAACATGAGCATCATAGTTCTTTCTCTCAAATTAATCTAAGTGAAGCATGATAGACTTTCTTCAAAGATAGCAAAGCACACCGTGCTCAAAAAGATACAAGTGAAGCACTAGAGCAATTCCAAGGCTCTAAAAGATGTAAGTGAAGCATAGGAGCAAGCATAGCATAATTTGGCTCTCTCTAATAGGTGTGTACAACAAGGAAACTTATTAAAAAATAAAAAAATAAAAACAAACAAAGACTCATATCATACAAGACGCTCCAAGCAAAATTCATGATATGTGACGAATAAAAATATAGTCTCAACTCTCAAGTAAAATAGCGATGGTCGATAAAATAAAGAGGGGATGCCACTCGGGGGCATCCCCAAGCTTACCTGCTTGATACTTCTTGAATATTATCTTGGGGTGCCTCAGGCATCCCCAAGCTTAGTGTAATGCCCCGGATGTAACACTTTCCCCTTTTGGATATATAAACTTTGGCTTCATCAGTTCCATTCCGGGTTCTTCGTCTTTTCGGGTTTTCGTCATTTTGTCGTGTGCGTGTGTGCAGTCATCCATGTCACGTTGTCAGGTGCATTGCATTGCATTTGTGTGTCGGTTGCATCCGGTCCCACTAGTCTCTTCCCGTTGTCCGTTTCGAGTTCCGACGCTCTCACACGTGCCCGTGGCATCCCGGAGTCCTTCTTTTGTGTTTGGCCGTGTAACGTTTCCGCAATGGCGTGAGACTTGTTGTGCGACGTTTTTTTGATATGTGTAACCCGCCTATCAAGTTTCGTCGCGTTTGGAGTTTGTTTGGTACTCCAACGGGTAACTTCGTGGGCTAAAAGTACCTCCTCTTTGAGGCCCAGAACCCCCCTCCAACAGCCCAACAACCCAGCTCAAACCCTTCCCATCATCTAGGCCGTTCATTTGTGATCGTGTGGCCGAAAACCGCTCCCCATTTGGACTCTCCTAGCTCCTTGTGCCTATATAAACGTCCACCCCCTCCAATTTTGCGTCCAAAACCCTAGTGCTTCCACCGACGCCGCACAGTGCTTCCACCGCCGCCGCACAGTGCTTCCACCGCTGCCGCGCGGGCCCGCAGGCCCAGCGCCGGCCCGCAGCACCGCAGATCCGGGCCGAAGTTCCCCAGCCGCGCCCCCGCGCCTTCGTCCCCGCCGCAGGGAGCTCGCAGCCGCCGCCGCCGGCCGGAGCGCCGCCGCGCCGGCCTTCTCCGACCCCGCCGCCGGTCTTCCTCCGGCCCCGAGCCATCTCCGCCGCCGCGCGCTGATACGTCCAAAACGTATCTATAATTTCTGCTTGCTCCATGCCACTTTTGGGTGATATTGCTATGATATTCATACACTTCCATACACTTTTGATCATATTTGGACTAACTTACTAATCCAGTGCACCCCAGTGCCGGTTTCTGTTTTCGGCTGTTTTTGTATTTCAGGTTTTCACGTTTCGAGAACTGCCCAGAAAAATCCAGAAAAATTATATAAAAAATCAGCGATCCGGAAACAACACTGCGTCCGAAGGGCAGCTTGGGGGGCCACAGGGGCTCCAGGCGCCCTGTGGGCGCCCCCCCCCCCCCCCGGGCCGCGCCGGGGGGCGCCTGGGCCCCCCGAGGCTCCCCCGGTGCCCTACTTTGGCATATATTTAAAGGGTCCTCCAT
>LR738714.1:862789295-862819897 GCA_902687465.1 Secale cereale | reverse complement strand
ATCTCTAGAAACAATTTTAACAACAATGCTTATAGGAGTAACTTTGGTAACAATTCTAGACCGTTCCCCTCTAACTCTTATGGGAACAACAATGCTTATCCTAGTACCAAGAACTCCAATACTGAACTAGAGACCATGCTTAGAGATTTCATCACTACCCAAAAAGCCTTTAATAAGAATGTAGAAGAGAAACTACATAAACTAGATGATCTTTCTTTTAAGGTAGACCACTTAGCCAATGAGGTAAAATTGCTAAAAATTGAAACTTCTCCTCTTAAGGAGAGGGAAGTCATCCCTATTAATGCTACTCAAGTACAAATTAATGAAAATATTAGGATGATGGCTAAGCTTAAAGAGAGATGGGCTAGAGAAAGGGAGGAAGAGGAAAGAATTAAGAGCCTTCCTACCCACCACACTGTTGCTACTATCCAAGTTATTGAGGATGTTCACACTCTTAGCACCCAATGTACTCCTGGTCCCAATGGAACTATTAATGGTGATGCTATGACTTTAGAAGCTACCAAACAGGTGAACCTTAAGGACACCACTACCACTTTACTTGATGCTCGTGACCTTGATTTTGATAATTGCACTCTTACCGAAGTTATTGAATTCCTTCACAAGATGTCTAGAGATCCCCGCACTAGCACGCTTAACCTTGCCTTCACAGAGCATATCACTAATGCTCTCATCAAAGCTAGGGAGGAGAAACTTAGAGTAGAAGCCTCCATACCTAGAAATCTAGAGGATGGTTGGGATCCTATGATAAAAATTAAGATAATTAACTTCTCATGCTTTGCTTTATGTGATATTGTAGCTAGTACTTCTATTATGCCCAAAAGACTATATGATATGCTTAAATTGAAACCTTATGATTCTTGTTCTTTTGGTGTTCGTCTCGTTGATTCTTCCATAAAGAAACCTTTGGGGAGGATCGACGATGTTCTTATCGTTGTCAATGATAATTATGTGCCCGTTGATTTTACTATTATGGATATTGAATGTGATCCTTCATGTCCAATTATTTTGGGACGTCCCTTTTTGCGCACCGTTGGTGCTGTCATTGACATGAAAGAGGGTAATATAAAATTTCAGTTTCCTCTCAAGAAAGGGATGGAACACTTCCCTCGTAAGAAGGTCAAGTTACCTTTTGAGTCCGTTGTACGGGCTAGCTATTCTTTTATTCTTGATAAAACTTGATCTATGCATTATGCCTAGCTTAAAGGCATAAAAGAAAGCGCTTTTGGGAGGCAGCCCACATGAATAAATTTTTTGCTTTTGTTGTGTCTTGATGTTGTTTACTGCTGTAGCATCATCATTGTATCTTTGCTTTTCATATTTGTGCCAAGTATAGCCTCTGATTGCTAGAAAGTTCAAAAGTTGTGAGGTGTTGTCCAGGAAACAGATTCTGTCCTTGGATAGAAAAATTCGTATAAAATCACCAGATCGTCTTTTTGGTCTGAATTTTTTCGAAAGCGTCCTCTATATAATTGTCTTTCGTGCGTCAGTTCTGAGTTTTTTGATTTGATTTGCAGAAGTATCCTGAACAGATCAATTACTGCCTGCTGTTCTGTTTTTCACAGATTCTGTCCTGTTTTGCCTTACATTCACTTTGCAAATTAAGAACTTGCTTTTTCTTTGCAAAAAACCTTTTGGCAATCTTGAGAAACGGTAGAACTTCAAGAATATCCTTATTTACAGCAAGGTATAATTATTTTATTAAGGGTACTAACCTCGCTAATCAGATTATGATGAGTTATGTATGAAGGGAGTTTTCAAGTGTGCGAGGGAAGATGATAAAAAGATTCAGGAGTGTCAAGCGCTCAAGCTTGGGGATGCCCCCGTGCACCCCCAAGAAATATTCAAGGAGACTCAAGCGTCTAAGCTTGGGGATGCCCCCGTGCATCCCCTTCTCCATCAACATTATCAGTTCGTCTTTCGTTTCGCTATATTTTTATTACTTCATGTGTTATGTGCTATGCTTGGAGCGTCTTGCTTTTAGTTTTCTTTTTAGTTTTTCATAACGAGTCGGAACCCAGCATTCCTTTATGTGGGAGAGAAACACGCCCCATTTCTACCTAGAACATAACATAGAATTTTCATGTCTATCTATGTTGTGCGTGTTCTTTGTCTTTTAATAGCTACTATCGTGCTCTGCTCTTAGTATTCATGCTTATCTTTTCAAGAGCTTTTATTTAGTTGGTTGCTTGAACTCTCTTTAATTACCATGCTCACCTTATTAAGAGAATTTTCTTCCGTTGCATTGGTCAATGTGTCTATGATAAAGATGCTACTTGCATGATGGTGCTTAGTAGTTCAGGTTTTCTTATGGTTGATCTCAAATAGCTGGGGGGTTCCCAATGTGTTATTGGAGTACCAACTTGGTTTGTTTTCCTATGATGTGGTATGGTTTATTTATATCTTCCTTCGAGAATTTATTTTGATTGACTTGGCGTATGCTCACGCATATTTAAGACTGTAAAGAAAGTCTGTCAAGCCTTGATGATCTTTTATTTCTAAGTAGCGATATAACTACCATGCCTGAATCAATATTGCTTTGTCGCTCTGCATGATTATGACCGTCATTGCTCTCTTAGTTGGTCGCTCCCAGTCTTTTTGCTAACCTCCATCTGTACTAAGCAAACTAACCATGCAATACATAGCTCATGGGAAAGTAGCCTAAAAACTATTGTGGTAAAGAATATGTTGCTTATGTATCTTATTTCTTATAAGTTGCTTGCTGAGCGGTAACAATGTTTTTGGGGACGCCATCAACTGTCACACTTTTATTGAATATCATGTGAGTTGCTATGCATGTTCGTCTTGTCTGAAGTAAGGGTGATTTACCGTGGGTTGAATAACTATGCATATTGTTAGAGAAGAACATTGGGCCGCCAACCAAAGCCATGCATCATGTTGGAAGTTTTAGCTTGGACCTTAATCCTCAATCTCTCATGACAATATGCTTATGCATTAAAGAGGAGTCCATCATCTATTTTCTATGTTGTCCCGGTATGGATGTCCTCAAGTTGAGATCTATCAAAAACGAGAAATCAAATGCGATCTATCTCCTTGGACCTTTGTACAGGTGGCATAGAGGTACCCCTTTGTGACACTTGGTTAAAACATATGTAATGCAATGATAACCCATGGGAATCCGAGCTAATTAGGACAAGGAGCGAGCACTATTAGTATTCGATGCATGAAGCTTGCAACTTATAAGATGTTTTATACATGACACATATGAAGTACTACTACCGTTGACACAATTGCTTCCATGTTTTCAAAATAAAGAGCTTTAGCACTTAACCTTTCTTTTACCTTTATGTTGAAGCACCAACTACTGAGAGCATGATTGTCATTCTGAGTGTAATGTGCATTGTCCCAAAGTAGCATTGTCTTTTGCATGATTGTGATATCGTTTATTCTGAAATGATTGTATCTAGTCATCACTTAAACCTTGAAGGTGCCCCTGCATTTATGTTTTGCATCACTAAAGGGGCAAGCTAGATATCACTTTATCATATTTGCACATCATGTTCATTGCAAATCTTTTTGATGTTTCAGTTTCATGTTGTAAAACTTTCAGTCATTTGTGATTTTCTCTTGAGGCAACTTAATTACTTTAGAATCATTGTCTCGGTAAGCTTTTGTCATATGACTATGAGAAAGTCCTATATGGTTAATAGCATGTCACCACAGAAATTATTCTTGTTATCATTTACCTACTCGAGGACGAGCAGGAATTAAGCTTGGGGATGTTGATACGTCCAAAACGTATCTATAACTTCTACTTGCTCCATGCCACTTTTGGGTGATATTGCTATGATATTCATACACTTCCATACACTTTTGATCATATTTGGACTAACTTACTAATCCAGTGCACCCCATTGCCAGTTTCTGTTTTCGGCTGTTTTTCTATTTCAGGTTTTCACGTTTCGAGAACAGCCCAGAAAAATCCATAAAAATTATATAAAAAATCAGCGTTCCGGAAACAACACTGCGTCCGAAGGGCAGCCTGGGGGGGGGGGGGGCACAGGGGCTCCAGGCGCCCTGTGGGCGCGCCCCCCCTGGGCCCCCCGAGGCTCCCCCGATGCCCTACTTTGGCATATATTTAAAGGACCCTCCGAAACCCTCAGAAGAGGAACTCTTTTCGCGATCCCATCTCTGTTCCGCCGCCGCCGCCGCTTCCAAGATCGGGAGCACCTGGAGAACTCTTCCCGGCACCCTGCCGGAGGGGAGGATCACCACCGGGAGCTTCTCCACCACCATGGACGCCTCCCGGATGACTCGTGAGTAGTATCCCTTGGACCATGAGTCCATGACCAGTAGCTATGTGATGTTCTCCTCCCGTTCTTGTGCTTCACTAATTAGTCCTCGTGAGCTGCCCTACATGATCGAGGCACCTATGTAATCCTTATGCTGTTGCTATGTTGAGTTTGCTGGGATCCGATGGATTATGAGATTATGTTCAGATTGATCTTGAGTAATATATTTGATTCACCTCTTTTATATTTTAGTTCATAAGTAATTCTTGCATGTTCTCCGTTGTTACTTATTGCTTTGGCCGAGTAGTAGGTAGTGACTCCAAGAGGGAACGTTATACTTGATTGTGGGTTCATGCCCCTCGATGACTAGCTTGAGTGACAGAAACATGAGTCTAGGGGATGTGCTATTGCCACAAGGGGGAAAACAACGGTGCTTGTGCCCACGGGTGCAAGGATTGTTTACTTTACGCAAAGTTCTTTGCATTGAGTTTACACTATGGGTGGGACTCGCAACTTAATACCAGCGAGATGTTCTGGATAGATATCTCAAGGTGGATGATTAGTAGTAGATATTGATGGATTTCGGTCTACTTACTTTGGCGTACCGCCCATGCTTTGAACCTCAACCTTTCTTGCAATGTAGTCAGCATTGGTTTGCGTTCGTGGTCCTGTCAATTGCCCAGCTGTAATTTGTTTACCTCACATAGCTTTTTTATCGTCTTTTGGGAGAGAGACATCACTAGTGAACATCATGAGACTCCGGTCCATATTACCATCATTGATCACATCCACTATTTACTTTTCGCTATTTACCTACTATTGCAAAAACTATCTATCACTACTATCATTGCTTTTAATCCTTTGTGAACTACATGGCCGGAGAGATTGACAACCTCTCTGTACTCGTTGGGAGCAAATTTATTTGTATTTGTGTGCAGGTCCACGTTGATTGCTAATTGCGCCGTTAACAATTGACACATACTTGTTGAACCTAGGAGTCTCTGGGGATTCGATCCTTGGCATCTTTGCTAAGGGAAAACACTTCTACAATACTGCATCTTACACCTTCCACTTGGGGTAACCAACGAGGGGTTCGAGGCCCATCAACGGCAAGCAGCAAAAAGAAAGGGGCGGCGACGCGGCCTGGTGCGGCCCTGGCGTGGCCTCCGGCGGACGCGGTGCGGGGCAAGCCCGCCGCAGGCGAGCGGCGGGGCACCGGCGGGCGGGTCGGACGCAGAGCAGCAGCAGCAGCTGCGGGGAGGCGCGGCCGCGGCTATGGGGCGGCAATGGCGAGGCACCGGCGCGAGGCGGTGGAGCAGGGCCAGCGCGGCGCGGGCTGCGGTGGTGCACGACATCGGCAGAAGCACAACGTGAGGCCGAGGCACGAACTGGACGCGGTGAGCGTGGTAGCTGTCGGGGAAATTGGATGCCCGCGAACACCTATGGGACCGGAGCCCCTTCTACGTTGCGGTAAGGGAGCGGAGGGAGCACGGAGAGCAGATCGAGGAGCACACGCGGGCAGTTTACCCAGGTTCGGGCCGCGATGACGCGTAAAACCCTACTCCTGCTTTGGTTGTATTGAGTTCTTGGGCTCGGGAGCTTGACGATCTACAGTACTAGGTACACCGAGCGTGGGAGTGAGCGAGTTTCTGGGATCGAACCTCCTCTACGTTGTGCATGGGCCTCCTTTTATAGCTCAAAGGGGTCACCGACAGGTGTCAACATAGAGGAGGGTAAAAATGTAAAAATGATGGTGGTTGTAACAGTGCATGAACAGTGTATAAATAGTGGTCTTCACCTAACCTTGACGGTGGGGGACAAAGGCATTGAATGCCCGTCGCCGTCGCCCCAAAAAGCGTCCGTCCATGCGTCTCCGTTCGCCACGGCGATATCCTCGTCACCGCGGCTTGCCACCGTGTACCTCAGGCTGCACAGCCATCCGCCACGTGCCCCTGGAAGGGCCCCAGGGCGACGCGTGGCCAGATGAGCTGGAGCGCAGGCACACGGCATAAGTTTCCCCGGCAAGCACCTTGCCGGGGTCGCAACCTTGCTGAGCCCGGAAGCTTGTCGCTCTCCGGGCCCTACCGGGGCGCATGATGCACCGCGATATTCTTCCTTGAAGTGCCATTCTTTTGGCCTTCCTGGCAGGCTCCCCTTGCCAGGGTCTTGTGCTGGAATGATAACTTTGAGCCTGGTGCGGCCTTCCCGGCAAGCTCCTCTTGCCGGGGTCTTGTCTCTTAACTTGAATACTTTGTTCTTGAATGGTTTAAAAGGGTCTAGAGTGGGCTTTGGCGGGCGCGTGGTGAGCCAGACCATGGGACGCTGCTACTGCACGTGCACAAGTCGGGATACTAAGGTACCCCTCCTTTAGTACACCGACAGGAGCCCCCGGGCCTGGGCCACACACGGTGCCGAGCGCTGTTGGGCCAGGCCCAAAACAGTGCACGGGCACACGCGGCCCACGCCGCGCTGTTTCCCACTCCAGATTCGCCGCATCTATCCCTAACGGCACGCATCGATTACGGCGTCGTGGGAGAGATCGTGGCCGGTTTCTTTAATGGGGAAATGCGGAACGTCCCCCACTTCCCCCTTAAAAGCAGAGGAAGCAGGGGCAGTTTCCCCCCATTGCCTTCACTGTGCCTTGAATCTCCAGAAACCCCCGCTGCTCCCTGCCTCCGCTCTTCCTCCGCCGTCTACCCCACCAGCAGCGCCGCCGTCCTCCCTTGCCGTCTCCGCCATGGCCCCGAAGAGCGACCAGGCGAAGAGCGACAAGGCGAAGAGCGACAAGGCGAAGAAGGAGAAGTCCGAGCAGGCGGCGAAGCTGGCAGCCATGTGGAGAAGGAGGGTGGTCTTCCCGCCAAGGCTCGGCCCGAGGGAGCTGCGGGACAAGGACTACTTGTTCTGGGCGAGGGAGACGAAGGATCAACCCCGCACCAAAGTCCTCCCCGCCGTGGCCGTCTACATGTTCCCGGGAGGTTACTATTTCTTTGCTGCGTTCTTCTATTGCGGTCTCTGCCCTCCGTATTCGGAGTTCTTCTGTGATGTGATGAACACGTACGGCCTCCACCTCTTAGATTTCACCCCAAATGTCGTTCTCACCTTGGCCGTTTTCGCACATCTGTGCGAAAACTATGTCGGGGTCCACCCAAACGTAGCCCTTTTCCGCCATTTCTTCACGCCTAGATTAGAGTCCGGATCCCCACTCTCCGGCGGCATCTCCTGGATCTTTAGGCTGAACAAGAAGGAGGCATACTTGAAAGGAGAGCTTCGCGACAAGTGGGAAGAGTGGAGGGCTGACTGGTGCTGGGTTCTGGAAGATGAGCCCGAGCAGTTTACCTTGCCGCGCCAGACTACAATAGTGCGCGGCAAGGATTGGAGCGACTTGGCCCCGGAGGACGACAAGCTGCAGATCGCCCTGACTAGGATTCTTCGTCTCCGGGTTGCCAATCTGACTGTGGGTGAAGTTGGGGCTGACTTCCTCCGCCGCCGCATTGCCCCTCTGCAGGAAAGGAAGAGACCCACTTGGGAGTTCGGCAACGCGGCAGACCGTATGAGGCTGCGCCCCGGGCTGAACTATAACTTCACCGTCTTGGAACTGAATGGGATGGTCCGGGAGCTGTTCAAGCACGATCCCAAGCACCCGGAGTGGTTCAAACCGTCGGTTGGAGTAGTTCCCTTGTGCAACAATACTGCCCTTAGAGCCATCCGCGCGGCAATGCCTGAGTGCGACTCCCATGGGGTCGTCCCAATTGGCTGGAGCCTTCAGCGGAGACCGTGCAAGCCTTCTTCGACAACTTGGTTGAAAAACCACGAAAAGCCGAGGAGAAGAAGGGGCTCACCCGGGAGACCACCGAGCGGGATGTGGTGTACATTGCCTCCAGGATGGAGGAGGCCGCTGCGGCTGCAGCGGCAGGTGAATTTGGATACACAGTGGATGAAGCGGAGGCGGTGGAAGCGGTGAGCCAGGCCGAGGAGGAGGAATTCCTCAAGCTACTGAAGATCGCGCCCGAGGAGTTTGCCGGGGAGCCTACCGGGATGGGCGAGGCTGCCGGGCAGGGTGCTGAGTCCAGCGGGCCCGCCGAGGAGGAGGAAGACGCCGAGTCCGGTGATTCCGATGAAGACTCTGGCGGGTCTCTGAATCTTGATGACGACGCCTCCTCATCCTCGGAGAATTCTCCGCCACCACCAAGCCCTCCGCCGCAACAGAAGAAGCGCCTCCGCAAGGCCGCCGAGACGGTGAGGCCACAGGCGCCCCGACAGCAACTGAAGCGCCGGGCGACGCGCGCCACCACGACGAGCAAGGTCGTCAAGGAGGCGTCCCGTGCCCGAGCGACAAGCGGAGGGGGATCTTCCCGGAGTGACTCTGGGGTTCCTTCTGCTCCTCGGTCCTCAGCGACGACAGGTGCTGGGTCTTCACAGCCCGCAGTTCCGGAGCCCGCCAAGCGCCCGAGGGAGCCCTCTCCTCCAGCTCCTCGCGCTGGAGCACACGAGGCGGGATTTGACTTCTCCGCCCTCAGCTCCGACGAAGAGGAGGAAGAGTAAGTACTAGCAATTTTCATTTCCTTCGATTTTGTCTTGATTTCTCTTGCTTGGTTCTGATCTTGTTTTGGCTTCCAGGACCTTGACCCAGCGGATGGCGAAGAGGGCCAAGATCCCTGTGGTTGATATCGAGGACGACGAGCCCGTCGCAGCGGCAGGAGATGCGCCAGCGACAGACTTGCCGGACCAGCCTGCTGCTCCGGGGAGCAGCCCCCAGCGCAGCCCCCAGCGTAAGTCTGGTATTCATTTTTCTGCTTGACGGGCGCGCTTGAGGTTATTGTCCGTACGGATGTCTTGTTATCTTGTGCAGAAGTGGAGCCGCAGCCGCAGGAGCACCAGGAGGTCACCCCCGACGAGCCGCTTGTTCCATCCTCCCCGCCAAGGATGAGCTCCCTGGCGAGAGACAGCGCTCCGCCAAGGATGGGTACTCCGCCAAGGGCGAGCACCCCGCCAAGGGCAAGCACTCCGCCAAGGGAGGGCGCCAGCGGCCCTCCGCCGGCGGGTGCTTCTTCTACGCCGCCAAGGGTGAACTCCCCGGCGAGGGACCCCGTTGTCGAAGAGGCCCGCGCAGGTAAATTCTTGTACTTTCTTCTGCTTGGATTCTTCTTTTTTTTGGATATTTGCTTGACAATTCTTTCTTTTCTTTTTCTTCTGCTAGATCCGCCCGCCCCGGAGTCGATGGAGACGGAGACCATTGCCGAGGAGGAGGTGTGCGGCGACGCTGGCGATGCCACCGCCGCAGAGGGAACGGTTAGCGCCGACGAGCCAGCCGCCGAGGAGACCGCCCCGACCGCTGACGCTGCGGCTGGGGAAGGGACCGGCGACCGCACTGCTGGCCCGGAGGCCGCAGGAACGCCGGACGCTGCACCGGCCGCCGATCCTTCTGCTTCCGCGGCTCGGTCGGGCGTCTATCTGGAGGCCGCCAACGGGGTCTTTATCCAAGTCCTGTGGGCGTCCTCATCAAGGGCACCCGCGGAGGGAGAGACGTTCGACGGAGAAGTCCTCGCCTCCGCCGGGTTGAAGGTTGTCGATGCGCCCGGCAGCAGCGACGAGCCCGAAGAGGAGCGACTCCTACGCCGGCTCCTGGCCTTGTACCGGGCCAGGCAGGCGAAGTTGGAGTCTCGGGAAGCTCTGGCTGCCAAGGCTGGTGCTGATTTGGAAAAGCGCGCCGCAGAGCTCCGTGCCGCCAACCAGGCGGCCCTCCGAAACTTGGCGGAGGAGCGTGAAGAGCTTGCCGGAGCACACCAGGCATTCATCCTCGAGAAGGCCGAGGTGGAGGAGCAGCAGCGTCTGGCCGCCGAGGAGCTGTCTCGGCGGGAAGGAGAGCTCAACCAGCGGAAGGTCGACCTCGACAGCCACGAGGACGACCTCACCGCCCGGGAGCAGGCTATTGGCGGGGCTCTGCAGGAGGCGAGGGATGCCGCTGCTGCCGCAGAGACCGCCAAGAGGGATCTAGAGGCTAGGGTGGCGGAGATGGAGCTGAACTTGAAGGCGAGTGAGGATAGGGTCGCCGCGCTCAACGTGGCGCGGGAGAAGGATGCCCACACCAATTCGGAGTTGCAAATCCGCCTCTCCGAGAAGGGCAAAGAGCTCACCGACGCCAGGGACTCCATCGCCGACTTGGAGATGAAGGTCTCTACCCTCACCGACTCGCTCGACGCCGCCCGGGACCGCGAGACGAAGCTGAAGGATGATCTCCGGACCGAGAGGGCCTTGCTGGAGAGCGCCGCGTCTCGCAAAATCACTTTCAGCGGACGGTGGAGCAGTGGACCGAGGAGCTCGTCACCTCCGCCGCCAACATCGATATGGAGATGGTGGCGCTGAGGGCGGAGCACCTCGCGTACTCCCCCGACGAGAATCTCCCCCACAGCGCCAAGCTGAGCTTGTTCCTCAGAGGAGTGGCGCCGGCTCTCGCGCGGCTACGGGAGAAGATCCCCGTGCAACTGGCTGATGAGGCGCGCCGGCTCTGTACGGGTACTATGGAGCGGGTGTTGTCGAAGATCATCTACCGCAACCCCGGGATCAACCTCGTCAATGTTCTCCGGACCCTGCCGCCCGAAGCTGACCAGGAGGCGTTGAAGGCCCAAGTCGCCCACATCGTAGCCAAGGTGGGCAAGATCGAGAGGATTGACGGGGACAGAAGAGACTAGGCACCTTGCTTCCCTCGCCGCTGTCAATTAAGTCATAGACAGTAGTTGTTTAGAACAGCGGCAAGTTATCTCTATAATATATACTTTTATTTTGGGTAATCAATGCAGTGTCATCTCCCTTGCTTTTGGTCCTTCACTTTGTATGCTTTTCACCCTACGCTTTTAGGGGAACTTGCCGGCAAGGGGCCCTTGCCGCGAGCGCTGAGTGCGGGACTCTTAGCAGCCTGCTAGCAAAGCCCTTGTCGGCAAGAAACCTTGCCGCAGCTAGTCGCAGCACACTTAGATTGCTGAGCGAACTCGAAAACGAAGTAAGGGCGCGACACTTGTCGCAGCTCACTTAAGCCGTTGAGCGTGCTCGAAACAAAGTAAGGGCGCGGCTAGCCACGGGTAGGTTCCTCTGCGCACAGGTTTTCCATACAAAGTGTGGTTGTTCAAGGAAGATAACAAAAAAATTAAAAATTTGAATGCCCAAACTTTGGTAACTTAGCTTTCATGGATTGTTTGTTTCCCGGCAAGACTTTCCTTTCTTGAACAGCACTTGGTCCATACTTCGATCTCCTTCCCCCCCGGCAAACTTGTGCGCGAGGAACACTCCTTCTGTTTCAGAGAGAAAGACAAAAGAGAAGGAAATACAAGTACGGAGCCTTGTGGCTTGTTACTGCTTACCGGGAGTGTGTGCTGCACAAAATGTCAGATGACACATGCAAGTATAATAAATAGCACGAAATGACAAATGGTGCGAGGCACAAAAGTTTTACTGATGCACGGGGTCTGCGCCCGGCTTTGTACAAAGGTTTACATGCAACAACGGCAAGACTTGTACAAAAGGTGGTTGCCGGAGCGGATCACGGCAACCGCGCCTTACGGGTGAAACTTGCGAAGATGCTCTATGTTCCAGGAGTTGCTCACCGGTAAGCCTTCTTCGGTCTCAAGGCGGACAGCGCCAGGCCTTGTGACTTGTCTCACCCGATAAGGGCCTTCCCACTTCGGCGTCAACTTGTTGGAGCCCTTGGCGAACTGAACGCGCCGAAGAACAAGGTCGCCTTCCTCGAGACTCCTGGCCTTGACCTTGCGGCTATGATAGCGACGCAAGGCTTGCTGGTATCGAGCAGCTCATACAGCAGCCTGGAGACGTTCCTCCTCAAGGAGCAATGCATCATCTTGTCGCAGTTGCTCTTGCTCGAGCTCGTCATAAGCGAGCACTCGAGGAGACCCGTATACGAGTTCCGTGGGGAGAACTGCCTCTGCTCCATAGACAAGAGCAAAGGGTGTCTGTCCGGTGGCTCGATTTGGTGTCGTCCTAATTGACCAAAGAGCCGCCGGCAACTCCTCTATCCAGTTTCTTCCACACTTGTGCAGCCTGTCGAAGGTTCTTGTCTTCAGTCCGCGCAGCACTTCAGTGTTTGCCCTCTCCGCTTGACCATTGCCCCTTGGGTGAGCAACAGAAGCGAAGCAGACCTTGGCGCCAAGGTCTTGGACGTATTGCATGAAGGTGCGGCTTGTGAACTGTGTGCCGTTGTCGGTGATGATCCTGTTAGGGATCCCGAAATGGCAAACTATTGATCTGAAGAACCTGACTGCTGACTGTGCCGTCACCTTTCTCGCCGGTTCCACTTCTGGCCACTTTGTGAACTTGTCGATTGCGACGTACAAGTACTCAAAGCCCCCGACAGCGCGGGGAAAGGGGCCGAGGATGTCGAGCCCCCAGACCGAGAAGGGCCAGGACAAAGGGATCGTCTGGAGAGCTTGAGCTGGCTGGTGAATTTGCTTGGCATGGAACTGGCACGCTTCACACTTGGTTACTTGTGCAGTTGCATCTTGGAGGGCTTCTAGCCAAAAGAAACCTTGCCGGAACGCCTTCCCGGCAAGTGCTCTTGCACCAATGTGGTGACCACATATGCCTCCGTGTATCTCTGCCAACAGCTTCTGTCCATCTTCCCGGGGAATGCACTTCAATCTGACACCATTGAGTCTTCTTCTGTACAGTTCGTTGCCAACGAACTGGTACATACTTGACTGTCTGGTTATTCTCTCTATCTCTTCTGGTTCTTTGGGAAGTTCTCCAGTCTGAAGAAAACGGACGATTTGCTGTGCCCATGCTAGAGCTTGAGGCTCAACAACAAGGACTAAAGGCATCAGGGCTACTGCGGGAACCTCAGCTTCTACGGCAAGAACCTGCGGCTCTGCCGGAGCTGAGGGTTCCCCGGCAAGCCTGCCGGGGCAAGGCTTGTCGGGAATGCCTGCTTCAACTGTACAGACCCTTGGGTCCGCAGGAGCAGACTGTTCCTCAGCATTTTGGTTGCTGATCTTGGGGACCTTGGCGGCGGCTTCGGGAAGATCCACCGGCAAGTAGTCACCGGAGACCAACTTCCTCTTCTTGCTCTGCCCAACTGATGGTGTAACAGATGGCTGACTTAGCTTGAGCACGAAGATCCCTGGTTCCACAGGTAACTTCGTTGCAGCACACTTTGAAAGGCCATCTGCGATGTCATTCTGAGCTCTTGGAATGTGCTCCATCTGTAGGCCTTCAAAGTGTTCTTCAAGCTTCCTCACTTCATCGACATAAGCTTCCATCAGAGGGCTCTGGTAACTCTTGTTTACTTGTCGGACCACCAACTGTGAGTCTCCCCGCACAATCAGCCTCTTGATCCCAAGTTCGGCCGCAATTCTGAGACCGGCAAGCAGACCTTCATACTCGGCAGTATTGTTTGTCGCTTGCTCCTTGGGAAAGTGCATTTGAACAACATAGTTGAGGTGCTCTCCGGTGGGTGATATAAGTAACACGCCAGTGCCGGCGCCTTGCAGCGAGAAGGCACCATCGAAGTACATTATCCACTCCTTGCTTGCTTCTTGGACGGGGATGCTTGTCTCTGGAACTTCTTCATCTGGTGTTGGGGTCCATTCCGCTATGAACTCTGCCAAAGCTCTGCTCTGTATGGTTGAAGTACTCTCAAACTTGAGACCAAAGCTTGACAGCTCCAGTGCCCACTCGACGATCCTGCCTGTTGCTTCTGAATTTTGCAATATCCTCTTCAACGGAAAGCGAGTGACCACTGTTATCTCATGTGCCTGGAAGTAATGGCGCAGCTTTCTTGAGGCCATGAGGAGGCTGAAAAGTAACTTCTGCACTCCAGAGTATCTTGATCTAGCCCCCTGCAAGAGGGAACTTACAAAATAAACTGGGCGCTGCACCATCTTCTTTCGCACTTCTCCTTGCTCTTGCGCAGACTTGTCCTTGTCGGGGCCAGAGCTTGTCGGGGAAGCCCCCTGCTTGCCGCTGGATGCGCTTGCCGGGGATGTGGGTTCCTCATCCGCCTCCCTCTCCGCTACTAACGCAGCACTAACCACTTGATTGGTCGCCGCTAAGTACAGCAGCAACTTCTCTTGTGGTTTAGGTGCGACAAGTATTGGAGTGGAGGATAGGTATCCTTTCAAGTCTTGCAGCGCAGCCTCTGCTTCCGGAGTCCATTTCATAGGACCTGCCTTTTTCAAGATTTTGAAGAAAGGCAGGGCGCGTTCTGCAGACTTTGAAATGAACCTGCTGAGGGCAGCCACACAACCAGCAAGTCTTCTTACGTCCTTGATGCGCTTCGGGGCTTCAATCTGCTCGATGGCTTTAATCTTGTCGGGATTGGCTTCAATCCCCCTCTGGGACACGAAGAACCCGAGAAGCTTGCCGGAGGGGACTCCGAAAACGCACTTCTCGAGGTTCAACTTGAGTTGTATCTTGCGCAGATTCTCAAAGGTTTCTTCCAAGTCTTGAATCAGGGTATCCTTGCACTTGCTCTTGACCACTATATCATCCATGTGGGCTTCTACATTTCTGTGTATCTGTGGCTCAAAAGCAGTGTGTACAACCCTTGCAAATGTCGAGCCCGCATTCTTCAATCCAAAGGGCATGCGTATGAAGCAATATGTGCCACATGGAGTAATGAATGCAGTCTTTTCTTCGTCTTCCTCAGCCATGAATATTTGATGGTAACCTGAATATGCATCGAGAAATGAAAGCAACTCACATCCAGCCGTGGAGTCCACAATTTGGTCGATGCGCGGCAAGGGAAATGGATCCTTGGGACATGCTTTATTCACATCGGTGAAGTCTATACAAAGTCTCCATTTCCCATTAGCCTTCCGTACGACAACTGGATTGGCCAACCACGTAGGATGGAGTACGCCTCTAACAAGGCCTGCTGCTTCCAACTTCTTGATTTCTTCGGCGATGAACTCTTGGCGCTCCACCGCTTGCTTCCTGACCTTCTGCTTGACGGGCCACGCATGAGGACAAACAGCAAGCTTATGCTCAATTACCTTCCTGGGAACGCCGGGGATGTCAGACGGTTGCCACGCAAACACGTCCACATTCGCCCGCAGGAAGGCAACGAGCGCGCTTTCCTATTTGGGGTCGAGTGCAGCACTGATGGTGAAGGTACCACCAGTGCCGTCCTCCTTGGTGGACACCTTCTTGGTTGCCGGTGGAGCTGCCATTCCCTTCTTGCACTTGCCGGTGGAGCTCGATGGTGCGTCCTCGACGGCAGCGCAGCACTCCGAAGAGGTGCGTTTGCCGGAGTGGGCTCCAGAACTCTTGCCGGACTTGGTCTTGATCTTCCCCCCGGGAGCTTCAGCGGCAAGTGTCTTGCTGTCTGCCGCGGCTGCAGCGTCCCGGTAGATCTTGTCGGCGCAGATAAGCGCATCCTTCTTGTCGCCGGGGACAGAGATGACGCTTATCGGCCCTGGCATCTTGAGCATGTTGTATGCGTAGTGGGAAGCTGCCCTGAACTTGGCGAGCGCAGGACGGCCAAGTATCCCATTGTACGGCAATGGGATATCGGCAACGTCGAATGTGATCCTCTCCGTCCTGAAGTTGAGCTCCCCACCAAAGGTCACTGGCAGCGTAATCTTCCCCTTCGGCTTGCTCCTTCCCGGGTTGATTCCTTGGAACGTCCCGGTTTCCTCGAGCTCGCTGTCGGGGATCTGCAGTTTCTTGATCACAGCGGAGGAAATCAAGTTGAGGCCGGCCCCACCGTCAACCAACATCTTGGTGACCTTGAGGTTGCGGATAGTTGGTGAAACCAACATGGGCAAGCACCCGACCGCGGTTGTGCGGTCAGGGTGGTCCTCGAGGTCGAAGATGATGGGCGTGCCGGACCATTTCAGCAACCTGCGCGACTCGACGGGTGGCTCAGCTGCATTCACTTCCCGCACCCATTGTTTGAGTTGGCGGTGGGAAGTGTGCAGAGAGGCACCTCCATCGACGCATAGAACTTCTGTGGCCTTCTGGAACTCCTGCTCGCTGTTGTCTCCTTCGTCCATGTCCTCGTCATCGTCTTCGTCTTCGTCCTTGCCGCGACCCCGGGGAGGTCTGTCTCCTTGCCGCTGCTTGGCCTTGCCGTGGCGTCCTCCCCGGCCATTGAACGGCCGCTTCTTGCTGGGTTCTCCTCCACTTCCTTGGGCCTTCTCGTTGTTGCGACGTTCGTATTCAGCCTTCTGCTGCTCTACGAGGTACTCTACCCTTTTGCAGTTTTGGAGGTCATGGCCCTTGGTGCGGTGGATCTTACAGTACTGCTTGTCGGAGCCGTCTTGCTTGTCGGCTGCCGCTATAGGGGCGGCCTCCTTGCCGGAGGCACCAGCCCGTGTCTTCTTGGTGGGAGCCTCCTTGCCGGACTGCTCGACAATAAGTACCTCCTTGTTCTTCTTCTTCCTGTTATTCCGCCGCCGGCCTTTCCTTGCCGGGGCGGCATCCTCGCTGTCACTTCCTCCTGTGCCGGTATCCTCTCCGGGGAGTCTCCTCCCCTCTTCAGCACGTGCACATTTGTCAGCCAGAGCGTAAAGCTCGCAGACGTCCCGGATCTTGGTCATCGCCATCTCCTCCCTCATCCGGCGGTTACGCACGTTCTGGTGGAACGCACTGATAACCGCGGCAGGGTGGACATCGGGAATATTGTGTTGAACACGGCTGAATCTTTGGATGTATTTGCGCAGGGACTCTCCCTCCTTCTGGGCAAGGATGTGGAGATCACTCTCCTGGCCGTGGGGTTTGTGGCCGCCTGTGAAGGCGCCAACAAACTGGTGGCACAAATCCGCCCATGAAGAAATGGAGTTCTCCGGCAAGTGCATAAGCCAAGACCTGACGTTTGGCTTAAGCACGAGCGGGAAGTAGTTGGCTAGGATCTTCTCGTCGCGTCCCCCGGCAGCCTGCACCGCAATGGTGTAAATGCTGAGGAACTCCGAGGGGTGTGTCTTGCCGTCGTACTTCTCGGGTACGTCGGGCTTAAAATTCTTCATGCTGGGCCACTGGACTTGCCGCAGCTCTTGGGTGAACGCAGGGCAGCCTGCCGCGTACGGCAAGTCGCCTGGTTCGCCGGGCGCGTGCATGTCGACAGCGGTCCCAGCGCGCTGGTCGGACTGTCTTCGGGCTTCTCGTCGACGCTCGATGCGGGTTCGAGCGTCCTCTTGTCGCCTGTCGTCGAGGACCTGGCGCTGATCGCGGCGAGCCCGCGGATCCGACGACGCCGTGGAGTCATCGTCGACGTTGATCCGGCGGGGCAGCGTTTTCTGCTTCCGCGGCGGGGAGTGCACGGTAGTTGCACCCCCGGCGGTCTTGTCTCCGTCGGCCTTCGCTTGGTCGATTTGCCACGGCCGTGAAGTAGCCGGCTGCTGCGGCGCGTCGTTGTTGGCGAAGGCGATGAGGCTCTGGATCGTCGCCCTCCAGTCTTCGGCCTTGTCCGCCGCTGGAGGGAAGTCGAGGAGCAGCTGAGCCTTGGCCAGGGCTTCTGCTGGAGAGGAGGGAAACGGTGGCGAACGGTGCGAGGAGCGGGACACGCTCGGACTTCTAACCGCGTTAGAAGGAGCATGTTCCCGTCCTGGCGACCGCGCCTTGCTCGTGCCAGGACGTTGGCCTTGAGCGTCCCGTGACCCGCCGGCCTGGCCACGTCCCAGCAAGCGTATGGTACCTCCGGTACCGCGTCGCTACTGATCTAGCACCTCCTGAGAGGGACGTGGTGCGTGCACGGACATCGAGGCCTTGGAGTTTGCCCGGTCGTCCGTCTTGTCCTTAGACTTGGTGGCGCCGTGAGTCTCCCCACCGGCGTCTACCCTTCCGCCGGCGTCTCCCCCACCAACCGTTGGCTCTGGTGGTGGTGGGATCGACGCGGACGGGCCTCCGACCTCCGAAGTCTTCTTCTTCAGAGGCATGTTGATGTAGTCGACGAGGTTGATGGAGCTGGTGAAGTTGCCGAAGGTTGCGCCCGCGTGAGCGCCGGATCAGGTTCGCACAACCTCGACGCCCCCTACCTGGCGCGCCAAAGATGTCGGGGAAACTGGACGCCCGCGAACACCTATGGGACCGGAGCCCCTTCTACGTTGCGGTAAGGGAGCAGAGGGAGCACGGAGAGCAGATCGAGGAGCACACGCGGGCAGTTTACCCAGGTTCGGGCCGCGATGACGCGTAAAACCCTACTCCTTCTTTGGTTGTATTGAGTTCTTGGGCTTGGGAGCTTGAAGATCTACAGTACTAGCTACACCGAGCGTGTGAGTGAGCGAGTTTCTGGGATCGAACCTCCTCTACGTTGTGCATGGGCCTCCTTTTATAGCTCAAAGGGGTCACCGACAGGTGTCAACGTAGAGGAGGGTAAAAATGTAAAAATGATGGTGGTTGTAACAGTGCATGAACCAAGGTTGTCAGAATCGCGATTTTGTTATACGATTCTACGACTTTACGATCCAAACTAACCCCTATGATTCTACGATTTTAGTTCATAGAATCTACGTTTCTACGATCCTGATAGTGAAGATTCTATGATTTGCGATCCTACCATCTGAGGTCCGATCCGATTCAAAATCACGATTCTGACAACCTTGGCATGAACAGTGTATAAATAGTGGTCTTCACCTAACCTTGACGGTGGGGGACAAATGCATTGAATGCCCGTCGCCGTCGCCCCAAAAAGCGTCCGTCCATGCGTCTCCGTTCGCCACGGCGATATCCTCGTCACCGCGGCTTGCCACCGTGTACCTCAGGCTGCACAGCCATCCGCCACGTGCCCCTGGAAGGGCCCCAGGGCGACGCGTGGCCAGATGAGCTGGAGCGCAGGCACACAGCATAAGTTTCCCCGGCAAGCACCTTGCCGGGGTCGCAACCTTGCTAGGCCTGGAAGCTTGTCGCTCTCCGGGCCCTGCCGGGGCGCATGATGCACCGCGATATTCTTCCTTGAAGTGCCGTTCTTTTGGCCTTCCTGGCAGGCTCCCCTTGCCAGGGTCTTGTGCTGGAATGATAACTTTGAGCCTGGTGCGGCCTTCCCGGCAAGCTCCTCTTGCCGGGGTCTTGTCTCTTAACTTGAATACTTTGTTCTTGAATGGTTTAAAAGGTTCTAGAGTGGGCTTTGGCGGGCGCGTGGTGAGCCAGACCACGGGACGCTGCTACTGCCCGTGCACAAGTCGGGATACTAAGGTACCCCTACTTTAGTACACCGACAGTAGCCGATCTGGAGCTCGGGGAAGACTAGCTAGGGGGAGCCAGAGCTCGAGGGGAGAGGGGAGGTAGCGGAGGCTCGCAGAGGGAGAGTAGGGGCTCGAGGGGAGCTGGGGTGGTCGGAGTCGACGGGGATCGGCGATGGTGTGGGGCGGCCGCAGTTGGTGGAGACGACGATGGCGACGGCTCGGTGTAGCCCAGCCTGCTACATTCCTTGCAGGCGAAGTGGGAGGCGACGACGCATCACCCGAACACGGCCTCACGGCGCGGGGACGACGGAGCACGCGATGATGCCGTAGGCCATGGCGACGGTGCGGTCGGCACGTGGATCTGAAGAAGGGGAGGCGGCGAGGGAGAGGAGTGTGGAGTGGGGACTAGCGTTTGACACAGGATCGCAGGAGGCCTTATAGGACGCCGGGGAGGTCGGGGATGGCCGCCACGCACGGATGGTGTGGCCATGGCCGACGGATGGACGCCACACTCCCCTGCCTCCCTGTAGCAGGAGATTAGGGATGACCCCAAGTGTGCTGGGCTAGCCACCTGTTGAAGATGGGCCAAAGTGCACAGTATAATAGGTCATTTGCCTTTTATGTCACTGGCTTTATATTTTAGCTACCAAAAGATTTTTCTCAAGAATGAGACTTGGCTCATAATTTGTGTTGCAATATTTGACACTGCCACAAGAAGTTTGAGGTTACTTTGAAAAGTTTAGAATCATGTTTTAATTTAAAAGGGTCATTAAGTTGTTGTTGGACCACTACATTAAATCCCAGGGGGATTTTGGAAACCCAAAAGAGGTTGTTTTCATCATGACAAATATTTGGGGATTATTTGCAACATCAAGAACATTTTTGTTTGCATGACAAAAGAGGTAAATACTCGACTTGTAATTCAAATGGGATATGGTCTTGATTTTCATCAAGTGGCAATTTAGTTTGAAAAACAAGATGACGTGGCATCATTAAAGGGGAGATCACTGTAGCATGATCCTCGGGGTGTTACAGGTTAGCCCCACTTTCGTTACAAATCATTTGTTAGATGTGATTCAGACACTGTCACGGTCCCAACCGATTCATACCACAACATTAATGAAACGCATCCTAAGACAGTGTCACAGTTTGTACCTACTATCTAAAAATGTTGCCATCTCATTAGCAGTGCCATTAGAAAATTATTTGGCACCGCTTCAGCAGTTTGTGCAACCAACTTTGGTCCACACATCCGAGAAGCCAAGCAGTAAAATACTAAACCTTCATGGCACAAAGGAACAAGGCATCAGAGCAACTAGGTGCTCCGGAGTCCGGGTTCCTAATTTTTTCTGCTTCATCGGCTTTGCCAGTGCAGGGCACCGTTGCGAAATGTAGGAATAGTTGTCGTTACATCGGTTTTGACATACATAGTGGACGGCCTTAGTGCTATTAGTTCTATGTTACTAAATTTGTGCATGTACACACCTGTTAGTATCAATTTGCTGTCATTCAAACACTGTCGCTATGCTGTTGCTGCTATATTTAGCTTTCTCATAAAATGTTGACTTTGTTATTTACAGTACATGAGTAAGAACTTGTAGCGTTATTGTAGTTAATTATAGCTTCTGATGTTTCAGAATTTGGTTGTTGTCTCAGTAGCAATTAATTCATTTGCACATTGATCTTTTTGAGAAGATATGTCATAATTAACCTATTTCTTTAGTTTTCAAAATAAGTATTTGTTATTTTCTATGTTTCTATAAACCCATTGCCCCTACAATTGTTACAGATCTAGTTTTAAATATTATAGGATGAACATAAGTGTTCTTACCTGGAGTGGGTTGATCAAGAGTGGCCACAGTGTTTGAAGATGTCCCTAGCAAAGCACTGGAGCATGTATGAGGAAGAGAACAAAGGTAGGCTTAGAGAAAATGTTGTCAACGCTGAAGAATATTTGAAGATGCGGGATAAAAAGTGGAAGGTGGAGAATTAGCTCAAATTTTTTTAATCAGACTTTACTAAGATGGTGTTGGCAAAGGAGGAGGCACTTTCCCAGTTGGCCAGTGCAAAACTGGTTCTTACTGAACTAAAAGCACAGGTGGGTAAGATGAGCCTGGGTGATCTCGATTAGGCAAATGAATATATCGTTATAATATTGTTCATATGAAGCTGAACTATCTATATGCTGTACTGTGCTGTTTTCAGGTAGCTATCGTACTATGATGTTAAAATGTATTTATGTGCCTGATATGAAATTGGCAAACATCTGTTCGATATGAAATGTGAATTTGCGTAATACTGGAATTATTAATTGTAAACTAATAAACCTGCTAAATGGATCATGGAACTTTGCAAACGGTTCTAGCTGTAAAAGCGCTTGTGATGGATGGCCCAATGCCAGACAGTTTTATTCATCAAATCATGTGTGATGTAGTTGAATAAAAGCAAACAATTAACCGAGGCAAAGCATGTGTCATAGTTACACCTATCACACACGAGCCTATACATAAAACTATGTGTGATGTACATGCGAACAGAAACATTTTTCCTGGATTGACTATGTGGGATGTACATATGAACGGAAATGTTTTCCCTGGATTGATTATGTAGGCGTACATAAGAAAGGAAAAATATTCCTTGGATTGACTGTGTGGAATGTACATAACAAACAGAAACATTTGTTTGGGACTAACTGTGTGGGATGTACTTACGACCGGAACTGGTTGGGCCTGTATAATCATATTTGATCGCTCGCCCGTCACACACAACCTCATTTTGCCGAGCATGTGTGTGCTAAGAGAGCCTATCCCCGACGGTTTTTGGGTCATGTGGGAAAGACCCCCTATCACAGTCACTCACTAGGCTATGGTCACAGTCACTCACTAGGCTATGGTTCAGAACGTCATCGCGTAAAGGAGTTAAAAACCGTTTGTATAGCACCTCGCTGTACCAGTGCAAGATTCGTGCAAAATTTTCTTGTCAAATTTCTTTTTTTCTCTTAAATCTCGGTCAAGTGAGAGATAGGCACACCTTCAAGCATATATAAAATAATCATGGGCTCGGATGCCGTTAATGGAGAAGTTGGGAGAGAGGTGCATGGTGGATATGGAGGTCAAAGGTGCATGGTGTGACAACTCTTGTTCCAAAAATGACTTTGTTGGTTGTTAATGTGTGCACCTACTCAATTCGGCCAAATTTTTTTCCACAACATGTTGGTGCCATGTCATGACACCAAGCCAATTTTCATGATTTTCAAACGGGTTTTAGATTTACACGAATTTCAAAACCAAGCTTCGCAATGTTTCTGGCCAAGCTACGACCGAGATGTGTGAATTTCATTCCCATTTCTTCCATGGGACCTATAAATTCACCCAAAGACACACATGTGATTTCTCAACCAACTTTGGTGCACTGGAGCATGTGGTTGTAGTTCAAATTTTAATTATGCACATTAAATGCCTAAAAACTCAATTAATGTTAAAGAAAGGCCAAATGAACCCGGAATAATTCCAAATTTTAACACGACACTCATATAGTTATATGTTGCCCCTATAGAAAATCAAGGTGGGGGGGGGGAGGCAGCGTATGTCGTTTCCCACACGAAGGGGACTTGTTCCCTCTCGGAACCACGAGCCTTCTTGAGAGAAGCTCCGGTTTGCAAGAAACTGTTGGGGAACGTTGCATGGGAAACAAAAATTTTTCCTACGCTCACCAAGATCAAACTAGGAGATGCATCTACGAGGGGAGAGTTGGATCCACATACCCTTGTAGATCGCTAAGCGGAAGCGTTCAAGAACGCGGTTGATGGAGTCGTACTCGCCGTGATTCAGATCGCTGAAGATCCTAGCACCGAACGGACGGTGCCTCCGCGTTCTTCACACATACAGCTCGGGGACGTCTCCTCCTTCTTGATCCAGCAAGGGGGAAGGAGAGGTTGATGGAGAAACCAGCAGCACGACGGCGTGGTGGAGATGGTGGTGGAGGAATTCCAGCAGGGCTTCGCCAAGCACTGCGGAATTGACGAAGATGTTTGTGGGAGAGGGAGGGCAGCGCCGAGGCACGAACGTGTGTGGCTGCCCTCCCTCTGCCTCTCTTTATATAGGAGGAAGAGAGGGGAGGGGGCGCCCCTAGGATTCCCCCTAGGGGGCGGCGGCCAGGGCAGATGGGGGGGGCGGCGGCCAGGGCTGCGGCCAGGGCTAGGGTTTCCCCCCCCAGGCGCCTTGCCCCCCAAGTGAAGGGGTGCGGCTGCCCTAGGGGGGAACCAGCCCCCATGCGCAGGTGGGAGGGCCCAAGGGGGGGCGCACAGCCCCATGAGGGCTGTTGCGTCTCCCACTTATGGCCCATAGGGCCCGCAACTCTTGCCGGGACCCCCCGAAACCTCTTTCGGTCATCCGACGACTCCCCGATGCTCCCCGGAACACTTCCGGACTCCGATCACTCTCATCCTATATATCAATCTTCGTCCCCGGACCATTCCGGAGACCCTCGTCACGTCCGGGATCTCATCCGGGACTCCGAACAACCTTCGGTAACCATGCACTGTTCTCACTAACAACCCTAGCGTCACCGAACCTTAAGTGTGTAGACCCTGCGGGTTCGGAAACTATGCAGACATGACCGAGACACTCCCAGGTCAATAACCAACAGCGGGATCTGGATACCCATATTGGTTCCCGCACGTTCCTCGATGATCTCATCGGACGAACCACGATGTCAAGGATTCAGGCAATCCCGTATACAGTTCCCTTTGTCTCGTCGGTATGTTACTTGCCCGAGATTCGATCGTCGGTATCTCCATACCTAGTTCAATCTCGTTACCGGCAAGTCTCTTTACTCGTTCCGTAATACATAATCCCGTGACTAACTACTTAGTCACTTTGAGCTCATTGAGATGACGTATTACCGAGTGGGCCCGGAGATACCTCTCCGTCACACGGAGTGACAAATCCCAGTCTCGATCCATGTCAACTCAACAGACACCTTCGGAGATACCTGTAGAGTACCTTTATAGTCACCCAGTTACGTTGCGACGTTTGGCACACACAAAGTACTCCTACGGTGTCAGTGAGTTACATGATCTCATGGTCATAGGAACTTATACTTGACATGCAGAAAACTATAGCGATAACTGATACGATCAAAAAGCTATGTTTAACGTTTGGGTCTCGTCCATCACATCATTCTCCTAATGATGTGATCCCGTTATCAAATGACAACTCATGTCTATGACCTGGAAACCGCGGTCATCTTTGATCAACGAGCTAGTCCTGAAGAGGCTTACTAGGGACACAAAGTTTGTCTATTTATCCACACATGTATTTAAGTTTCCAATCAATACAATTATAGCATGGATAATAAACGATTATCATGAACAAGGAAATATAATAATAACTCTTTTATTATTGCCTCTAGGGCATATTTCCAACAGAAACTTATACCAAAACTTGTCCCAATTTGGCCAAAATTTTGAACACATCATCTTGGTGCCATGTCAGGACATCATGCCAAGTTTCATGATTTTTAGAGAAGTTTTGGATTACAGGAATTTAAAAACCAAGCTTCTCAATGCTTCCGGCCGAGCCACGACGCTGAGATTTTTGAATTTCACTCCCATTTCTTGCATGGGACCTATAAATTCACCCAAAGACACACATGTCATTTTTTAGCCAACTTTGCTGCACTGGAGCATGTGCTTGTAGTTCAAATTTGAATTATACACATTAAATGCCGAGTAAGTCAATTAATGTATAAAAATGTAAAATGAATCCGAAATAATTCCAAAATTTAACACAAGACTCATATAGTTATATTTTGCTTCTATAAAAGAAAATCATAGGGGGTAGGAGAGCGTATGTCGTTTCTCACACAAAGGCGACACGTCCCCACTAGGAACCACGAGCCTTCTCGAGAGAAGTTGTGGTTTGCAAGAAGATCCAAAACGTGTCCCAATTCGGCCATTTTTTTACCATAGCATGTTGGTGCCATGTCGTGACACCATGCCAAATTTCATGATTTTCAGATGAGTTTTGAATTGATAGGAATTTAAAAACCAAGTTTCTCAATGTTTCTGGCTGCGCCACGATGCCAGGATATTTGAATTTCACTCCTATTTCTTGCATGGGACCTATAAATTCACCCAAAGACACACATGTGATTTTTCAACCAACTTTTCTGCACTCACTAGTAGATAAAGGGTCTTTAGCCCCGGTTCATTTGGGCCTTTTAGCCCCGGTTCTGGAACCGGGACAAGAGGGTCGGTACTAATGCTCTGACCCTTTAGTCCCGGTTCAATCCAGAACCGGGGCAAAAGGGTGTCCACGTGGCCTGTGCACCGAGTCCAGGCAGGAGGGGCTTTAGTCCTGGTTGGTGGTACAAACCGGGACCAAAAGGCATCCACGCGTCAGCATTTCGGTGGCTGTGGTTTTTGTTTTTTTTGAAAGGGGAGGGGGGGTTTTAGGTTTTGGGGGTTAATTTAGGTGTTTCATATATTGTGTTAGCTAGCTAATTAATAAAGAGAAGTGATCTCTCTTATGTCCGTGCTTGGTCGACGCTACATACTACACATACGTATATAGAGAGGACTAGAGTCACGCTAGCTAGCTAGCTAGCTGCTAGCTACTAAGAAAACGAAGGAACAGAAGATCTCGTATAATCAACATATATATATATGCATACAGAGAGAAGTAATATCGACCACCTCTCCTTCTCCGAGAGATTGGTCGAACAACAAGTTCTCGTATATCTATCCGACACTACCGGGCACATATATACAATAATTATCTCTTACAAAAATAATCTCCTAACACATGGATGCATGGTCCACATAGTATTCTCCGTCTTCAGCGATCACGTGTTCAAGGAAGAATGCCGCCAATTCCTCTTGAATTGCTCGCAGACGATCTGGTGTTAGGAGTTCATTCCGCATCCGAAACATCTAATTTGAAGTAGGGGGTCAATGCATGAAATGATGCTATAAATTTGTGAATATTATTGATTGCTTACGCACTTCAAATTGTTCATCAGTGTAGCCCCGCTCATAGGTCGTGTGGTGGATGGACTCGCAAATGTAGTATCCACAATAATCATTCCCGGGTTCCTGCCACAACCACTTTACAAGAAATAGAGGTCAATCAAACTGATAAGCAAGAATGCCAAATTGGTATTGATGAAACTAGCGCTTGAATCAAGATATAGGAGATGCGCGCGCGGAACATGCTACTATATAGTACTTACTTTCGGGTATCTAAATTGTAGCTTCTTCGGCAGTCCCGGAGCTTTTTTGGTGAATTTTTTCCAAGCCCTGCCAGACAAAGAAAACAACTAGTTGATATCAGAAATGAAGTTGCTGATATATATGCATGGTGGATAATATTGATCGATTTAACTTACCTGGCTAGCATTTGAGTCATGTTCGCATACTCCTCGGGATCTTTACGTTTAGAGTCGAAGACAGTTACTACTCCCTTCTCAAGCTTAATCTCTAAGAGAATATAGTGGAAGCTGCGCACGAATGCATGAGATTATCAATTACATCACTAGCTATAACCTTGACTGATATATAAGGGAAACCAAATATGCACAAGACATTATTAACACTCACTTGAAGTTGTAACGAAAGAGTATTATATCTTTGTTTTCATTTACCACCAACGATCGTAGCAAGTTGGTCTCGGTATCGTCGGGACGCAATTTAACCTCGGTTGCATCTATGAGGTATGTGTTAATAAACCCAATATCACCTACTTGTCTTTTCTTCAATTCGACGATCTTCAATCTGCATAATATAGTGAGGATAATTATAAATACATGCAATTAATGAAGATCAGCTATATAGAGAGACTTAATGACAGAAGTAGTACTACTTACAGACAGTAGCAGGTGACCGTTGCTTTATCGAGGGCCAATTGATTGAAAAACTGATAGAACTCCTCAAATGGAACAGGCAACAGGTCAATTCCAACGAGGTCATGCTCCGGTTTAACTCTCAAATACAAGTTATTCCTCCCCCCAGACTCTCTGCAGATTTTCATGTACCAATCATGCAATCTTCGCATATTCGTTGATAGAGATCTTTCATTTTTGACGAGAGGCTTTTTGTACTCGTATCTTTCTATCTGCACTTCCAAGAAATCATAGTGTAGATCGTCGGACGCGTAATCTGCAAGATTGGTATAACCGGGCACCATCCTCGGATCATTAGCGACCATGTCGCTAGACACCTTGAGCGGGGGGCACGATTGGTTCGCTTGTTCGCCGAGCTGGGCAATTTGTTTCCCAGCTCGTCCTTCTGCTAACCTCTGATCACTTTTTGTACTTCAGGACCGCTTGGCATCTTGAAATGTCTTTTGAATAATGCGGTCATAGTTGCCCTTCGGCTTACTTTTCGCTGGTTGCTTCAGGGCAGCAAGAGTGCGCTTTGCTTTCACCGCATCTATCTTCTCCTCCGGAGGTGGATGTCTCTGTGCTTTCAACCCTTCAAAAAAGTCCTTCACTTCGCCTTCAGCGATCTTCATGTTTTCCTCGTCGGACCTCTCGTACGGTAACTTCTCTAGAGGCGTGAGAGAAGGACCGAATCTGCATCGCCTCCCGCCTCTGGCTGTACTGGTAGACGTCGCCGGACCAGACGAAGCGGCTGTCTTTTTTACTTGCTTAGGCGCCAGAGCAGGAGCAGCCGGAGCGGCGGCAGGTCTCTTCCGCCCTTGCTGATTAGGCGGAGAAAGAGGAGCAGGCTGTCTGCTCGGGCGCGCCGGTGGCGAAGGAGGCGGAGTGCCGCCACGCGCCGGCGGCGAAGGAGGCGGAGTGCCGCCACGCGCCGGAGAAGGAGCCGGAGTGCCCTGATGGTCACTCGCCGGAGACGAAGCCGGAGTGCCCTGATGGTCACTCGCCGGAGGAGGAGGCGGTGGAGGAGGCGGAGTGCCCTGACTCGTCGTCGTCGGAGGAGGAGGCGGAGGCGTCCAGTTGAGAATGTTGATTAGGTCCTTCCACCATAGGCATGGAGTCTTCAGTGAAGAACCCAGCCGAGTCTCCCCTTCACCGGTAGGGTGGTCAATCTGGAGCTCCTCAAATCCCTCCGTTATTTCGTCGACCATCACCCTAGCATATCCTTCTGGAATCGACCGGCAGTGAAAAGTGTCGTCGGGTCCAGAAGGATAAACAGAGCCAGCAGCCGCCTTGACCTTCAGATTCATCCACTGTGCCATAAGGTGGCAATTTTGTGCCTGCGTGATAGCATCCACAGGATTCCTGGCAGTAGCCGTCAAGGCAGGCTCTGGCAGGTCGGTGGAAGCCACGCTGCTTCTCCGCTGAGATGGCGGGGTACCTTCGGGGGAAGCTTCGGCAATTCTTTTCTCCCGATTTGCTTCCCGTTCCTCTATCGCTTGTATTCTGGCCCGCAGCGCCTGGATTTCGGTCATCTCCATTTTCTTCCTCCTGTCGTGGCATTTGTAGCCTCCTGCGTCCGGAAACCCAGCACGCCACAGAAGGGAGCCTGGCGTGCCTCGTGTCCGTCTAGGGTGCTCAGGATTCCCGAGGGCCATTGTCAGCTCGTCGTTCTCTCTGTCGGGGATGAACGTCCCTTCATGCGCTGCTTTGATATACTGCCGCATCTTCCTGAGTGGTGTTTCCAATTGCTCGTTCGTCCAAATGCACCACCCTGTTACAGGGTCCAAGGTTCCGCCAGCCCCGAAGAACCAAGTCCGGCAACGTTCTGGCCAGTGCATTGTCTCTGGTTCGATCCCTTTCTGAAGCAGATCATTCTCAGCCTTGGCCCACTTAGGCCGGGCTACGAGGTAGCCGCCCGACCCCGTGCGATGGTGATGCTTCTTCTTCGCAGCATTTATCCGGTTTGTCTCCGACATCTTCTGACTCTTTTCCGACTTCTTATGGGCCACAAATGCGGGCCAGTCATCTTTGATCTTCTCATATATGCCCACGAATTCTGGAGTCGTTTTATCTCTGACAAACGTATTCAGTTTTTTCTTCCATGCCCTGAATTGGTCTGCCATCTTCGAAAGTGCAGCAGACTTGATTAACTCCTCTTTAACTGGGTTCGCCGGATCAACCTCTCGCGGTAGGACGAAATTTGACTTCAGCTCAGTCCAAAGATCTTCTTTCTGCATATCAGTGACATAAGTCACCTGAGCGTCGTTTGCAGCCGGCTTTAACCATTGATGGATGCTGATCGGGATCTTGTCCCTAACAGAACCCCGCACTGATTAACAAATGCGTTCTTTGTGCGGATGGGTGCAATCGGCTCGCCGGAGCGCGAGATTTCTGAGATCTCAAACTTTTCATCCGGCCTCAACTTTTTCTTCGCTCCTCGTCTCTTTACCGAAGATTTGCTCGATCCGGAGGGCTAGAAAAAGGAACAAAGACGAGAGTTAATGAATGAATCAATTAACTAGTCAGCACATGCTTAACTAACATATATACCTCCTGGCCGGACTCGGTTCGGTCACCGGAGCCAGCATCACGGTCTCCTTCTTGCATCGGCATTGGGTCACCGGAGCCGTCCTCACGGTCTACTTCTTCCATGTGCATTGGGTCACCGAATTCATCAATATCATAGCCTAGATCTTCTAGCCGCAGCTCTTGTTCGACCTGCTCATCGGTGTCATTGAGATACGACAAGACGGCATTTTGTCCGTGTGCGATTATGTCCATCAACATCGCTTCTTGTGCTAGGTCTCGGGTGTTGTCGTCCATTGTTTCTACAAATATTTACAACATGCCAATTATTATTCAAACATGACAGATGGATATATTAATGGCAAACGTAGAACTAGCTTCAACCCTCGACTGCTCGGCGATCCACAAACCCTAGACCCCCTCATGTCACATTTTGTCTAGCTAGTGTCAAAGGATTCAACAAAACCAATACTTCATCATTAGGCAAAAGTAACAGTAGCATGATGGTACGAAGCTCTCCAAAGTTGTTTTGGAACAGAGTCCCAGATAAGATAATTCGTAACAAAAGACGGATTATCCTATCAGGAACTCCGTTCCAAAATAACTATGCATAACTTCGTACAAACATGCCCCGGTTACTTCTGGCAAATGATGAAGTCATGGAATTCTTCAATACTTTGACACTAGCTAAGCAACCTCTCTCGACCCCTCGACCCCCGACTTCTCGGCGATCCACAACCCTAGTCCCCCTCATGTCACCTTTTGTCTAGCGTCAAATGATTCAACAAAACCAATACTT
>LR738714.1:862774304-862787030 GCA_902687465.1 Secale cereale | reverse complement strand
TTCAATACTTTGACACTAGCTAGGCAACCTCTCTCGACCCCTCGACCCCCGACTGCTCGGCGATCCACAACCCTAGACCCCCTCATGTCACATTTTGTCGAGTGTCAAAGGATTCAACAAAACCAATACTTCATCATTAGGCGAAAGTAACAGTAGCATGATGGTACGAAGCTCTCCAAAGTTATTTTGGAACGGAGTCCCAGATAGGATAATTCGTAACAAAAGACGGATTA
The DNA here is from genome assembly GCA_902687465.1 of Secale cereale. Classification (NCBI taxonomy): domain Eukaryota; kingdom Viridiplantae; phylum Streptophyta; class Magnoliopsida; order Poales; family Poaceae; genus Secale; species Secale cereale. The sequence goes on along the minus strand of LR738714.1, from coordinate 862,786,797 downwards.
TTCTATCAGGAACTCCGTTCCAGAATATCTTTGCATAACTTTGTACCAAAATGCCCCGGTTACTTCTGGCAAATGATGAAGTCATGGAATTCTTCAATACTTTGACCCCCGACTGCTCGGCGATCCACAACCCTAGACACCCGACTGCTAGGCAACCTCTCGACCCCTCGCCCTTCGGCCTCTCGGTCCCTCGACGACCCTCGACCCCTCGACCTTCGGCCTCTCGGTCCCTCGACGACCCTCGACCCCTCGACCTTCGGCCTCTCGGTCCCTCGACGACCCTCGACCCCGGCCCCCCCTAATGTCGAAGTTATCGGGGAGGGTGTATATCGACATAGACATATCCGATAAAAAAAGAGGAAGAAGAAGAAAAAAGGAACCGCTAGAGGAGAAGATCGAAGAAAAAAAAAGAAAAAAAAAGGAGAAGAAGAAAGGAATAGAGGAGAAGAAGAGAAATTCTCTTCTTCTCCTCTATTCCTTTCTTCTTCTCCTCTTTTTTTCTTTTTTTTTTCTTCTTCTTATTTATTTCTCCTCTTCTTCCTCTCCTCTTCTTCTTTCTTTCCTCTTTCTTATTTTCTTCTTTCATATCCTTCATTTTCTAAATTTGTAACTTTTCCATATATAAAACTTTCTATATATATTTAGCATATATAAACAAAAAACTATATAGCCACATACACATATATATACATCACATATACACACATCACATATATACAGCAACTTCCTAAGAAAAAATATATTTATATACACATAAATATATATTTAACATATATATTTAGCAAATTCTAAGAAAAAAAATAGATATACACATACATATAAATACAGCAACTATATATACAGCAACTATATATACTGCAATTTATATAAACATAAAAAAATATACACATATATACATATATACACAGCAACTATATATATATACAGCAATATTAAACATAAAAAAAGGGAGCCCTCACATCGGCAGGGCTAGGCGGCGCGACGGCGGCGGGGCGGGCGGCGACGAGGCGGCGTCGGGGCGCGGCGGCGCGACGGCGGCGGGGCGGGGCGCGCGGCGGCGCGGGGCGATGGGCCGGCCGGGGCGCGGCGACGGCGCGGGGCGCGGCGACGGCGCGGGGCGGGGCGACGAGGCGGCGTCGGGGGCGACGGCGACGGCGACGGGGCGACGGGGGCGACGGCGACGGCGACGGGGGCGGGGAAGGAGCAGAGGGAGGCGTCGGGGCGGGGAAGAAGAAAACTGCCCAAATTTTCGCAAGTGTTGGTTACATAGGAGGGGCATTAGTCCCGGTTGGTGGCTGAAACCGGGACTAATGCCCCCTTTAGTCCCGGTTGCTGCCACCAACCGGGACTAAAGGTCCCTTTTCAGCAGCCCAAAGGGCGGGAAGGAGGGGCCTTTAGTCCCGGTTGGTGGCAGCAACCGGGACTAAAGGGGGGCATTAGTCTCGGTTTCAGCCACCAACCGGGACTAATGCCGCCCTTTAGTCCCGGTTGGTGCCACCAACCGGGACCAAAGGCCCTGTGCTGGCGCGGGTGCGGTGGGATGTTTAGTCCCACCTCGCTAGCTGAGGGAGCTCGAGAGTGGTTTATAAGGGCTGCTGCTCCCACCCTCTCGAGCTCCTCTCAAATGCAGGCTTCTGGGCCTAACTCTGCGCGCTGCCCTGTGAGCTTGCTGGGCCTTATATTACAGGTGGATCCTGTGCTATAGGCCTTGCAGGCTCACTGGGCAGCGCCCAATTTTTTTTTCCTTTTTTGCTTTATTTATTTCTAAGTTTTTTTTGCTGTATTTAGAGTTGCTTTATTTATTTTATTTTCTTTGTTTATTTCTAAGTTGTTTTTTGCTGTATTTCGAGTTGCTTTATTTATTTTACTTCCTTTATTTATTTTCTTTGTTGCTTTATTTATTTTATTTTGTTTATACTTACAACAAAATACTTATTGTTGCTATTTATTTCTAAGTTGTTTTTTGCTGTATTTAGAGTTGCTTTATTTATTTTCTTTTCTTTGTTTATTTCTAAGTTATTTTTTGCTGTATTTAGAGTTGCTTTATTTATTTTACTTTCTTTATTTATTTTCTTTGTTGCTTTATTTATTTTATTTTGTTTATACTTACAACAAAATACTTATTGTTGCTATTTATTTTTCAAGTTTTTTTGTTTTATTTTCTGCATTATTTATTTTCTTTTGTTATTTGCTTTATTTTTTTAATTCTTTCTGGTAAAACAAATTAAAAACTTTCTCTGTTAGTGCAAGTAGTATTGAAATTTGAATAGTACAAACGGACAATGGTATCATACTCGTTTGTTACAAAGTTGGCATGGTATCATCATAATAGTTGTGGAAAAAACTCTTCACTTTTTCTTCGCTTGTGTCATTTGCTTATTGCGTCGTAACCATGGATAATCTTCATCGTTTATCAGGATGCTTGGGTCAGCCTTGACTTTGAAGGGAGGAATTTCATGAAACTTTTCATAATCTTCAGACATGTCTGTCTTGCCCTCCACTCCCAGGATGTCCCTTTTTCCTGAAAGAACTATGTGGCGCTTTGTCTCATCGTATGATGTATTCGCTTCCTTATCTTTTCTTTTTCTCAGTCTGGTAGACATGTCCTTCACATAGATAACCCGTGCCACATCATTGGCTAGGACGAACGGTTCGTCAGTGTATCCTAGATTTTTCAGATCCACTGTTGTCATTCCGTACTGTGGGTCTACCTGTACCCCGCCTCCAGACAGATTGACCCATTTACACTTAAACAAAGGGACCTTAAAATCATGTCTGTAGTCAAGTTCCCATATGTCCACTATGTAACCATAATATGTGTCCTTTCCCCTCTCGGTTGTTGCATCAAAGCGGACACCGCTGTTTTGGTTGGTGCTCTTTTGATCTTGGACAATCGTGTAAAATGTATTCCCATTTATCTCGTATCCTTTGTAAATCAATACAGTCGAAGATGGTCCCGTGGACAACAAGTACAACTCATCACAAACAGTGTTGTCACCTCTGAGACGTGTTTCCAACCAACTGCTGAAAGTCCTGATGTGTTCACGTGTAATCCAGTCGTCGCACTGCTCCGGGTGTTTGGAGCGCAGACTGTTCTTGTGTTCATCGACATACGGGGTCACCAATGTAGAGTTCTGTAGAACTGTGTAGCGTGCTTGAGACCAAGAATATCCGTCCCTGCATATTATTGAGTCCCTTCCAAGCGTGCCTTTTCCAGTCAGTCTCCCCTCGTACCGCGATTTAGGGAGACCTATCTTATTAAGGCCAGGAATGAAGTCAACACAAAACCCGATGACATCCTCTGTTTGATGGCCCATGGAGATGCTTCCTTCTGGCCTTGCGCGGTTACGGACATATTTCTTTAGGACTCCCATGAACCTCTCAAAGGGGAACATATTGTGTAGAAATACGTGCCCCAGAATGACAATCTCGTCGACTAGATGAACTAGGACGTGTGTCATGATATTGAAGAAGGATGGTGGGAACACAAGCTCGAAACTGACAAGACATTGCGCCACATCACTCCTTAGCCTTGGTACGATTTCTGGATCGATCACCTTCTGAGAGATTGCATTGAGGAATGCACATAGCTTCACAATGGCTAATCGGACGTTTTCCGGTAGAAGCCCCCTCAATGCAACCGGAAGCAGTTGCGTCATAATCACATGGCAGTCATGAGACTTTAGGTTCTGGAACTTTTTCTCTGCCATATTTATTATTCCCTTTATATTCGACGAGAAGCCAGTCGGGACCTTCATACTGAGAAGGCATTCAAAGAAGATTTCTTTCTCTTCTTTCGTAAGAGCATAGCTGGCAGGACCTTCATACTGCTTCGGAGGGATGCCGTCTTTTTCGTGCAAACGTTGCAGGTCCTCCCGTGCCTCAGCTGTATCTTTTGTCTTTCCATACACGCCCAAGAAGCCTAGCAGGTTCACGCAAAGGTTCTTCGTCACGTGCATCACGTCGATTGAAGAGCGGACCTCTAGGTCTTTCCAGTAGGGTAGGTCCCAAAATATAGATTTCTTCTTCCACATGGGTGCGTGTTCCTCATCGTCATTCGGAACAGCTAGTGCGCCGGGGCCCTTTCCAAAGATTATGTGTAAATCATTGACCATAGCAAGTACATGATCACCGGTACGCATGGCGGGCTTCTTCCGGTGATCTAACTCGCCTTTGAAATGCTTGCCTTTCTTTCGACATTGATGGTTGGTCGGAAGAAATCGACGATGGCCCAGGTACACATTCTTCCTGCACTTGTCCAGGTATATACTTTCAGTGTCATCTAAACAGTGCGTGCATGCGTGGTATCCTTTGTTTGTCTGTCCTGAAAGGTTACTGAGAGCGGGCCAATCGTTGATGGTCACGAATAGCAACGCCTTTAGGTCAAATTCCTCCTGTTTGTGCTCATCCCACGCACGTACACCGTTTCCATTCCACAGCTGTAAAAGTTCTTCAACTAATGGCCTTAGGTACACATCAATGTCGTTGCCGGGTTGCTTAGGGCCTTGGATGAGAACTGGCATCATAATGAACTTCCGCTTCATGCACATCCAAGGAGGAAGGTTATACATACATAGAGTCACGGGCCAGGTGCTGTGATTGCTGCTCTGCTCCCCGAAAGGATTAATGCCATCCGCGCTTAAAGCAAACCATACGTTCCTTGCGTAATTTGCAAACTCCTCCCAGTACTTTCTCTCGATTTTTCTCCATTGCGACCCATCAGCGGGTGCTCTCAACTTCCCGTCTTTCTTACGGTCCTCACTGTGCCATCGCATCAACTTGGCATGCTCTCTGTTTCTAAACAAACGTTTCAACCGTGGTATTATAGGAGCATACCACATCACCCTCGCAGGAACCCTCTTCCTGGCGGGCTCGCCATCAACATCACCAGGGTCATCTCGTCTGATCTTATACCGCAATGCACCGCATACCGGGCATGTGTTCAGATCGTTGTATGCACCGAGGTAGAGGATGCAGTCATTAGGGCATGCATGTATCTTGTGCACCTCCAATCCTAGAGGGCATACGACCTTCTTTGCTGCGTATGTACTGTCGGGCAATTCGTTATCCTTCGGAAGCTTCTTCTTCAATATTTTCAGTAGCTTCTCAAATCCTTTGTCAGCCACAGCATTCTCTGCCTTCCACTGCAGCAATTTCAGTACGGTACCGAGCTTTGTGTTGCCATCTTCGCAATTGGGGTACAACTCTTTTTTGTGATCCTCTAACATGCGATCGAACTTCAGCTTCTCCTTTTGACTTTCGCATTGTGTCCTTGCATCGACAATGACCCGGCGAAGATCATCATTTGGTTCCTCTTGATCTTCAGCAGCTTCACCCGTTGCAGCATCATTGGGCACATCGTCTGGTTCCTCTTGATCTTCACCAGCTCCCCCCATCGCAGCATCACCGTATTCAGGGGGCACATAGTTGTCATCGTACTCTTCTTCTTCGCCGTCTTCCATCATAACCCCTATTTCTCTGTGCCTCGTCCAAACATTATAGTGTGGCATGAAACCCTTGTAAAGCAGGTGGGAGTGAAGGATTTTCCGGTTAGAGTAAGACATCGTATTCACACATTTAGTGCATGGACAACACATAAAACCATTCTGCTTGTTTGCCTCTGCCGCATTTAGAAACTCACGCACGCCCTTAATGTACTCGGAGGTGTGTCTATCACCGTACATCCATTGGCGGTTCATCTGCGTGCATTTATATATAGTTAAGTGTGTCAAAAACCATTACATAACATATCATAAATAGATAATTAAGTGACCAAATGGATAAAAGTTCATCATCACATTAAAACCAAAGTACATACATATATAGTTCTCATCTAACAACATATAGCTCTCCATACATATCGAAACTATGTAAAACATTTCAACGCGAAAACAAATGCTATCATAATCGCAACCAAGGTAACAATTGATCCAACGGCATAATGATACCAAGCCTCGGTATGAATGGCATATTTTCTAATCTTTTTAATCTTCAACCGCATTGCATCCATCTTGATCTTGTGATCATCGACGACATCCGCAACATGCAACTCCAATATCATCTTCTCGTCCACAATTTTTTTTATTTTTTCCTTCAAGAATTTTTTTTCTTCTTCAACTAAATTTAACCTCTCGACAATAGGGTCCATCTTGATCTTGTGATCATCGATAACTTCCGCAACATGGAACTCCAATTCCATCTTCTCCTCCTCCATTTTTTCCAATTTTTTCTTTAACGAAATGTTTTCCTCTTCAACTAAATTTAACCTCTCCACAAGAGGGTCGGTTGGAATTTCCGGTTCAACTACCTCCTAGACATAATAAAACATCTATGCATGTCAGGTTGGTTGGCATAACTATCATAAGCACTAAAACAAATAGTTATAAATTAAAGATAATATACCACATCGAATCGTAGACCGGACGAGGGCCCACGTGGGCGGATATCAAAACCATCGCACTATATAATAATAAGCAATAATAAACGTAAGAAAATTAGACAAATATCTATCTAAAGCAATAATAAAAGTAAGAAAAGCATGGACATAACAAGAGGCTCACCACGGTGGTGCCGGTGACGAGATCGGCGGGGGCGATCGACGGCGGCGAAGACGGGGACGGGACGTGACGGACCGCTAAACCTAGACAAATCTCGGAGAAAATAGAGCTTCGAGAGGAGAAAAGCTTAACTAGTGTGGCTCGGGCATTCCACCGAACAAGTTGTGTGCATAGGAGGTGAGCTAGAGCACCACTAACCCCTCTCCCCCTCGGCCAGAAAAAAACAGAGCAGTGAGCTCTGCTCTTGAGTGAGGGGGTTTATATAGGCAACTCACTGGTCCCGGTTGGTGCGACAAACCGGGGCTAAAGGGGTGCCTTTGGTCCCGGTTCATAAAACCAACCGGGACCAATAGTGGTGGGCCAGGAGCAAGAGCCATTGGTCCCGGTTTTTAGCTCCAACCGGGACCAATAGGTCCAGACGAACCGGGACCAATGGCCCACGTGGCCCGGCCGGCCCCCTGGGCTAACGAACCGGGTCCAGTACCCCCATTGGTCCCGGTTCTAGATTGAACCGGGGCTAATGGGCTGGACCAATGCCCTGTTTTCTACTAGTGACTGGAGCATGTGCTTGCAGTTCAAATTTCAATTATGCACATTAAATGCCACTAAAGGGGCGGTCATACACTTGGAGTAACATGCAAGACGATCCCCTACTCGAGCTGATAGATTGGTTCTTCTCCTCAAGCCACTTGACCCAAACATACCTGAACACAATGGCTACTCCCCTTGGCAAACCAGTGTCTGATCACACCCCGTGTGTGGTTAACATCGAGACTTCGATACCCAAGAGCAAAATATTCCATTTTGAGAATTACTGGACTAATCATCCAGGTTTTCTTGAGGTGGTGCAGACATCCTGGAATAAACAATGTTATGCCAAGAACAGTTCTGCTCTCATGTGCAAGAATATGAAAATGCTGAGATATGATCTCAAGAAATGGAGCAAAGGGATTTCGCGCCTCTCGATCCTCATTCAAAACTTCAATTGGGCCCTCAATGAGCTAGATGGGCTGGAAGACCAGCGACCTCTCACTGTACCAGAAGGAAACTTTAGGATAATTGTCAAAGCCCACCTTCTCAAACTCCTACGTTACCAAAACCAATACTGGAGGGAGCGATGTACGATCAGATACATTAAGTTTGGGGAAGAAAACACGAAGCTCTTTCATGCCCTAGCTACTGAACGTTATAGGAAAAACTACATCTCCTCCTTGAAGCTCCAGGATGGCTCGGTGGTCACAGACCATAACTCGAAGGAGGCGGCCCTGTTCACCACTTACAAGGAGAGGCACGGGGACTCTTCTACCCCTGCAATGAAATTTAATCTAGCCTCAATCATCAAAAAACTGGACGGACTTGAAGCTTTATTAGCCCCCTTCACAAATGCTGAAATAGATGGAGTGGTCAAATCCATGCCATCAGACCGTGCCCCCGGCCCGGATGGTTTCAATGGATGCTTCATCAAAACCTGCTGGCACATCATAAAAAAGGATTTTTATAAGCTCTGCGATGACTTCCATCATGGCAACCTTGATCTCACTAGTATCAATGCGGGGTTCATTACCCTAATCCCGAGAACTAACTCGCCAGAATCAGCTAATGACTTCTGCCCGATCACACCTTTGAACTGCTATCTGAAAATCATCACCAAGGTGCTCGTGACCAGGCTACAGAAGCTGATTCTGAACATTATTCACAAGAATCAATATGGTTTCCTACTTACCCTTACTATACAAGACTGCCTCACGTGGGCCTTCGAGTATATTTATCAATGCCAAAACTCCAAGAAACCTATAGTTCTGCTCAAGCTTGACTTTGCCAAGGCTTTCGATACCATCAACCACTCTGCTATAATCAAGATAATGGAATAAATGGGATTTGATGACCGCTGGCTTGGATGGATCAAGAACATCTTCGGATCCGGAAAATCTTCGGTGCTTCTGAATGGGGTTCCGGACCGACACTTTGACTGCAGCTGTGGTGTACGGCAGGGCTATCTGCTCCCCCACTTCTATTCGTGCTGCAAGCCGACCTGCTGCAATCAGCCATCAATAACGCGCATCGACGTGGGCTAATTGATCTGCCGATCCCCTCGGGTGCAGGAATGGACTATCTCGTGGTGCAATACGACGACGACACCATCCTCGTGATGCCGGCGAGCCCGGCGCAAGCGCGCACTATGAAACAAAATTTGATAGACTACGGAAATTCTATCGGGCTCAAAATAAACTTTGGCAAGTCTATACTGGTACCACTCAATGTGGATGAAAGTCTGACCGCTGATCTGGCCCAAATATGGCAATGCTTTGTTGGAGCGATGCCCTTCACGTACCTTGGATTGCCCATGGGGACCACTAGGCCCACTGTGAGCGAGCTCTTGCCGATCGTGGAGAATGCAAAACACAGGCTTTCCTCCTCGCTGTGTATGATGAATCAGGGGAGTAAGTTAACCTTTCTTAATTCGCTGATCACCTCCCTCTTGATTTACCCCATGTGCACACTCAAGTTTCCTCTCAAGTTGATAGAGCACTTGGACAAGATTCGACGCACATGCCTCTGGCGCAAAAAGACAGAACAAGGTGAAACATGCAACCCCTTGGCTTCCTGGGACCTGGTATGTAGACCCAAGAAACATGGAGGGCTAGGGGTCCTCAATATCAAGGTCCAAAATGAAGTGCTGCTCCTCAAATTCCTACACTGCTTCTACAACAAGAAAGACACCCCGTGGTGCACCTTGATTTGGGACGCATACTATGAACATCAGGTCCCACACGCTGCGGATATCTGCGGATCCTTTTGGTGGAGGGACGTGATGAAACTAAGTGACACTTACAGAGGGATCACTAAGGTTGTGGTAGGGGATGGCTCGTCGATGTTTTTCTGGAAAGATATGTGGCTGGATGAGACTCATGAGTTGTCACACCCACGGGCTTTCTCCTTCACCACGTTGGAACATGCATCTGTCAGAGACTTCTTATCCATCACAAACATCCAACAGGGGTTCCACTTGCCCCTCTCTCAGCTGGCTCACGATGAGGTACTGGATATTCAAGATCTCACAAGAGAGATCGAACCTGATGATGCCCACAAGGATTCGTGGGTCTGCTTGTGGGATGGACAGTACTCCTCCAGAAAATACTACAGAAACTACTTCAGAGAAGTTGTGGCGGATGCAGCGTTCGGCTGGATTTGGAAGTGCAAGTGCACAATGAAGATAAAGGTGTTCGCGTGGCTGGTGCTGGCGCGTGAACACTAAAAACATGCTTAAAAGGAGACACTACACCATCTCGGACGGGGTGGAATGTGTGTTGTGCACAAGAGATGTGGAGGAGACCGTCGAGCATCTGTTTTTGACTGTCCCTTCAGTAGAGACTACTGGAGGGAGCTAGGGCTTGAATGGACATATGGAGGGAACCGCCTAGAAATCTTGCACTCTGGACGACAGCGATGGACGAGGCCCATGTTCATCGAGATATTCCTGACGGCGACTTGGAGTATATGGAAGGAACGCAACAATAAAGTGTTCAGTAGGACACTCACCTACTATCGTTGATTGTTCAAAAAAAAATGCCATGCGTGCCGACCGCCAGATCTTGGAGGAGCACCTCATCTTCGAGGCCACCTCGACGCCGTCACGCGGTTGTCTACTTTAAAATACAGTTTTTGGTGTTTTCTCGAGGCCACCGGCCGTGCCTTCTAGTGATTTGTCCTCTGTAATGTTAATGTGCAATCTGATATTCCGAGATGTAATGTTCAGTTAATAGTTTGGTCCAACAATTGCTACATTTCCTAGCAGTTCTCAAGCATTATTGGTTTCGTGAACTGTCTTATCTTCTAGTATATGTTCTATTTTGCAATGTTTGGCTCAGTTAACTATTTTGGTTCATTTGTTATTCTCTCCAACTAAATGCTTGATTCAGTTCTGTATTTTGATGTTCATTTGTTGTGGGTACAGTTTTGTATTCTTATGCATGTGAGAAATAAATCGAATTTGGTTGTACTCAATACATGAGAAACATATATAATTGCTCTATTTCCAAGTTGGTTAGCATGCTTGGTTAGGTTATCTGAATTTTCCATGCGGCTCGACTTAATCTGTTGCATCTACAATTTGTTTATTTTTCATTAACATATTCTACTGATAGTATGCCAACTCTTAGTTAACCTAATGAAGATCTTCCTTATATGTGTTGCAGGGAAAGAATGAGAGGCACTGAGGTTTACCATCAAGGTTTGCTCATGTATGGTCCTTTCACTATAATAGCACATTATTGTGCAATTTCAGGAATCATTCTAATATTTGGGTTTTTTACAATTTGGTCTTGCACATGTAGGTCCTGCTGTCAGAGGCTTAGACCCACAGTTCGACCCATTTTGCATATGGGGAAATGAGATGTCCATGAATATCAGTCAAGTCAATAAACTCATAAATATTGTTAGGATAAAGAAACATGCGACAAATAACAACAAGATCTTTGTTTGCACAATGAAGAAGACATCAGTCAACTATAGGATGGTATTAACTCTTTTACCTTGTTTTTTCCCTTGTGCCATTTCAAAATTTATAATAACTATTTATGCATATCTTTGTTTTCAGTACTTTCCAAAGCAGTTCACCGATGATTACCTCTTAAACCACCTACATGGTCAAGAGGCGACGAATGTATTCATTCAACACCGCGGTACAATATTGAAGTCTTTCTCAAGGGGAAGAAAGCTGAGCGAGTAATTATCCATAGCCACTGGCCTAAAGTTGCAAAGATATTTAACATCACTGAAGGCTCAATATCCGCCTTCCGCTTCTGCAGTTTTCTAGATGAGATTAATCTGTCTATTTACCATGCATGATGGCACTTTTCAAAGGTTTTTCATGTTGCATGTGAACCTTGGTGCTGTTGTTTAATGTCGTAGTTAGATATATGCCTATATGATGTAACTAAGTGCTGAAGCTATCTGATGTAATTCAATTATGAAATCATGTATGTCCTTCTACAAATATGGAATATATGGTGTGTTTTATAAGAAATGTCAAATTAATTACTACATATATTATCAATAATAGGCCAATTAGCGTGCTTATTGGGGTTTTCTATTGCAAACGGTTTCTTTGACGACACTCTGGGTGATGAACTCAAAAGACCCACACGGTTTCTAGAAAGTACACGTGTTGGATCAATTTACAATCCCACACGGCTTTGGCAGGAGAGCCGTTTGCGTTAGGTCACCTCGCACAAACCATTCTACATAAAAAATTGTGTGTGATATACCTACGAAAGGAAACATTTCTCTAGGACTCATTTGTGGGATGTACTTACGAACGGAAATAATTTGGCCTGTATAAGTGTATGCGATGGCTAGCCCGATCGCACACGAGTTCATTTTGCGTATCGTGTGTGACCGAAGAGTCTAACCCCGACGGGTTCTGGATCGTGTGTGAAGGACCCCCTTGTCGCCCACACTCACTAGGCAACGGTTTAAAATGCCGTCACCGAAAGGGGTCAAAAACCGTTTGTATAGCACATCTCTGCACCAGTGAAATGACATAAAGGCAGTTCAGTAGTAGTTCAGAAGCAAACGTTTGGTTTCATCATAGCAATGAAGAAATTAAGTTCACAAACATCGATCATATAGATCACATAAAGACAGCGCACTAGTAATTCTGAAGTAAAAGTTTAGCTGTATCATGAGCTGTCCTCGCCTTCCAACATCTTTGTGAACTCGGCTTGGGGGGGGGGGGGTCCTCGCAGATTACACTCTCGGCGGCTGCTCTAGTGATCTCAGTGTTCTTGTGCTCTGAACATATGCTGCAGCACTCTTGACGTATGCCGGAGTGCTCTCGATGGCTACTCGGGTGCTCTCACATAGGTGAGCATGATCTCCGTGTACTCAGCCATCCTTGTGATGATGTCTATGACTGTAGGAGTTCCGTTTCGAGG
>LR738714.1:862736476-862769210 GCA_902687465.1 Secale cereale | reverse complement strand
CCCCCCCCCCCCCCGCGCGTTTGCGGATGGATGCGGTGTCCGTTTTGCGGGTCGGCATTGGAATGTGCTGAAAATCACATTCTATGTTTCTCCCCTAAAAATATGTTCCATGCCCCTATAAAGTTTAGATTTTATGTTTATCGTGCTAAAAGACAATTTCATGCATCAGTACTCTTTCATTTGATAGAAGTGCGGAGCTTAAGTATACGACAATAACACTTCATGATCCAAATAAGGACAATTCAACATGTGGTAACCTAATTTCAACATTTGTCAAACTTGAATATAAGTGGAGCATAGTGGCACGTGAAGCACGTTTTCTCAATTTTTCGCCCGTTGCAACGCACGGGCATATGTACTAGTATATATATATATATATATATATATATATATATATATATATATATATATATATATATATATATATATATATATATATATATATATATATATATATATCTTTCCCTAACAATAAAGCACGGATTGACTTTGTCGGGTTCACTGTCACAATGCGCTTTCTTCTCTTGTCATAATACGCTTTTACGATTTGTATGGACAAAGTCGTAATATAAACGAGGTGGTACTAATAGCATATTCGTCCGTCCAGATTTGTGCCATCGGTCAAGTAAAACGATTAGTTCATTGGGCTTATTTTGGGCTAACGAACCCAAGTTGGCGGCTGGGTCATGTTCCTACATTGGGCTCTTCCTGCGCTGCCTCCTCTGTCTCTTCCCCCCACTTCATCCTTTTTTCCTAAAGAAGAAAAATCCAATCCTAATTCATCTACAACTCAGAGAAGATTTCTATTACAAATCGAAGAACAAGGAAATCCATCAGTTAATTTGTCTTCGATCCAAACCACGCCGTCAACTTACAAACGATGGGGCCGCGTCGTTGGCGGCGGCGGAGCACGAGTGCGACAATGGCAGCCCGTGCGCTGGCGGTGCTTTGCCTCAACCACGCGCCGGGAGTGCATCTGTGATGCGTGCGTCTGTGAGGTCGTCCGGTCCCTTTTTCCGTGAGTGCGTCTGTGATGCGTGCATTGCCACACCCAGGAGGGGTCTCCGCGATGAAGCCGTGTCCCGCGTCTTGCGGTAGTTCGTGGTTTGCGCGGACGCTGCACTGATGTCGAGCTCCTCCGCCGCTGCAAACGCACTGGTGCTCCTAGGCGATGGTTCATGCGTCGAGCGAGTATTGCGTCCGTGGACGAGAAAGATGAGAAAGCACAGCTGGACTGCTCGAGGAAAGCGGGCTATGGAGGAGGGCAAGACAGTTCTCCTGGAGGCGCACGTGGTTGTGGCGCCACACCATGGCCGTGATCCCCGTGGACGTGGTGTTGTGCTTGACTGCCTGGTTTTGTTCGGCGTGTGGATGGCGGCGTGCCTTTGGTTTAGCTTCAGCTGTGTGCAGTGGCTAAGAACATTATTCTGATATCGTAATTATAAGCTATTACGTGCATGTGCATGGTTCTCTTGTCAGCATATTGCCCATGAAGGGCTTATATGTCGTCTTATTGTGCCAATTGGCCAGCCATTAGCAAGATCGGTCTATTATCTTCAGTTTTAACTTCAAGATAATCTGAATGATTTTCAAATATACTGTGTTAATTATTCTGGCAAAATGTAGGCGGGAGTGTTGCATAGAAAGTCCAGTTCTGGTAAGTAACTTACTTGGCTTCTAACATGTGGACGACAGCTTGCTTCACTTTTTTTACCATGCACACTAAACATGTTTCATTAACTCCAACAACGACTTGATTCTGCTTCTCAGATGCAAGATAATGTTCACTTGAAAGAGATGACTATGAGGTACGTGCAAGTGCAAGGGTGCAATGGCAGGTATCCATATCTTATACCTTTTTAACATAAAAGATGCTTGCATGTTTTTCTTGATTTGATTTATTTTGTATGTGCAGTATCAATTCGGTCAATTTGTTATTCATTCGAAATGACATGAAAACGAATGTCCTATAAGTGAGTTGAATCTTCGAAGTGACATGAAAACGAAAATGGTTTTAACTTCACTACATATAAGTGTAATATTAAATCTCATGTTTGATACTGACTTATGTACCAAAGCTTATGTTAAACATGAATAAATTCTTTTTGGTTGCATTTAATATCGCTGTATAATACTAACATCTTCAGTTACTGAACATGCATGCAAGCATAAGTGTTCATGTAGGTAAAATATTGATGTTCATTTTTTATGAATACCACTTAATGAGTTTTCACTAGATATAGGTGACCGTGTGTGACGAATGGCAAGGTGTTCGGTCAGATAACCTGGGTCTGTGGCCGAGTAGGTGGCTCTCACCTCAACTACAGGAATATCACCAAAGCAATTGATAGTTGGTCGGTCACTAACCCAACATGGTTTTAATCGTGAATTTAATTTTATTCTTTTAGTTTTTTTCTTCTGACCAACAATAGTAGTTCTTGATGTTGTATTAAGATTCCAACAAGAATCTATAAAGGGCTCTAAGGGATAAGAAGAAAAGAAATGACTCGCAAAGCAAAGCGAACTTCGGATACTACTCATCTGTCAGAAGACCAAAATATACACATACAAACTCCCAAACTTGCATGCCAAAGAGCTTTCTTCTGTTTAGAACTTAATAAGGTACTTGATCATTTATTCTAAGTTCATTAGTATGATCATTTTTTGTTTGGAACGATTGTTAAACTATGTTTGTTCTAGGAAGTGCTATATATTTGTCTCCCGTGGCAGCGCACGGGCATATTTCCTAGTATATATTTATATCTGCATGGCTTTTGTAATTACTTTCATAGTAGGCCGGGCACATGCGCGTGCATCATCAAAATTTTCTATTGTTTTCTTTTATATGTTGTTAAATAAACATTATTTGTATTATGGAAGTCATATTCTTATTTCTGTTGTTTTGTCCTCGGTAAGAACTCAAACAAATCCTAGAGAAACTTTTTATATCCGTAAATTTTAGCATGTCAGGATCAGGAACATAACTGTAAAAACAATGTATTGTTTTTCGTATTAATAATTTTTTATTTTTGCCTAACTTTAGTTGTATGAATTGCTCCGAAATTTGTTTTTGAATTTTTGTTGATTCCCCTGGCCGGTTCAAGCAAGCGTCTACGCGGTTGGAGCACCGAGCGTGTCTTCCATGGCACCGCCAGAGATGTGCGAAGTTTGCGGCACTACCACGCAGGGATCGCAACGTCATGTCTTCTCGTCATGATTCGCCGGCCATCATGTAGATGGGTCCGAGAAGGCATGAGAGATATGATCGGATGGGCTGCTGGTCAGAAAGAACGGAGGTCGAGAAACAAATATATAGCTGTAGAAAAGAAATGAGGTAGAAGGAAGGGGCTAAGCGGTGTGGTCCCACAGCCACCAGGCACACACACACGGGCAAGAGCCGCAATGACGCGATGCGTTTTCGGAGGCGACCGGTGCTGCGTGTTGCCGGTCGGCCGGCTTACAACATTTTCCTTTTACAATTCCTTTGCTTTTCCTCTGGCATCAAACACTCAATGCTAATATCGCAGAATTTAAATGGGCGTAATGCCGCTTCAATCCTGTATTTTTCTATTCCCTCGTGTTGAGAATCCCGTGAATGAAAAAGGGACCTATCAACTTTAGGTTTGGCAGACAGAGACCATTAATATTGTGATGTGGATGAAGCGGCTACCCATCAATGGAAATTAAGAATGAGTCCATGCTCATCTGAATGTGGTTCAAGAATTGATTATGTTACAAAATCAAGCATGTTGGTACAGAAAAGCAAGAAAATCATTTCCCTCACAACGGCATGGATAAGCGATAAGCAAGACAGTTTCTTCAGTTTGCTTGTATGCATGGGCTCTCTTTGCTAGCTACGACCATGCACCTTTGTAATAAAACCATCTCCTTCCTTCATACAAATGAAGGCATCGGTTTGCTGCTCTTAGTCAAATAAGAAATATTAACCTGTTGGGAAGAGCACCTGAATACTATCCTGTTCAACCACAATCGGAGAAGCTCCCGAGTGTCTTCCTGACGCATCTCTCCAGATGGCAGCTGCAGAACCTTGATGCCGATTTTGGAGACAGCACTATCAACTTTTTTTAAGCACTACTACTATCTTGTCTTGCACATCAGCGGGCTAGTTTCGCCCAGCAAGCCCATACATTTATTTAAGCCTATTCATATATCCGGAGACGATGGGTTTTTTTCACGTGGTGATCGATGGGATGTTAGGGCAACTCCAACGCACGACCCCAAACGAATGTCCACTTTGTCTGGAATTCGTCCTTTTTGGGGGTGGGGATGGGGCCATGTCCACCTGGATTTCGGTTTGCGTCGACCGGGCACCGAATAAGCGGCCGCATCTTCGGCCTCATCTCATCCGCCGGAGGCAACTACAACAAAATGAAGCATAGGAAAAATAGTTTAAATCAAACATATGTTCAAAATAGTCTTTCGTTACAATCTAATTAAAGTTTTAAAATATCAAATAGTGTTACAAAACAACTCAAAGTTTGTGCACATGAAAAGAGATTAAACCCATAGAACTATTGATTGCCAATGTGAGCCCACATGTGCTCCATCAAGTCATCTTGCAGCTGTGTATGAGTGTTCCGATCATGCAATTCACGAGGAAATTGGACAAACTATGGCCACCGGGTCTGTCTTTATCATATATTAAAATTCAAACATACCTTGGTGCAATTTATTTACCTTTATTTCATCTTGTGTTTTTGTCTATCTATCAGTCACTACGAGATTTGATCCTTGCAATTAACTGGCCAGAGATCGACAACCTCTTGTTTGCGTTGGGTGCAAGTATTTGTTATTTTGTGTGTAGGTGCTGTTCACGAGGTATTGTGTGGTTCTCATATTGGATTGATAACCTTGGTTCTTAACTGAGGGAAATACTCATCTCTAATGTACTGCATCATCATCTCCTATTCGAGGAAATCTCAACGTAGCTCACAAGTAGCAATGACCCAACACAAAGGAAGGAGGTCTTGACCGATGCCAAACACACAAGACGGATCATCGAACAACACCGCACTGTACTTGCCAGGGGCAGCCAACAGTAAATCCGAACTTGGAGCCACCAGACTTCCAGAAGGTGCGCCACAGGCAATAACCATGTATGTCGCCCTAGATGATCACCATTGCACTCTGTAGGAAGCATCGCTCCCTAAAAAGACTACCTCAACAATTGGGGGAGACTAGTGTAGGATCTCAAATTAAATGAGATCAATTTTAAAAAAATACAAAACATCTTCAACCATTATAAAAAAATATAGACACACACATCAATGGTTGACGTAGAAGCTCGAAAAGTTCTAGCTCCTAATTCGACCTACACTAGTTGAAACAAAAAAGACAAAATCATATGTGAATAGTGTCAATATACTATTCAGATGGGATCAACCGGAAAGTGGAGCTTGCGGCGGTGATAAAATATTCTGTAAATATGACGGAGTGTCTCAGAACTTATAGGAATTTATGACAGTGGAATCGATGTAAGGCAGTGCAGGTGGGCCCCACACGGATAGATGGTGCGCCCTACCCCCCGGGTGTGCAGGCTGGCCTTGTGGGCTCCTAATGCTTGTCTCGATCTCTTCCAAAGCCTCCCAGGTTTCTTTTTGCCCAGAAAAAAATTCGTGTTAAACCAGGTAGTGATTTGGACCTCCTTAGATACCGATTCCTTTACAAACCAAAACAAGCAGAAAAATAATTAGTCTAGAAAAAATAATATAAATTACTTGTAAAAGTATATAAAAGTGATAATATAATATAATGAAACAATAAAAAAATTATAGATACATTTGAGACGTATCACGTCGTGCATGATCCTCGATGGTGATGGCGATGGCTATGACGATCTATATTTGTGGTAGCTAGGGCTTAAATATTGCTGGCCTGTATATTTTGACGATGTGGTATATATATACTAACCCTTCACGTTGATGGCAAAGTTGCGGTGGTAGGATTACACCCTCTTTTGGATGTGGTAGGATGACATCATACTAGTGGCAGGATAAGATTGCTATGCCCTATGATCATGCACGCTTTCTTATGTTACATGTCTAGTATGCTTCATTGCTTTCTGCTTGAATTGTTGCTCTTCTCATGGTAGGAGAGGTCATATGCGGTGTAAAAATGAAGGGTTTTAGGGGCTTACAATTTATGCGATATGTGTGAAGAACAAGTCAACCGTTACCCTACAAAGGGTTTAAGACTAGGCAGCAGGTAGTGGATGCTTACTCCAAGTTTGTGGACAAGTATGCAAGCAATGTTGAAGTAGGCTGTAACGCCCCGGACACACCCGCCGGTGGTCGTTACTCCTGGCGGGATCTAGACTGGCCCCACATATCAATACTAGTCTTTTCTGCGCACTTTGTCCTCACTCGTGCGCACCCGAGAGCAACTTCCCGGTCGATCACCCATCCTGAAACTACTCCAAGCTGAGCACGCTTAACTTTGGAGTTCTATCCGAATGGGCTCCCGGAAAAGAAGGAATTCCTTATTGATATGAGTAGTCTATCATCCCTAATAAGCCAGGCCATCACATACACCCTCACTCAGAGGAACCGACGTCCTCGTCGGGCCACAGGAACGTTCCCTCTTGGCACAACCGTCTGTGCTTCCAGGACAGCACATGTGCCATGCCGTGTGCCACGACGGGTCACAAACGTCATGCACAACACGACTGCATACTGTCCGCAAACATCCATGTAACCGTGAGGGTCGGCTCTGATTCCAACTTGTAACGCCCCGGACACACCCGCCGGTGGTCGTTACTCCTGGCGGGATAAAATTGTACTAGATTGAAATATGCAAATGAAACGCAACAAGTTATTTTTTTTGTTTTTGATAATATACATCTGAAAATAAAAGTTGCAAATAAAGAAAAATGCAAAAGGCAATGTAGATCTGAAAGTATATGAATGGAAAATAGACCTGGGGGCAGTAGTTTTGACTAGTGGCTTCTCTCAAGAAAATAGCATGCGGTGGGTACACAAAATATTGTTTGGCAATTGATAGAAATGCAAATAATTATCAAGATATCCAAGACAATGATCATGTATATAGGCATCACGTCCAAGATTAGTAGACCGACTCCTGCGTGCATCTACTACTGTTACTCCACACTTTACTCCAGCATGCATCTAGTGTATTAAGTTCATGGAAAAATGGAGTAATGCAATAAGAACAATGACATGATGTAGACAAGATCTATTCATGCATGTAGGAATAGACCCAATCTTTTTTTCCTTAAGAGCAATGATACATGCTTGCCTTGCTGCCCCTTCTCTCACTGGGAAAGGACACCACAATATCGAACCCATTACAAAGCACAGCTTCCCATTGCAAGGTAAATAGATCTAGTTGACCGAATAAACCCAAATATCTAAGAAGAAATACGAGGCTATAATAATTAAGAATGGATATTAAATCAAGGCAAATCTGATCATAAACTCACAATTCATCGGATCCCAACAAAAACACTGCAAAAAGTCATTACATCAAATAGACCTCCAAAAGACCATTGTATTGAGATACAAAGAGAGAAGAACCCATCTAGCTACTGCCTACGGACCCGTTGGTCTATGGTAAACTACTCATGAATCATCGAAGAGGCACCAATGAGGATGATGGACCCCTCCATGATCTTGTCCCCTTCTGGCCGAGTGCCGGAAAAGGGCTCTAGATTGGATCTTGTTCTTCAGGAACGTGGTGTGGCTGGAACAAAATTTTGTCGACTCCGTGGGGTTGCTGAAATATTGGAGTACTTATAGAGAGAAGAGGCGGTGCAAGAGGCCATCAAGGTGGCCAGAATCCACCTAGGCGCGCCCTGGTGTGTTGTTTCCCCCTCAAGGCACCCCCACTTGCTTCTCTGGCCCATTGGATGTCTTCTTGTCCAAAAACAATCCACAAAAAGTTTCGCTGCATTTGGACTCCGTTTGATATTGATTTTCTGAGATGTAAAAAACAAGCAAAAAATAACAACTGGCACTTGGCACTACGTCAACAGATTAGTCACAAATAATAATTGTATAACATCCAAGAATGGTAATATAATAGAATGGAACAATAAAAAATTATAGATACGTTGGATACGTATCATTATCACCAAGCTTAATTCTTACTCGTCCTCGAGTAGGTAAATGATAAAAAAGGAATTTTTGATATGGAATGCTGCTTATCATGTTCATAACATATTCTTTTCTTTATAGCATGGTCATTTGGACTTTTATATGGTTCAAAGCAATAGTCTAGTTTTGACATGAAGACTTTAATACTCAAACATATCAACAAACAACCATGTCTTTCAAAATATCAATACTAAAGTAAGTTATCCCTAGCCCACCATGCTCAATCATTGATCAATTCATGCAACACATCCAAATATTTGCTACATCCAATGCTCAAGTGTGATAATAGTGTTCCGTAGTTGGTGCTTTATAAGAGAAGATGGAGACTCAAATAAAAATAAAAATTGCATAAAGTAAAAGATAGGCCCTTTGCAGAGGGAAGTAGGGATTTGTAGAGGTG
The DNA here is from genome assembly GCA_902687465.1 of Secale cereale. Classification (NCBI taxonomy): domain Eukaryota; kingdom Viridiplantae; phylum Streptophyta; class Magnoliopsida; order Poales; family Poaceae; genus Secale; species Secale cereale. The sequence continues at coordinate 862,760,678 of LR738714.1, read as the reverse complement.
CTACAGCTCAAAGCTTAAATTGAGAGATAAAATTATTTTGGGTGGCATGCTTTTCCTGTCAACGAGAACGACTTAGAGTTCCCAACACTTTCCATGCTAGATATATCATAGGCGGTTCCCATACATAAATTAAAGTTTATTCCTTTGTCCACCAAACTTTCACAAGCTATGGCTAGCCGTATCGACGGTTTCCCTCCATACCAAAACTTTCCAAGGAATTTATTATCTGACAACATAAAATAAATTTTCTTGTTCATTTCGGGACTGGGAATCCGTATTACCGCCATACTCCCATGCAATGACAAGTGAATAAACACACGTCTTGAGAATAACACATGTAGCATGAAAAATATTAGCCACCCCTCGCCGTTTCATGAGCGGTACGAGCACACAAAAGTGAAATTTATTTAGAAATTAGAGTTGGCACATACAAATTTGCTTAGAACGTCAAGGAAGTAGCGCATATAGGTAGGTATGGTGGACTCATGTGTCATAACTTGGGTTTTAGGATTTGGATGCACAAGTAGTATTTGTACTTAGTGAAAGGTGGAGGCTTGCAAGAGATTGAGAAGCATCCAACCATGGAACGAAAACCATCATAAGAGAACATTAAACATAACTAACATCGAATAATGAAACACAAGTAGGATATAATTTCATCGCATGACTATTGACTTTCGTGCTTGCATACGGTATCACAAACCTTAACATGAATATTCTTACTAAAACATAATTACTCATTAACATGGATCACATATCACTATCCTCATATCTCAAAACTATTACAAATAATCAAGTTTATTTTGTCCAGTGATCTTCATGAAAGGTTTTATTATATCCCCCTTGGATATCTACACTTTCGGACTAGTTTCATATGTTGCTTTTGATAAGCTCAAGCAAATATAAGTGAAGAACATGAGCATCATAGTTCTTTCTCTCAAATTAATCTAAGTGAAGCATGATAGACTTTCTTCAAAGATAGCAAAGCACACCGTGCTCAAAAAGATACAAGTGAAGCACTAGAGCAATTCCAAGGCTCTAAAAGATGTAAGTGAACCATAGGAGCAAGCATAACATAATTTGGCTCTCTCTAATAGGTGTGTACAACAAGGAAACTTATTAAAAAATAAAAAAAATAAAAACAAACAAAGACTCATATCATACAAGACGCTCCAAGCAAAATTCATGATATGTGACGAATAAAAATATAGTCTCAACTCTCAAGTAAAATACCGATGGTCGATAAAATAAAGAGGGGATGCCACTCGGGGGCATCCCCAAGCTTACCTGCTTGATACTTCTTGAATATTATCTTGGGGTGCCTCAGGCATCCCCAAGCTTAGTGTAATGCTCCGGATGTAACACTTTCCCCTTTTGGATATATAAACTTTGGCTTCATCAGTTCCATTCCGGGTTCTTCGTCTTTTCGGGTTTTCGTCGTTTTGTCGTGTGCGTGTGTGCATTCATCCATGTCATGTTGTCATGTGCATTGCATTGCATTTGTGTGTCAGTTGCATCCGGTCCCACTAGTCTCTTCCCGTTGTCCGTTTCGAGTTCCGACGCTCTCACACGTGCCCGTGGCATCCCGGAGTCCTTCTTTTGTGTTTGGCCGTGTAACGTTTCCGTAATGGCGTGAGACTTGTCGTGCGACGTTTTTTTGATACGTGTAACCCGCCTATCAAGTTTCGTCGCGTTTGGAGTTCGTTTGGTACTCCAACGGGTAACTTCGTGGGCTAAAAGTACCTCCTCTTTGAGGCCCAGAACCCCCCTCCAACAGCCCAACAACCCAGCTCAAACACTTCCCATCATCTAGGCCGTTCATTTGTGATCGTGTGGCCGAAAACCGCTCCCCATTTGGACTCTCCTAGCTCCTTGTGCCTATATAAACGTCCACCCCTCCAATTTTGCGTCCAAAACCCTAGTGCTTCCACCGACGCCGCACAGTGCTTCCACCGCCGCCGCACAGTGCTTCCACCGCCGTCGCACAGTGCTTCCACCGCCGCCGCGTAGGCCCGCAGGCCCAGCGCCGGCCCGCAGCGCCGCAGATCCGGGCCGTACGTACCCAGCCGCGCCCCCGCGCCTTCGTCCCCGCCGCAGGGAGCTCGCAGCCGCCGCCGCCGGCCGGAGCACCGCCGCGCAGGCCTTCTCCGACCCCGCCGCCGGTCTTCCTCCGGCCCCGAGCCATCTCCGCCGCCGCGCGCTGATACGTCCAAAACGTATCTATAATTTCTGCTTGCTCCATGCCACTTTTGGGTGATATTGCTATGATACTCATACACTTCCATACACTTTTGATCATATTTGGACTAACTTACTAATCCAGTGCACCACAGTGCCAGTTTCTGTTTTCGGCTATTTTTGTATTTCAGGTTTTCACGTTTCGAGAACTACCCAGAAAAATCCAGAAAAATTATATAAAAAATCAGCGATCCGGAAACAACACTGCGTCTGAAGGGCAGCATGGGGGGGGGGCATAGGGGCTCCAGGCGCCCTATGGGCGCGCCCCCCTGGGCCGCGCCGGGGGGGCGCCTGGGCCCCCCGAGGCTCCCCCAGTGCCCTACTTTGGCATATATTTAAAGGGTCCTCCGTAACCCTCAGAACATGACTTCTTTTCGCGATCCCATCTCTGTTCCGCCGCCGCCGCCGCTTCCAAGATCGGGAGCACCAGGAGAACTCTTCCCGGCACCCTGCCGGAGGGGAGGATCACCACCGGGAGCTTCTCCACCACCATGGACGCCCCCCGGATGACTCGTGAGTAGTCTCCCTTGGACCATGAGTCCATGACCAGTAGCTATGTGATGTTCTCCTCCCGTTCTTGTGCTTCACTAATTAGTCCTCGTGAGCTGCCCTACATGATCGAGGCACCTATGTAATCCTTATGCTGTTGCTATGTTGAGTTTGCTGGGATCCGATGGATTATGAGATTATGTTCAGATTGATCTTGAGTAATATATTTGATTCACCTCTTTTATATTTTAGTTCATAAGTAATTCTTGCATGTTCTCCGTTGTTATTTATTGCTTTGGCCGAGTAGTAAGTAGTGACTCCAAGAGGGAACGTTATGCTCGATTGTGGGTTCATGCCCCTCAATGACTAGCTTGAGTGACAGAAACATGAGTCTAGGGGATGTGCTGTTGCCACAAGGGGGAAAACAACGGTGCTTGTGCCCGCGGGTGCAAGGATTGTTTACTTTACGCAAAGTTCTTTTAATGCAGTTGTCTGTTGCATTGAGTTTACACCATGGGTGGGACTCGCAACTTAATACCAGCGAGATGTTCTGGATAGATATCTCAAGGTGGATGATTAGTAGTAGATATTGATGGATTTCGGTCTACTTACTTTGGCATACCGCCCATGCTTTGAACCTCAACCTTTCTTGCAATGTAATCAGCATTGGTTTGCGTTCGTGGTCCTGTCAATTGCCCAGCTGTAATTTGTTTACCTCACATAGCTGTTTTATCGTCTTTTGGGAGAGATACATCACTAGTGAACATCATGAGACTCCGGTCCATATTACCATTATTGATCACATCCACTATTTACTTTTGGCTATTTACTTACTATTGCAAAACACTATCTATCACTACTATCATATGCTTTTAACCCTTTGTGAACTACAAGGCCGAAGAGATTGACAACCTCTCTGTACTCGTTGGGAGCAAAGTTATTTGTATCTGTGTGCAGGTCCACGTTGATTGCTAATTGCGCCGTTAGCAATTGACACCTACTTGTTGAACCTAGGAGTCTCTGGGGATTCGATCCTTGGCATCTTTGCTAGGGGAAAACACTTCTACTTACTGCATCTTACACCTTCCACTTGGGGTAACTAACGAGGGGTTCGAGGCCCATCAAGGAGTTTTTTCTGGCGCTGTTGCCGGGGACTCCACTCTTCAGGATAGGGGAGTTGCATGCTATCTTTTACCTTTGCTTTTTAGTCTTGTTAGTTTACTTTTCATTTTTTGCTTTAGTTCCTTTTATCGAAAATCACAAAAATAGTTATCTTGCTTGCTTGCTACTATGGGTTCCACCGAGAACACCAAATTGTGTGACTTCACTAGTGACAACAACGATGACTTTATCAGCACACCTATCACTACACCTGCCACTTCAGCACCTTCATATGAAATTAAACCTGCTTTACTGAACTTAGTCATGAGAGAACAATTCTCCGGTGCTGGAGATGATGCTGCTTTACACTTGAACAACTTTGTTGAACTTTGTGATATGCAAAAGTACCAAGAAATAGATGGTAATATTGTTAAGCTTAAGCTTTTTCCTTTCTCCTTGAGAGGAGGAGCTAAAATTTGGTTTCAGTCTTTGCCTAGAAATAGCATAGATTCATGGGACAAGTGCAAAGATGCTTTTATTGGAAAATACTATCCACCTGCTAAAATTATCCAACTTAGAAGTAACATAATGAATTTTAAACAATTGGATAATGAACATGTTGCCCAAGCTTGGGAACGTATGAAATCTCTTATCAAAAACTGCCCTACTCACGGTTTGACTACTTGGATGGTTATCCAAACTTTTTATGCAGGCTTGAACTTTACCTCGCGGAACTTGTTAGATTCGGCCGCGGGAGGAACTTTTATGTCAACTACACTTGGTGCTGCCACAAAGCTTCTCGATGAGATGATGACCAACTATTCCCAATGGCGCACCTAACGCGCTCCAACAGGTAGGAAGGTAAACTCTGTCGAGGAGATTTCCTCCCTTAATGAAAAAGTTGACTTGATCATGTCTCTACTTTCGAAGCAATCTACTGTTGATCCTCGTGATGTTCCTTTAAATTCTTTGATTGCTCAAGAACAAGTAGATGTGAATTTTATCTCTAGAAACAATTTTAACAACCATGCTTATAGGAGTAACTTTGGTAACAATTCTAGACCGTTCCCCTCTAACTCTTATGGGAACAACAATGCTTATCCTACTACCAAGAACTCCAATACTGAACTAGAGACCATGCTTAGAGATTTCATCACTACCCAAAAAGCCTTTAATAAGAATGTAGAAGAGAAACTACATAAACTAGATGATCTTTCTTTTAAGGTAGACCACTTAGCCAATGAGGTAAAATTGCTAAAAATTGAAACTTCTCCTCTTAAGGAGAGGGAAGTCATCCCTATTAATGCTACTCAAGTACAAATTAATGAAAATATTAGGATGATGGCTAAGCTTAAAGAGAGATGGGCTAGAGAAAGGGAGGAAGAGGAAAGAATTAAGAGCCTTCCTACCCACCACACTTTTGCTACTATCCAAGTTATTGAGGATGTTCACACTCTTAGCACCCAATGTACTCCTGGTCCCAATGGACCTATTAATGGTGATGCTATGACTTTAGAAGCTACCAAATAGGTGAACCTTAAGGACACCACTACCACTTTACTTGATGCTCGTGACCTTGATTTTGATAATTGCACTCTTACCGAAGTTATTGAATTCCTTCACAAGATGTCTAGAGATCCCCGCACTAGCACGCTTAACCTTGCCTTCACAGAGCATATCACTAATGCTCTCATCAAAGCTAGGGAGGAGAAACATAGAGTAGAAGCCTCCATACCTATAAATCTAGAGGATGGTTGGGATCCTATGATAAAAATTAAGATAAATAACTTCTCATGCTTTGCTTTATGTGATATTGTAGCTAGTACTTCTATTATGCCCAAAAGACTATATGATATGCTTAAATTGAAACCTTATGATTCTTGTTCTTTTGGTGTTCGTCTCGTTGATTCTTCCATAAAGAAACCTTTGGGGAGGATCGACGATGTTCTTATCATTGTCAATGATAATTATGTGCCCGTTGATTTTACTATTATGGATATTGAATGTGATCCTTCATGTCCAATTATTTTGGGACGTCCCTTTTTGCGCACCATTGGTGCTGTCATTGACATGAAAGAGGGTAATATAAAATTTCAGTTTCCTCTCAAGAAAGGGATGGAACACTTCCCTCGTAAGAAGGTCAAGTTACCTTTTGAGTCCGTTGTATGGGCTAGCTATTCTTTTACTCTTGATAAAACTTGATCTATGCATTATGCCTAGCTTAAAGGCATAAAAGAAAGCGCTTTTGGGAGGCAGCCCACATGAATAAATTTTTTGCTTTTGTTGTGTCTTGATGTTGTTTACTGCTGTAGCATCATCATTGTATCTTTGCTTTTCATATTTGTGCCAAGTATAGCCTCTGATTGCTAGAAAGTTCAAAAGTTGTGAGGTGCTGTCCAGGAATCAGATTCTGTCCTTGGATAGAAAAATTCGTATGAAATCACCAGATCATCTTTTTGGTCTGAATTTTTTCGACAGCGTCCTCTATATAATTGTCTTTCGTGCGTCAGTTCTGAGTTTTTTGATTTGAGTTGCAGAAGTATCCCGAACAGATCAATTACTGCCTGCTGTTCTGTTTTTCACAGATTCTGTCCTGTTTTGCCTTACCTTCACTTTGCAAATTAAGAACTTGCTTTTTCTTTGCAAAAAACCTTTTGGCAATCTTGAGAAACAGTAGAACTTCAAGAATATCCTTATTTCCAGCAAGGTATAATTATTTTATTAAGGGTACTAACCTCGCTAATCAGATTATGATGAGTTATGTATGAAGGGAGTTTTCAAGTGTGCGAGGGAAGATGATAAAAAGATTCAGGAGTGTCAAGCGCTCAAGCTTGGGGATGCCCCCATGCACCCCCAAGAAATATTCAAGGAGACTCAAGCGTCTAAGCTTGGGGATGCCCCCGTGCATCCCCTTCTCCATCAACATTATCAGTTCGTCTTTCGTTTCGCTATATTTTTATCACTTCATGTGTTATGTGCTATGCTTGGAACGTCTTGCTTTTAGTTTTCTTTTTAGTTTTTCATAACGAGTCGGAACCCAGCATTTCTTTATGTGGGAGAGAAACACGCTCCATTTCTACCTAGAACATAACATAGAATTTTCATGTCTATCTATGCTGTGTGTGTTCTTTGTCTTTTAATAGCTACTATCGTGCTCTGCTCTTAGTATTCATGCTTATCTTTTCAAGAGCTTTTATTTAGTTGGTTGCTTGAACTCTCTTTAATTACCATGCTCACCTTATTAAGAGAGTTTGCTTCCGTTGCATTGGTCAATGTGTCTATGATAAAGATGCTACTTGCATGATGGTGCTTAGTACTTCAGGTTTTCTTATGGTTGATCTCAAATAGCTGGGGGGTTCCCAATGTGTTATTGGAGTACCAACTTGGTTTGTTTGCCTATGATGTGGTATGGTTTAGTAATATCTTCCTTCGAGAATTTATTTTGATTGACTTGGCGTATGCTCACGCATATTTAAGACTGTAAAGAAAGTCTGTCAAGCCTTGATGATCTTTTATTTCTAATTAGCGATATAACTACCATGCTTGATTCAATATTGCTTTGTCGCTCTGCATGATTATGACCATCATTGCTCTCTTAGTTGGTCGCTCCCAGTCTTTTTGCTAACCTCCACCTGTACTAAGCAAACTAACCATGCAATACATAGCTCATGGGAAAGTAGCCTAAAAACTATTGTGGTAAAGAATATGTTGCTTATGTATCTTATTTCTTATAAGTTGCTTGCTGAGCGGTAACCATGTTTCTGGGGACGCCATCAACTGTCACACTTTTGTTGAATATCATGTGAGTTGCTATGCATGTTCGTCTTGTCTGAAGTAAGGGTGATTTACCGTGGGTTGAATAACTATGCATATTGTTAGAGAAGAACATTGGGCCGCCAACCAAAGCCATGCATCATGGTGGAAGTTTTAGCTTGGACCTTAATCCTCAATCTCTCATGAGAATATGCTTATGCATTAAAGAGGAGTCCATCATCTATTTTCTATGTTGTCCCGGTATGGATGTCCTCAAGTTGAGATCTATCAAAAACGAGAAATCAAATGCGATCTATCTCCTTGGACCTTTGTATAGGTGGCATAGAGGTACCCCTTTGTGACACTTGGTTAAAACATATGTAATGCAATGATAACCCATGGGAATCCGAGCTAATTAGGACAAGGAGCGAGCACTATTAGTATTCGATGCATGAAGCTTGCAACTTATAAGATGTTTTATACATGACACATATGAAGTACTACTACCGTTGACACAATTGCTTCCATGTTTTCAAAATAAAAAGCTTTAGCACTTAACCTTTCTTTTACCTTTATGTTGAAGCACCAACTACTGAGAGCATGATTGTCATTCTGAGTGTAATGTGCATTGTCCCAAAGTAGCATTGTCTTTTGCATGATTGTGATATCGTTTATTCTGAAATGATTGTATCTAGTCATCACTTAAACTTTGAAGGTGCCCCTGCATTTATGTTTTGCATCACTAAAGGGGGCAAGCTAGATATCACTTTATCATATTTGCACATCATGTTCATTGCAAATATTTTTGATGTTTTAGTTTCATGTTGTAAAACTTTCAGTCATTTGTGATTTTCTCTTGAGGCAACTTAATTACTTTAGAATCATTGTCTTAGTAAGCTTTTGTCATATGACTATGAGAAAGTCCTATATGGTTAATAGAATGTCACCACAGAAATTATTCTTGTTATCATTTACCTACTCGAGGACGATCAGGAATTAAGCTTGGGGATGTTGATACGTCCAAAACGTATCTATAATTTCTGCTTGCTCCATGCCACTTTTGGGTGATATTGCTATGATATTCATACACTTCCATACACTTTTGATCATATTTGGACTAACTTACTAATCCAGTGCACCCCAGTGCCAGTTTCTGTTTTCGGCTGTTTTTGTATTTCAGGTTTTCACGTTTCGAGAACTGCCCAGAAAAATCCAGAAAAATTATATTAAAAACCAGCGTTCCGGAAACAACACTGCGTCCGAAGGGCAGCCTGGGAGGGGCCACAGAGGCTCCAGGCGCCCTGTGGGCGCCCCCCCTGGGCCATGCCGGGGGGGCGCTTGGGCCCCCCGAGGCTCCCCCGATGCCCTACTTTGGCATATATTTAAAGGACCCTCCGAAACCCTCAGAAGAGGAACTCTTTTCGCGATCCCATCTCTGTTCCGCCGCCGCCGCCGCTTCCAAGATCGGGAGCACCAGGAGAACTCTTCCCGGCACCCTGCCGGAGGGGAGGATCACCACCGGGAGCTTCTCCACCACCATGGACACCTCCCGGATGACTCGTGAGTAGTCTCCCTTGGACCATGAGTCCATGACCAGTATCTATGTGATGTTCTCCTCCCATTCTTGTGCTTCACTAATTAGTCCTCGTGAGCTGCCCTACATGATCGAGGCACCTATGTAATCCTTATGCTGTTGCTATGTTGAGTTTGCTGGGATCCGATGGATTATGAGATTATGTTCAGATTGATCTTGAGTAATATATTTGATTCACCTCTTTTATATTTTAGTTCATAAGTAATTCTTGCATGTTCTCCGTTGTTACTTATTGCTTTGGCCGAGTAGTAGGTAGTGACTCCAAGAGGGAACGTTATGCTTGATTGTGGGTTCATGCCCCTCGATGACTAGCTTGAGTGACAGAAACATGAGTCTAGGGGATGTGCTGTTGCCACAAGGGGGAAAACAACGGTGCTTGTGCCCGCGGGTGCAAGGATTGTTTACTTTACGCAAAGTTCTTTTAATGCAGTTGTTTGTTGCATTGAGTTTACACTATGGGTGGGACTCGCAACTTAATACCAGCGAGATGTTCTGGATAGATATCTCAAGGTGGATGATTAGTAGTAGATATTGATGGATTTCGGTCTACTTACTTTGGCGTACCGCCCATGCTTTGAACCTCAACCTTTCTTGCAATGTAGTCAGCATTGGTTTGCGTTCGTGGTCCTGTCAATTGCCCAGCTATAATTTGTTTACCTCACATAGCTTTTTTATCGTCTTTTGGGAGAGAGACATCACTAGTGAACATCATGAGACTCCGGTCCATATTACCATCATTGATCACATCCACTATTTACTTTTCGCTATTTACCTACTATTGCAAAAACTATCTATCACTACTATCATTGCTTTTAATCCTTTGTGAACTACAAGGCCGGAGAGATTGACAACCTCTCTGTACTCGTTGGGAGCAAAGTTATTTGTATCTGTGTGCAGGTCCACGTTGATTGCTAATTGCGCCGTTAGCAATTGACACCTACTTGTTGAACCTAGGAGTCTCTGGGGATTCGATCCTTGGCATCTTTGCTAAGGGAAAACACTTCTACAATACTGCATCTTACACCTTCCACTTGGGGTAACCAACGAGGGGTTCGAGGCCCATCAGCAGCAAGCAGCAAAAGAAAGGGGCGGCGACGCGGCCTGGTGCGGCCCTGGCGTGGCCTCCGGCGGACGCGGTGCGGGGCAAGCCCGCCGCAGGCGAGTGGCGGGGCACCGGCGGGCGGGTCGGATGCAGAGCAGCAGCAGCTGCTGCGGGGAGGCGCGGCTGCGGCTATGGGGCGGCAACGACGAGGCACCGGCGCGAGGCGGTGGAGCAGGGCCAGCGCGGCGCGGGCTGCGGTGGTGCACGACATCGGCAGAAGCACAACGTGAGGCCGAGGCACGAACTGGACGCGGTGAGCGTGGTAGCCGATCTGGAGCTCGGGGAAGACTAGCTAGGGGGAGCCAGAGCTCGAGGGGAGACGGGAGGTAGCGGAGGCTCACAGAGGGAGAGTAGGGGCTCGAGGGGAGCTGGGGTGGTCGGAGTCGACGGGGATCGGCGATGGTGTGGGGCGGCCGCAGTTGGTGGAGACGACGATGGCGACGGCTCGGTGTAGCCCAGCCTGCTACATTCCTTGCAGGCGAAGTGGGAGGCGACGACGCATCACCCGAACACGGCCTCACGGCGCGGGGACGACAGAGCACGCGATGATGCCGTAGGCCATGGCGACGGTGCGGTCGGCACGCGGATCTGAAGAAGGGGAGGCGGCAAGGGAGAGGAGTGTGGAGTGGGGACTAGGGTTTGACACAGGGTCGCAGGAGGCCTTATAGGACGCCGGGGAGGTCCGGGATGGCCGCCAGACACGGATGGTGTGGCCATGGCCGACGGATGGACGCCACAATCCCCTGCCTCCCTGTAGCAGGAGATTGGGGATGACCCCAAGTGGGCTGGGCTAGCCACCTGTTGAAGATGGGCCAAAGTGCACAGTATAATAGGTCATTTGCCTTTTATGTCACTGGCTTTATATTTTAGCTACCAAAAGATTTTTCTCAAGAATGAGACTTGGCTCATAATTTGTGTTGCAATATTTGACACTGCCACAAGAAGTTTGAGGTTACTTTGAAAAGTTTAGAATCATGTTTTAATTTAAAAGTGTCATTATGTTGTTGTTGGACCACTACATTAAATCCCAGGGGGATTTTGGAAACCCAAAAGAGGTTGTTTTCATCATGACAAATATTTGGGGATTATTTGCAACATCAAGAACATTTTTGTTTGCATGACAAAAGAGGTAAATACTCGACTTGTAATTCAAATGGGATATGGTCTTGATTTTCATCAAGTGGCAATTTAGTTTGAAAAACAAGATGACGTGGCATCATTAAAGGGGAGATCACTGTAGCATGATCCTCGGGGTGTTACAGGTTAGCCCCACTTTCGTTACAAATCATTTGTTAGATGTGATTCAGACACTGTCACGGTCCCAACCGATTCATACCACAACTTCAATGAAACGCATCCTAAGACAGTGTGACAGTTTGTACCTACTATCTAAAAATGTTGCCATCTCATTAGCAGTGCCATTAGAAAATTATTTGGCACCGCTTCAGCAGTTTGTGCAACCAACTTTGGTCCACACATCCGAGAAGCCAAGCAGTAAAATACTAAACCTTCATGGCACAAAGGAACAGGGCATCAGAGCAACTAGGTGCTCCGGAGTCCGGGTTCCTAATTTTTTCTGCTTCATCGGCTTTGCCAGTGCAGGGCACCGTTGCGAAATGTAGGAATAGTTGTCGTTACATCGGTTTTGACATACATAGTGGACGGCCTTAGTGCTATTAGTTCTATGTTACTAAATTTGTGCATGTACACACCTGTTAGTATCAATTTGCTGTCATTTAAACACTGTCGCTATGCTGTTCCTGCTATATTTAGCTTTCTCATAAAATGTTGACTTTGTTATTTACAGTACATGAGTAAGAACTTGTAGCGTTATTGTAGTTAATTATAGCTTCTGATGTTTCAGAATTTGGTTGTTGTCTCAGTAGCAATTAATTCATTTGCACATTGATCTTTTTGAGAAGATATGTCATAATTAACCTATTTCTTTAGTTTTCAAAATAAGTATTTGTTATTTTCTATGTTTCTATAAACCCATTGCCCCTACAATTGTTACAGGTCTAGTTTTAAATATTATAGGATGAACATAAGTGTTCTTACCTGGAGTGGGTTGATCAAGAGTGGCCACAGTGTTTGAAGATGTCCCTAGCAAAGCACTGGAGCATGTATGAGGAAGAGAACAAAGGTAGGCTTAGAGAAAATGTTGTCAACGCTGAAGAATATTTGAAGATGCGGGATAAAAAGTGGAAGGTGGAGAATTAGCTCAAATTTTTTTAATCAGACTTTACTAAGATGGTGTTGGCAAAGGAGGAGGCACTTTCCCAGTTGGCCAGTGCAAAACTGGTTCTTACTGAACTAAAAGCACAGGTGGGTAAGATGAGCCTGGGTGATCTCGATTAGGCAAATGAATATATCGTTATAATATTGTTCTTATGAAGCTGAACTATCTATATGCTGTACAGTGCTGTTTTCAGGTAGCTATCGTACTATGATGTTAAAATGTATTTATGTGCCTGATATGAAATTGGCAAACATCTGTTCGATATGAAATGTGAATTTGCGTAATACTGGAATTATTAATTGTAAACTAATAAACCTGCTAAATGGATCATGGAACTTTGCAAACGGTTCTAGCTGTAAAAGCGCTTGTGATGGAAGGCCCAATGCCAGACAGTTTTATTCATCAAATCATGTGTGATGTAGTTGAATAAAAGCAAACAATTAACCGAGGCAAAGCGTGTGTCATAATTACACCTATCACACACGAGCCTATACATAAAACTATGTGGGATGTACATGCAACAGAAACATTTTTCCTGGATTGACTATGTGGGATGTACATACGAACGGAAACGTTTTCCTTGGATTGATTATGTAGGCGTACATAAGAAAGGAAAGATATTCCTTGGATTGACTGTGTGGAATGTACATAACAAACAGAAACATTTGTTTGGGACTAACTGTGTGGGATGTACTTACGACCGGAACTGGTTGGACCTGTATAATCATATTTGATCGCTCGCCCGTCACACACAACCTCATTTTGCCGAGCGTGTGTGTGCTAAGAGAGCCTATCCCCGACGGTTTTTGGGTCATGTGGGAAAGACCCCCTATCACAGTCACTCACTAGGCTATGGTCACAGTCACTCACTAGGCTATGGTTCAGAACGTCATCGCGTAAAGGAGTTAAAAACCGTTTGTATAGCACCTCGCTGTACCAGTGCAAGATTCGTGCAAAATTTTCATGTCAAATTTCTTTTTTTCTCTTAAATCTCGGTCAAGTGAGAGATAGGCACACCTTCAAGCATATATAAAATAATCATGGGCTCGGATGCCGTTAATGGAGAAGTTGGGAGAGAGGTGCATGGTGGATATGGAGGTCAAAGGGCTCGTCTCTAGATAAGCATGCACAGCGGTCTGCTCGGATGCCTCCCATACTGAAATAGCTACCCCGCGCGACGCCTCGTAGCGAATAAAAAGGGGATGGGTGGCAGTATCTAAATGGTTAGTATAATGCCCACAATTTCAATAATACTTGTGTTCCCGATTGTAGTGTGACAACTCTTGTTCCAAAATGACTTTGTTGGTTGTTAATGTGTGCACCTACTCAATTCGGCCAAATTTTTTTCCACAACATGTTTGTGCCATGTCATGACACCAAGCCAAGTTTCATGATTTTCAAATGGGTTTTAGATTTACACGAATTTCAAAACCAAGCTTCGCAATGTTTCTGGCCAAGCTACGACCGAGATGTTTGAATTTCATTCCCATTTCTTCCATGGGACATATAAATTCACCCAAAGACACACATGTGATTTCTCAACCAACTTTTGTGCGCTGGAGCATGTGGTTGTAGTTCAAATTTTTATTATGCACATTAAATGCCTAAAAACTCAATTAATGTTAAAGAAAGGCCAAATGAACCCGGAATAATTCCAAATTTTAACACGACACTCATATAGTTATATGTTGCCCCTGTAGAAAATCAAGGTGGGGGGGGGGAGGCAGCGTATGTCGTTTCCCACACGAAGGGGACTTGTTCCCTCTCGGAACCACGAGCCTTCTTGAGAGAAGCTCCGGTTTGCATGAAACTTATACCAAAACTTGTCCCAATTTGGCCAAAATTTTGACCACATCATCTTGGTGCCATGTCAGGACATCATGCCAAGTTTCATGATTTTTAGAGAAGTTTTGGATTACAGGAATTTAAAAACCAAGCTTCTCAATGTTTCCGGCCGAGCCATGACGCTGAGATTTTTGAATTTCACTCCCATTTCTTGCATGGGACCTATAAATTCACCCAAAGACACACATGTCATTTTTGAGCCAACTTTGCTGCACTGGAGCATGTGCTTGTAGTTCAAATTTGAATTATACACATTAAATGCCGAGTAAGTCAATTAATGTATAAAAATGTAAAATGAATCCGGAATAATTCCAAAATTTAACACGAGACTCATATAGTTATATTTTGCTTCTATAAAAGAAAATCATAGGGGGTAGGAGAGCGTATGTCGTTTCTCACACAAAGGCGACACGTCCCCACTCGGAACCACGAGCCTTCTCGAGAGAAGTTGTGGTTTGCAAGAAGATCCAAAACGTGTCCCAATTCGGCCATTTTTTTTACCATAGCATGTTGGTGCCATGTCATGACACCATGCCAAATTTCATGATTTTCAGATGAGTTTTGAATTTACAGGAATTTAAAAACCAAGTTTCTCAATGTTTCTGGCCGAGCCACGATGCCAGGATGTTTGAATTTCACTCCCATTTCTTGCGTGGGACCTATAAATTCACCCAAAGACACACATGTGATTTTTCAACCAACTTTTCTGCACTGGAGCATGTGCTTGCAGTTCAAATTTCAATTATGCACATTAAATGCCACTAAAGGGGCGGTCGTACACTTGGAGTAACATGCAAGATGATCCCCTACTCGAGCTGATAGATTGGTTCTTCTCCTCAAGCCACTTGACCCAAACATACCTGAACACAATTGCTACTCCCCTTGGCAAACCAGTGTCTGATCACACCCCGTGTGTGGTTAACATCGAGACTTTGATACCCAAGAACAAAATATTCCATTTTGAGAATTACTGGACTAATCATCCAGGTTTTCTTGAGGTGGTGCAGACATCCTGGAATAAACAATGCTATGCCAAGAACAGTTCTGCTCTCATGTGCAAGAATATGAAAATGCTGAGATATGATCTCAAGAAATGGAGCAAAGGGATTTCGCGCCTCTCGATCCTCATTCAAAACTTCAATTGGGCCCTCAATGAGCTAGATGGGCTGGAAGACCCGCGACCTCTCATTGTACCAGAAGGAAACTTTAGGATAATTGTCAAAGCCCACCTTCTCAAACTCCTACGTTACCAAAACCAATACTGGAGGGAGCGATGTACGATCAGATACATTAAGTTTGGGGAAGAAAACACGAAGCTCTTTCATGCCCTGGCTACTGAACGTTATAGGAAAAACTACATCTCCTCCTTGAAGCTCCAGGATGGCTCGGTGGTCACAGACCATAACTCGAAGGAGGCGGCCCTATTCACCACTTACAAGGAGAGGCACGGGGACTCTTCTACCCCTGCAATGAAATTTAATCTAGCCTCAATCATCAAAAAACTGGACGGACTTGAAGCTTTATTAGCCCCCTTCACAAATGCTGAAATAGATGGAGTGGTCAAATCCATGCCATCATACCGTGCCCCCGGCCCGGATGGTTTCAATGGATGCTTCATCAAAACCTGCTGGCACATCATAAAAAATGATTTTTATAAGCTCTGCGATGACTTCTATCATGGCAACCTTGATCTCACTAGTATCAATGCGGGGTTCATTACCCTAATCCCGAGAACTAACTCGCCAGAATCAGCTAATGACTTCTGCCCGATCACACCTTTAAACTGCTGTCTGAAAATCATCACCAAGGTGCTCGTGAACAGGCTACAGAAGCTGATTCTGAACATTATTCACAAGAATGAATATGGTTTCCTGCGTACCCTTACTATTCAAGACTGCCTCGCGTGGGCCTTCGAGTATATTTATCAATGCCAAAACTCCAAGAAACATATAGTTCTGCTCAAGCTTGACTTTGCCAAGGCTTTCGGTACCATCAACCACTTTGCTATAATCAAGATAATGGAATAAATGGGATTTGATGACCGCTGGCTTGGATGGATCAAGAACATCTTCGGATCCGGAAAATCTTCGGTGCTTCTGAATGGGGTTCCGGACCGACACTTTGACTGCAGCTGTGGTGTACGGCATGGCTATCTGCTCCCCCACTTCTATTCGTGCTGGCAGCCGACCTGCTGCAATCAGCCATCAATAACGTGCATCGACGTGGGCTAATTGATCTGCCGATCCCCTCGCGTGCAGGAATGGACTATCCCGTGGTGCAATACGACGACGACACCATCCTGGTGATGCCGGCGAGCCCGGCGCAAGCGTGCACTATGAAACAAAATTTGATAGACTACGCAGATTCTATCAGGATCAAAATAAACTTTGGCAAGTCTATACTGGTACCACTCAATGTGGATGAAAGTCTGACCGCTGATCTGGCCCAAATATGGCAATGCTTTGTTGGAGCGATGCCCTTCACGTACCTTGGATTGCCCATGCGGACCACTAGGCCCACTGTGAGTGAGCTCTTGCCGATGGTGGAGAATGCAGAACACAGGCTTTCCTCCTCGCTGTGTATGATGAATCAGGGGAGTAAGTTAACCTTTCTTAATTCGCTGATCACCTCCCTCTTGATTTACCCCATGTGCACACTCAAGTTTCCTCTCAAGTTGATAGAGCACTTGGACAAGATTCGACGCAGATGCCTCTGGCGCAAAAACACATAACAAGGTGAAACATGCAACCCCTTGGCTTCCTAGGACCTGGTATGTAGACCCAAGAAACATGGAGGGCTAGGGGTCCTCAATATCAAGGTCCAAAATGAAGTGCTGCTCCTCAAATTCCTACACTGCTTCTACAACAAGAAAGACACCCCGTGGTGCACCTTGATTTGGGACACATACTATGAACATCAGGTCCCACACGCTGCGGATATCTGCGGATCATTTTGGTGGAGGGACGTGATGAAACTAAGTTACACTTACAGAGGGATCACTAAGGTTGTGGTAGGGGATGGCTCGTCGATGTTTTTCTGGAAAGATATGTGGCTGGATGAGACTCATGAGTTGTCACACCCACGGGCTTTCTCCTTCACCACGATGGAAGATGCATCTGTCAGAGACTTCTTATCCATCACAAACATCCAACAGGGGTTCCACTTGCCCCTCTCTCAGCTGGCTGGCGATGAGGTACTGGATATTCAAGATCTCGCAAGAGAGATCGAACCTGATGATTCCCACAAGGATTCGTGGGTCTGCTTGTGGGATGGACAGTACTCCTCCAGAAAATACTACAGAAACTACTTCAGAGAAGTTGTGGCGGATGCAGCGTTCGGCTGGATTTGGAAGTGCAAGTGCACGATGAAGATAAAGGTGTTCGCGTGGCTGGTGCTGGCGCGTGAACACTAAAAACATGCTTAAAAGGAGACACTACACCATCTCGGACGGGGTGGAATGTGTGTTGTGCACAAGACATGTGGAGGAGACCGTCGAGCATCTGTTTTTGACTGTCCCTTCAGTAGAGACTACTGGAGGGAGCTAGGGCTTGAATGGACATATGGAGGGAACCGCCTAGAAATCGTGCACTCTGGACGACAGCGATGGACGAGGCCCATGTTCATGGAGATATTCCTGACGGCGGCTTGGAGTATATGGAAGGAACGCAACAGTAAAGTGTTCAGGGGGATTCCTGACACTGCGATCTCTTGGAGGGGAAGATTCAAAACAGACTTCACCTTGCTTACCCACATGGCTAAGCCCTCCCTAGAACAATTTATCCACAACTTTGTACAAATGCTTGTGTAATAAGATAGAACTTGTAGAAATGTAGGGGTGCTCGACAGTGTGGAGGTCACTGTTCGTGCCATGATGGCTGATTGGTGGCTCACACACTGTCTTGCATGATACCCCAACCCACATGTTACCTTTTGCTGGCAATGG
Source organism: Secale cereale (assembly GCA_902687465.1). Lineage (NCBI taxonomy): Eukaryota > Viridiplantae > Streptophyta > Magnoliopsida > Poales > Poaceae > Secale > Secale cereale. Next base: position 862,742,374 of record LR738714.1, on the reverse strand, counting down.
AAAGTCAGTAGGACACTCACCTACTGTCGTTGATTGTTCAAAAAAAATGCCATGCGTGCCGACCGCCAGATCTTGGAGGAGCACCTCATCTTCGAGGCCACCTCGACGCCGTCACGCGGTTGTCTACTTTAAAATACAGTTTTTGGTGTTTTCTCGAGGCCACCGGCCGTGCCTTCTAGTGATTTGTCCTCTATAATGTTAATGTGCAATCTGATATTCCGAGATGTAATGTTCAGTTAATAGTTTGGTCCAACAATTGCTACATTTCCTAGCAGTTCTCAAGCATTATTGGTTTCGTGAACTGTCTTATCTTCTAGTATATGTTCTATTTTGGAATGTTTGGCTCAATTAACTATTTTGGTTCATTTGTTCTTGTCTCCAACTAAATGCTTGATTCAGTTCTGTATTTTGATGTTCATTTGTTGTGGGTACAGTTTTGTATTCTTATGCATGTGAGAAATAAATCGAATTTGGTTGTACTCAATACATGAGAAACATATATAATTGCTCTATTTCCAAGTTGGTTAGCATGCTTGGTTAGGTTATCTGAATTTTCCATGCGGCTCGAGTTAATCTGTTGCATCTACAATTTGTTTATTTTTCATTAACATATTCTACTGATAGTATGCCAACTCTTAGTTAACCTAATGAAGATCTTCCTTATATGTGTTGCAGGGAAACAATGAGAGGCACTGAGGTTTACCATCGAGGTTTGCTCATGTATGGTCCTTTCACTATAATAGCACATTATTGTGCAATTTCAGGAATCATTCTAATATTTGGGTTTTTTACAATTTGGTCTTGCACATGTAGGTCCTGCTGTCAGAGGCTTAGACCCACAGTTCGACCCATTGTAGGATGGTATTAACTCTTTTACCTTGTTTTTCCCCTTGTGCCATTTCAAAATTTATAATAACTATTTATGCATATCTTTGTTTTCAGTACTTTCCAAAGCAGTTCACCGATGATTACCTCTTAAACCACCTACATGGTCAAGAGGCGACGAAGGTATTCATTCAACACCACGGTACAATATTGAAGTCTTTCTCAAGGGGAAGAAAGCTGAGCGAGTAATTATCCATAGCCACTGGCCTAAAGTTGCAAAGATATTTAAGATCACTGAAGGCTCAATATCCGCCTTCCGCTTCTGCAGTTTTCTAGATGATATTAATCTGTCTATTTACCATGCATGATGGCACTTTTCAAAGGTTTTTCATGTTGCATGTGAAACTTGGTGCTGTTGTGTAATGGCGTAGTTAGTTATATGCCTATATGATGTAACTAAGTGTTGAAGCTATCTGATGTAATTCAATTATGAAATCATGTATGTCCTTCTACGAATATGGAATATATGGTGTGTTTTATAAGAAATGTCAAATTAATTACTACATATATTATCAATAATAGGCCAATTAGCGTGCTTATTGGGGTTTTCTATTGCAAACGGTTTCTCTGACGACACTGTGGGTGATGAACTCAAAAGACCCACACGGTTTCTAGAAAGTACACGTGTTGGATCAATTAACAATCCCACACGGCTTTGGCAGGAGAGCCGTTTGCGTTAGGTCACCTCGCACAAACGATTCTACATAAAAAATTGTGTGTGATATACCTACGAAAGGGAACATTTCTCTAGGACTCATTTGTGGGATGTACTTACGAACGGAAATAATTTGGCCTGTATAAGTGTATGCGATGGCTAGCCCGATCGCACACGAGTTCATTTTGCATATCGTGTGTGACCGAAGAGTCTAACCCCGACGGGTTCTGGATCGTGTGTGAAGGACCCCCTTGTCGCCCACACTCACTAGGCAACGGTTTAAAATGCCGTCACCGAAAGGGGTCAAAAACCGTTTGTATAGCACATCTCTGCACCAGTGAAATGACATAAAGGCAGTTCAGTAGTAGTTCAGAAGCAAACGTTTGGTTTCATCATAGCAATGAAGAAATTAAGTTCACAAACATCGATAATATAGATCACATAAAGACAGCGCACTAGTAATTCTGAAGTAAAAGTTTAGCTGTATCATGAGCTGTCCTCGCCTTCCAACATCTTTGTGAACTCGGCTTGGGGGGGGGGGGTCCTCGCATATTACACTCTCGGCGGCTGCTCTAGTGATCTCAGTGTTCTTGTGCTCTGAACATATGCTGCAGCACTCTTGACGTATGCCAGAGTGCTCTCGATGGCTACTCGGGTGCTCTCACATAGGTGAGCATGATCTCCGTGTAATCAGCCATCCTTGTGATGATGTCTATGACTGTAGGAGTTTCGTTTCGAGGCGTTTCGGCTTCTCCATCGAAATCGCATTAAACAAGTTGACATTTAGATAAAATAAAATTTTCATGAAAGCAGATTTATGATAATATAAAAGATAGAACTTTTATGACAACAATCCATATTTGTCCATTGGATGGACATTTCTCGCACTTAAGTTGGTTCTTCTCGTTAGTGGTTATATATGTATATGGTGTACATTCACTTACTCACCGTAAATTCGATAGTCGGTGATGGCCGTTCTTCCCGCTCTCCTCCTACTTTACCAAGGTCCTGCTTTACCATGGTCTTAGAGGAGGAAGAGGGAGAAGAACAACACCTTATGATAACAGTCGGTTCATCTCTCAAGTGGTTATATATATGTTGTACACTCACTCATTCACTCACTCACTATATTTTCGACTGTCGGTGATAGACGTCCTTCATCTTCTCCTCCTGCTTTACCAAAGTCTGGGACGAAGACAAGAAGAAGGACGACCCCCTATGACAACATTCGGTGTCATCCTGTTAGAACAACTCGCATCTCAGTTTGTGGATTAAGAGTGAGTATTATCCAGCAGATGGAAAATAAAATTAAGTAGCTTGTCCATATTAAGCTAAAAACTTACGGAAAAATTGGAATGTCCTTTGCTTGAAATTGGACATATTGAGTGCCAGTAATTAAGCGAAATGGAACTTAATCCACATTTCACGAAAACTTTGGCACTCATTATGAAAATCTGCATGATGAAGAAAATATGGTACTATATGTTGATCCGTATATGCAGTACATAGTACTCTAGCGCAAGAAATCAAATTTAAGTCGTTGAATTACAACTACAATACATCCTATAACAAATTTTAAGTACACTACCAAAATGTTGCTAATGTACAAGTACAATAAATGAAAACAACTATGATCTCCATTAAAAGAGAGATGGGAGGTGTGGTCACCGGGGCGGACAGGGACGACAAGAAGGAAGAGGACGAGGTGGAGGCGGACGATGAGTTTGATGGGGACGCGATGACATTGCAGGTCAAGGAAGGTGCGAGCGACGGTGACAAAGAAGTAGTTGGAGGCGGCGTTGGATGGCAAGGCCGAGGAATTCAAGACAGCAATAGACGGCGCAAGCGATGATGAAGATTGGGTCCGCGATGCCGTTCGAGGCAGCGAACCACGAACTCACCGGTGGCGGCGGCGAAGGACGTCACGTAGCGAGTACGGCAAAGCGAGAGAGATACAGAGGGAGAAAGGTTTGACTCGCTGTGGATGGGGATGGAGTGGATAAGGTCATGCATAAGAGTGACTGGTGGCAGATAGCACCCGCCAAAGCCATATTTGAGTGCTAGGTGGCAGGGTGACCAAATATAGCTTTGGCGGGCGCGTAATAGGACACGTCACTGCAACATCTTACAAAATTTGAATCCTGTGAGGGCTAGTCACCCTAATATGGCTGTGGCGGTTGGTAGAAACTGTCCGTCACTGATTAGCATGGCAACAGTGACAAGCCTACGTGCCCGCTACTGTTGCTTTTTGCCGATTAAGAAATTAGCAAGCAAGTAGGAGTGGTGGGTCCTTACTTATGCCCAACACTGTTATGTCGATAGCTAGTGACGATCAGTTTATTGCACCCCCTCCCACTCACCAGGGGCCACGTATAAGCCTTTTCTCAATAGTGAAACGATACGTAGATGATGGCTTTTTCTTTGTTTTTCCTCAACCAGCTCAACTGAGACACACATGCAATGCAGACAAAATCGCTACGCGCAACCGAACATGTCCTATGTGAATGTAAAACGGACCACATTCCTCATACACAAATAATAAATAGACTACGTTCACATGCAAAAACGTTAAATAAAATTGGAGCACGTTCACATTCAAAAATGGTAAACCTAACCGACCATGTTCACATAAAGAAAGAGGTGACGCGAATATCAATACTTGCTATTTGACGCGAATGTAACATAAAGAAACCTATTAAAAAATCGCTCCGGATAAGCACTGCGCCAAAATCCTTACTGTTTCCTTCCCAAAATGCGAATATCAATACTTGCTATTTTTCTCCCAATCGGCTAGTTTATAAGCAGCCTTTTGGCCGGATTGACAAACCATCTCCTCGATCACATACAATCCATCGGTCTGAGAGAAGCAACAACTACGGCGTACGTAGTGGATATCTCAATTTGCAATACACCTGACTATGGCAGCGCTGCAAGCCAAGACGAAGTCATCATGGTATAGTAATATACTACTGCAACTCATTTTATTGTCTTCTTATTTTATGATAGGAAACGGGCTGATGCATTCTTATTTTGCCATCTTCTGAATGAATTTGAGTTGTCTTGCTTGTGAATCTTTCTCTGTACGATGTCTTGAGAAATTTCTCTGGTTCAATTTAGTCCCAGCTTTCTTTTAAAGTTCATGAATTTCCCTCGCAAAAAAAGTTCATGCATTTGAAGGTTGAAGTTTCAAGCAGTATATTGCACGACGGCACAGCTGAGTACTTCAATCCTTCTTGCGCAAAAAAAAGATGAACACTCAGATTCATTTTCAGAATAGATCTAGGAGTTTGTTTATGAGAAAGTTCAGTTTTTCTTTTCAGAAGAGCTCTTCATCTATTTAACACGAGTAATTTGTGTTTGAGTTATTTATAGTTCTACTTGTTGGGTGTTGACATGTACTAATAATACCAAAAAAATATGTGTTTTATTTGTTCATGATATCTCCTATTGCTCACTTGGTCTATGACTGCAGGGCGCTTCCTAAGGAGACCAATGACAATGATATGATCGATTCGCCATGCGCCTTGGAGCTACTGCAGCCACAGATTATTTCCATCTTTGATTATACTCTGCTGCCTCCGCTAGCTCCAGAGGAGAATGATCACTCTGCAGCCCTTCTGGTGGCTCAGCCTGCTCCTATTATTCATCGCTTTGATCTACTTTCTGGCTTCAAGGCAACCGTGACGGTCGCCAATGAACCAGGCGTCGTTGAGGAATGGGTCAAGAGTGTGTCGAACTCCCTTCAAAAGGTGGAAATGAAGCTTGTTGGTCTAGACTGCGAGTTCACAGACCAAGTTCATGGTATGAAGCAGAAGGATCTGCCCCCGGAAATAAAGCGACGCGCCGCCGTACTTCAAGTGTGTTTTGCAGATGATTGCTTGGTGTACCACATCGTGCACTCGCCTCGCATACCAGACGAGCTCAACAAATTTCTTGCTCGTGAGGATATCTTCTTTTGTGGAGCGGCAATTGGCAATGACGAAAAAATGCTTCAGCCATACGGCCTCCATATTAAAAAGCCCGTTGACCTACAAGAGCGCATTGATATACCAACTACAATTTGCAGTAAACCTACACCGTCGCTATTTGACCTAGCAAATTTTGTGTTGGGAACGAATCTGGAGAAGGGCAAAGAGTGCAAGCAACTGAGGAATTCCGGATGGGCGATTGCTCCATTGAACTTTCAACAAATCAGATATGCTGCGTTCGATGCCCTTATAAGTTTTGAGATAGCTAAAGTGGCTACAAGACTTGGCTATATGCGCCTTGATAAATGAGCTTAGGATGGTTAAATAAAACTATGGACACATGAGTTATATTTCATATATATATGTATATGTATATATATATATATATAT
>LR738714.1:862683295-862725587 GCA_902687465.1 Secale cereale | reverse complement strand
TATGTTTCTCCCCTAAAAATATGTTCCATGCCCCTATAAAGTTTAGATTTTATGTTTATCGTGCTAAAAGACAATTTCATGCATCAGTACTCTTTCATTTGATAGAAGTGCGGAGCTTAAGTATACGACAATAACACTTCATGATCCAAATAAGGACAATTCAACATGTGGTAACCTAATTTCAACATTTGTCAAACTTGAATATAAGTGGAGCATAGTGGCACGTGAAGCACGTTTTCTCAATTTTTCGCCCGTTGCAACGCAAGGGCATATGTACTAGTATATATATATATATATATATATATATATATATATATATATATATATATATATATATCTTTCCCTAACAATAAAGCACGGATTGACTTTGTCGGGTTCACTGTCACAATGCGCTTTCTTCTCATGTCATAATACACTTTTATGATTTGTAGGGACAAAATCGTAATATAAACGAGGTGGTACTAATAGCATATTCGTCCGTCCAGATTTGTGCCATCGGTCAAGTAAAACGATTAGTTCATTGGGCTTATTTTGGGATAACGAACCCAAGTTGGCGGCTGGGTCATGTTCCTACATTGGGCTCTTCCTGCGCTGCCTCCTCTGTCTCTTCCCCCCCACTTCATCCTTTTTTCCTAAAGAAGAAAAATCCAATCCTAATTCATCTACAACTCAGAGAAGATTTCTATTACAAATCGAAGAACAAGGAAATCCATCAGTTAATTTGTCTTCGATCCAAACCACACCGTCAACTTACAAACGATGGGGCCGCGTCGTTGGCGGCGGCGGAGCACGAGTGCAACAATGGCAGCCCGTGCGCTGGCGGTGCTTTGCCTCAACCACGCGCCGGGAGTGCATCTGTGATGCGTGCGTCTGTGAGGTCATCGGGTCCCTTTTTCAGTGAGTGCGTCTGTGATGCGTGCATTGCCACACCCAGGAGGGGTCTCCGCGATGAAGCCGTGTCCCGCGTCTTGCGGTAGTTCGCGGTTCGCGCGGACGCTGCACTGATGTCGAGCTCCTCCGCCGCTGCAAACGCAATGGTGCTCCTAGGCGATGGTTCATGCGTGGAGCGAGTATTGCGTCCGTGGACGAGAAAGATGAGAAAGCACAGCTGGACTGCTCGAGGAAAGCGGGCTATGGTGGAGGGCAAGACAGTTCTCCTGGAGGCGCACGTGGTTGTGGCGCCACACCATGGCCGTGATCCCCGTGGACGTGGTGTTGTGCTTGACTGCCTGGTTTTGTTCGGCGTGTGGATGGCGGCGTGCCTTTGGTTTAGCTTCAGCTGTGTGCAGTGGTTAAGGACATTATTCTGATATCGTAATTATAAGCTATTACGTGCAGGTGCATGGTTCTCTTGTCAGCATATTGCCCATGAAGGGCTTATATGTCGTCTTATTGTGCCAATTGGCCAGCCATTAGCTAGATTGGTCTATTATCTTCAGTTTTAACTTCAAGATAATCTGAATGATTTTCAAATATACTGTGTTAGTTATTCTGGCAAAATGTAGGTGGGAGTGTTGCATAGAAAGTCCAGTTCTGGTAAGTAACTTACTTGGCTTCTAACATGTGGACGACAGCTTGCTTCACTTTTTTTACCATGCACACTAAACATGTTTCATTAACTCCAACAACGACTTGATTCTGCTTCTCAGATGCAAGATAATGTTCACTTGAAAGAGATGACTATGAGGTACGTGCAAGTGCAAGGGTGCAATGGCAGGTATCCATATCTTATACCTTTTTAACATAAAAAATGCTTGCATGTTTTTCTTGATTTGATTTATTTTGTATGTGCAGTATCAATTCGGTCAATTTGTTATTCATTCGAAATGACATGAAAACGAATGTCCTATAAGTGAGTTGAATCTTCGGTTCAACACAATACATCTTTTTTAGGGGAATAAATGGTTTTAACTTCACTACATATGAGTGTAATATTAAATCTCATGTTTGATACTGACTTATGTACCAAAGCTTATGTTAAACATGAATAAATTCTTTTTGGTTGCATTTAATATCGCTGTATAATACTAACATCTTCAGTTACTGAACATGCATGCAAGCATAAGTGTTCATGTAGGTAAAATATTGATGTTCATTTTTTATGAATACCACTTAATGTGTTTTCACTAGATATAGGTGACCGTGTGTGACGAATGGCAAGGTGTTCGGTCAGATAACCTGGGTCTGTGGCCGAGTAGGTGGGTCTCACCTCAACTATAGGAATATCACCAAAGCAATTGATAGTTGGTCGGTCACTAACCCAACATGGTTTTAATCGTGAATTTAATTTGATTCTTTTAGTTTTTTTCTTCTGACCAACAATAGTAGTTCTCGATGTTGTATTAAGATTCCAACAAGAATCTATAAAGGGCTCTAAGGGATAAGAAGAAAAGAAATGACTCGCAAAGCAAAGCGAACTTCGGATACTACTCATCTGTCAAAAGACCAAAATATACACATACAAACTCCCAAACATTGCATGCCAAAGAGCTTTCTTCTCACTAGTAGATAAAGGGGGATCAGACCCGGTTCATCTGGGCCTTTAGCCCCGGTTCTGGAACCGGGACAAGAGGGTCGGTACTAATGCTCTGACCCTTTAGTCCCGGTTCAATCCAGAACCGGGGCAAAAGGGTGTCCACGTGGCCTGTGCACCGAGTCCAGGCAGGAGGGGCTTTAGTCCCGGTTGGTGGTACCAACCGGGACCAAAAGGCATCCACGCGTCAGCATTTCTGTGGCTGTGGTTTTTGTTTTTTTTTTTTGAAAGGGGAGGGGGGTTTTAGGTTTTGGGGGTTAATTTAGGTGTTTCATATATTGTGTTAGCTAGCTAATTAATAGAGAGAAGTGTTCTCTCTTATGTCCGTGCTTGGTCGACACTACATACTACACATACGTATATAGAGAGGACTAGAGTCATGCTAGCTAGCTAGCTAGGTGCTAGCAACTAAGCAAACGAAGGAACAGAAGATCTCGTATAATCAACATATATATATATATGCATACAGAGAGAAGTAATATCGACCACCTCTCCTTCTCCGAGAGATTGGTCGAACAACAAGTTCTCGTATATCTATCCGAAACTACCGGGCACATATATACAATAATTATCTCTTACAAAAATAATCTCCTAACACATGGATGCATGGTCCACATAGTATTCTGCGTCTTCAGCGATCACGTGTTCAAGGAAGAATGCCGCCAATTCCTCTTGAATTGCTCGCAGACGATCTGGTGTTAGGAGTTCATCCCGCATCCGAAACATCTAATTTGAAGTAGGGGGTCAATACATGAAATGATGCTATAAATTTGTGAATATTATTGATTGCTTACGCACTTCAAATTGTTCATCAGTGTAGCCCCGCTCACAGGTCGTGTGGCGGATGGACTCGCAAATGTAGTATCCACAATAATCATTCCCGGGTTCCTGCCACAACCACTTTACAAGAAATAGAGGTCAATCAAACTGATAAGCAAGAATGCCAAATTGGTATTGATGAAACTAGCGCTTGAATCAAGATATACGAGATGCGTGCGCGGAACATGCTACTATATAGTACTTACTTTCGGGTATCTAAATTGTAGCTTCTTCGGCAGTCCCGGAGCTTTTTTGGTGAATTTTTTCCAAGCCCTGCCAGACAAAGGAAACAATTAGTTGATATCAGAAATGAAGTTGCTGATATATATATGCATGGTGGATAATATTGATCGATTTAACTTACCTGGCTAGCATTTGAGTCATGTCCGCATAATCCTCGGGATCTTTACGTTTAGAGTCGAAGACAGTTACTATTCCCTTCTCAAGCTTAATCTCTAAGATAATATAGTGGAAGCTGCGCACGAATGCATGAGATCATCAATTACATCACTATAAACTTGACTGATATATAAGGGAAACCAAATATGCACAAGACATTAACACTCACTTGAAGTTGTAAGGAAAGAGTATTATATCTTTGTTTTCATTTACCACCAACGATCGTAGCAAGTTGGTCTCGGTATCGTCGGGACGCAATGTAACCTCGGTTGCATCTATGAGGTATGTGTTAATAAACCCAATATCACCTACTTGTCTTTTCTTCAATTCGACGATCTTCAATCTGCATAATATAGTGAGGATAATTATAAATACATGCAATGAAGATCAGCTATATAGAGAGACTTAATGATAGAAGTAGTACTACTTACAGACAGTAGCAGGTGACCGTTGCTTTATCGAGGGCCAATTGATTGAAAAATTGATAGAACTCCTCAAATGGAACAGGCAACAGGTCAATTCCAACGAGGTCATGCTCCGGTTTAACTCTCAAATACAAGTTATTCCTCCCCCCAGACTCTCTGCAGATTTTCATGTACCAATCATGCAATCTTCGCATATTCGTTGATAGAGATCTTTCATTTTTGACGAGAGGCTTTTTGTACTCGTATCTTTCTATCTGCACGTCCATGAAATCATAGTGTACATCGTCGGACGCGTAATCTGCAAGATTGGTATAACCGGGCACCATCCTCGGATCATTAGCGACCATGTCGCTAGACACCTTGAGCGGGGGGCACGATTGGTTCGCTTGTTCGCCGAGCTGGACAATTTGTTTCCCAGCTCGCCCTTCTGCTAACCTCTGATCACTTTTTGTACTTCCGGACCGCTTGGCATCTTGAAATGTCTTTTGAATAATGCGGTCATAGTTGCCCTTCGGCTTACTTTTCGCTGGTTGCTTCAGGGCAGCAAGAGTGCGCTTTGCTTTCACCGCATCTATCTTCTCCTCTGGAGGTGGATGTCTCTGTGCTTTCAACCCTTCAAAAAAGTCCTTCACTTCGCCTTCAGCGATCTTCGTGTTTTCCTCGTCGGACCTCTCGTACGGTAACTTCTCTAGAGGCGTGAGAGAAGGACCGAATCTGCATCGCCTCCCGCCTCTGGCTGTACTGGTAGACGTCGCCGGACCAGACGAAGCGGTTGTCTTTTTTACTTGCTTAGGCGCCGGAGCAGGAGCAGCCGGAGCGGCGGCAGGTCTCTTCCGCCCTTGCTGATTAGGCGAAGGAGGAGCTGGCTGTCTGCTCGGGCGCGCCGGCGGCGAAGGAGGCGGAGTGCCGCCACGTGCCGGCGGCGAAGGAGGCGGTGTGCCGCCACGCGCCGGAGAAGGAGCCGGAGTGCCCTGATGGTCACTCGCCGGAGAAGGAGCCGGAGTGCCCTGATGGTCACTCGCCGGAGGAGGAGGCGGTGGAGGAGGCGGAGTGCCCTGACTCGTCGGAGGAGGAGGAGGAGGCGGAGGCGTCCAGTTCAGAATGTTGATTAGGTCCTTCCGCCATAGGCATGGAGTCTTCAGTGAAGAACCCAGCCGAGTCTCCCCTTCACCGGTAGGGTGGTCAAGCTGGAGCTCCTCAAATCCCTCCGTTATTTCGTCGACCATCACCCTAGCATATCCTTCTGGAATCGGCCGGCAGTGAAAAGTGTCGTCTGGTCCAGAAGGATAAACAGAGCCAGCAGCCGCCTTGACCTTCAGATTCATCCACTGTGCCATAAGGTGGCAATTTTGTGCCTGCGTGATAGGATCCACAGGATTCCTGGCAGTAGCCGTCAAGGCAAGCTCTGGCTGAAGCAGCTCGGTGGAAGCCATGCTGCTTCTCCGCTGAGATGGCGGGGTAGCTTCGGGGGAAGCTTCGGCAATTCTTTCCCGATCTGCTTCCCGTTCCTCTATCGCTTGTATTCTGTCCCGCAGCGCCTGGATTTCGGTCATCTCCATTTTCTTCCTCCTGTCGTGGCATTTGTAGCCTCCTGCGTCCGGAAACCCAGCACGCCACGGAAGGGAGCCTGGCGTGCCTCGTGTCCGTCCAGGGTGCTCAGGATTCCCGAGGGCCATTGTCAGCTCGTCGTTCTCTCTGTCGGGGATGAACGTCCCTGCATGCGCTGCTTTGATATACTGCCGCATCTTCCTGAGTGGTGTTTCCAATTGCTTGTCCGTCCAAATGCACCACCCTGTTACAGGGTCCAAGGATCCGCCAGCCCCAAAGAACCAAGTCCGGCAACGTTCTGGCCAGTGCATTGTCTCTGGTTCGATCCCTTTCTGAAGCAGATCATTCTCAGCCCTGGCCCACTTAGGCCGGGCTACGAGGTAGCCGCCCGACCCCATGCGATGGTGATGCATCTTCTTTGCAGCATTTATCCGGTTTGTCTCCGACATCTTCTGACTCTTTTCCGACTTCTTATGGGCCACAAATGCGGGCCAGTCATCTTTGATCTTCTCATATATGCCCACGAATTCTGGAGTTGTTTTCTCTCTGACAAACGTATTCAGTTTTTTCTTCCATGCCCTGAATTGGTCTGCCATCTTCGAAAGTGCAGCAGACTTGATTAAGTCCTCTATAACTGGCTTCGCCGGATCAACCTCTCGCGGTAGGACGAAGTTTGACTTCAGCTCAGTCCAAAGATCTTCTTTCTGCATATCAGTGACATAAGTCACCTGAGCGTCTTTTGCAGCCGGCTTTAACCATTGATGGATGCTGATCGGGATCCTGTCCCTAACCAGAACCCCGCACTGATTAACAAATGCGTTCTTTGTGCGGATGGGTGCAATCGGCTCGCCGGAGCGCGAGATTTCTGAGATCTCAAACTTTTCATCCGGCCTCAACTTTTTCTTCGCTCCTCGTCTCTTTACCGAAGATTTGCTCGATCCGGAGGGCTAGAAAAGGAACAAAGACGAGAGTTAATGAATGAATCAATTAACTAGTCATCACATGCTTAACTAACATATATACCTCCTGGCCGGACTCGGTTCGGTCACCGGAGCCAGCATCACGGTCTCCTTCTTGCACCGGCATTGTGTCACCGGAGCCGTCCTCACGGTCTACTTCTACCATGTGCATTGGGTCACCGAATTCATCAATATCATAGCCTAGATCTTCCAGCCGCAGCTCTTGTTCGACCTGCTCATCAGTGTCGTTGAGAAACGACCTGACGGCATTTTGTCCGTCTGCGATTATGTCCATCAACATCGCTTCTTGTGCTAGGTCTCGGGTGTTGTCGTCCATTGTTTCTACAAATATTTACAACATGCCAATTATTATTCAAACATGACAGATGGATATATTAATGGCAAACGTAGAACTAGCTTCAACCCTCGACTGCTCGGCGATCCACAAACCCTAGACCCCCTCATGTCACATTTTGTCTAGCTAGTGTCAAAGGATTCAACAAAACCAATACTTCATCATTAGGCAAAAGTAACAGTAGAATGATGGTACGAAGCTCTCCAAAGTTGTTTTGGAACGGAGTCCCAGATAAGATAATCCATAACAAAAGACGGATTAACCTATCAGGAACTCCGTTCCAAAACATCTTTGCATAACTTCGTACCAACATGCCCCGGTTACTTCTGGCAAATGATGAAGTCATGGAATTTTTCAATACTTTGACACTAGCTAGGCAACCTCTCTCGACCCCTCGACCCCCGACTGCTCGGCGATCCACAAACCCTAGACCCCCTCATGTCACATTTTGTCTAGCTATAGTGTCAAAGGATTCAACAAAACCAATACTTCATCATTAGGCGAAAGTAACAGTAGCATGATGGTACGAAGCTCTCCAAAGTTGTTTTGGAACGAAGTCCCAGATAAGATAATCCATAACAAAAGACGGATTATCCTATCAGGAACTCCGTTCCAGAACATCTTTGCATAACTTCGTACCAACATGCCCCGGTTACTTCTGGCAAATGATGAAGTCATGGAATTCTTCAATACTTTGACACTAGCTAGGCAACCTCTCTCGACCCCTCGACCCCCGACTTCTCGGCGATCCACAACCCTAGACCCCCTCATGTCACATTTTGTCTAGTGTCAAAGGATTCAACAAACCAATACTTCATCATTAGGCGAAAGTAACAGTAGAATGATGGTACGAAGCTCTCCAAAGTTGTTTTGGAACGGAGTCCCAGATAAGATAATCCGTAACAAAAGACGGATTATCCTATCAGGAACTCCGTTCCAAAACATCTTTGCATAACTTCGTACCAACATGCCCCGGTTACTTCTGGCAAATGATGAAGTCATGGAATTCTTCAATACTTTGACACTAGCTAGGCAACCTCTCTCGACCCCTCGACCCCCGACTGCTCGGCGATCCACAACCCTAGACCCCCTCATGTCACATTTTGTCGAGTGTCAAAGGATTCAACAAAACCAATACTTCATCATTAGGAGAAAGTAACAGTAGCATGATGGTACGAAGCTCTCCAAAGTTGTTTTGGAACGGAGTCCCCGGATAAGATAATTCGTAACAAAAGACGGATTATCCTATCAGGGACTTCGTTCCAGAACAACTTTGCATAACTTTGTACCAAAATGCCCCGGTTACTTCTGGCAAATGATGAAGTCATGGAATTCTTCAATACTTTGACACTAGCTAGGCAACCTCTCTCGACCCCTCGACCCCCGACTTCTCGGCGATCCACAACCCTAGTCCCCCTCATGTCACCTTTTGTCTAGTGTCAAATGATTCAACAAAACCAATACTTCATCATTAGGCGAAAGTAACAGTAGCATGATGGTACGAAGCTCTCCAAAGTTGTTTTGGAACGAAGTCCCTGATAAGATAATCCGTAACAAAAGACGGATTATCCTATCAGGAACTCCGTTCCAGAACATCTTTGCATAACTTCGTACCAACATGCCCCGGTTACTTCTGGCAAATGATGAAGTCATGGAATTCTTCAATACATTGACACTAGCTAGGCAACCTCTCGACCCCCCCGACTTCTCGGCGATCCACAACCCTAGACCCCCTCATGTCACATTTTGTCTCACTAGTAGATAAAGGGGATTTAGCCCCGGTTCATTTGGCCTTTTAGCCCCGGTTCTGGAACCGGGGCAACAGGGTCGGTACTAATGCTCTGACCCTTTAGTCCCGGTTCAATCCAGAACCGGGGCAAAAGGGTGTCCACGTGGCCTGTGCACCGAGTCCAGGCAGGAGGGGCTTTAGTCCCGGTTGGTGGTACCAACCGGGACCAAAAGGCATGCACGTGTCAGCATTTCTGTAGCTGTGGTTTTTGTTTTTTTTTTGAAAGGGGAGGGGGGTTTTAGGTTTTGGGGGTTAATTTAGGTGTTTGATATATTGTGTTAGCTAGCTAATTAATAGAGAGAAGTGTTCTCTCTTATGTCCGTGCTTTTGGTCGACGCTACATACTACACATACGTATATATATGGACTAGAGTCACGCTAGCTAGCTAGCTAGCTGCTAGCTATACTAAGCAAACGAAGGAACAGAAGATCTCGTATATATAATCAACATATATATATATGCATACAGAGAGAAGTAATAATATCGACCACCTCTCCTTCTCCGAGAGATTGGTCGAACAACAAGTTCTCGTATATCTATCGATCCGACACTACCGGGCACATATATACAATAATTATCTCTTACAAAAATAATCTCCTAACACATGGATGCAGGGTCCACATAGTATTCTCCGTCTTCAGCGATGGTGATGCATCTTCTTTGCAGCATTTATCCGGTTTGTCTCCGACATCTTCTGACTCTTTTCCGACTTCTTATGGGCCACAAATGCGGGCCAGTCATCTTTGATCTTCTCATATATGCCCACGAATTCTGGAGTCGTTTCATCTTTGACAAACTTATTCAGTTTTTTCTTCCATGCCCTGAATTGGTCTGCCATCTTCGAAAGTGCATAAGACTTGATTAAGTCCTCTTTAACTGGCTTCGCCGGATCAACCTCTCGCGGTAGGACGAAGTTTGACTTCAGCTCAGTCCAAAGATCTTCTTTCTGCATATCAGTGACATAAGTCACCTGAGCGTCGTTTGCAGCCGGCTTTAACCATTGATGGATGCTGATCGGGATCTTGTCCCTAACCAGAACCCCGCACTGATTAACAAATGCGTTCTTTGTGCGGATGGGTGCAATCGGCTCGTCGGAGCGCGAGATTTCTGAGATCTCAAACTTTTCATCCGGCCTCAACTTTTTCTTCGCTCCTCGTCTCTTTACCGAAGATTTGCTCGATCCGGAGGGCTAGAAAAGGAACAAAGACGAGAGTTAATGAATGAATCAATTAACTAGTCAGCACATGCTTAACTAACATATATACCTCCTGGCCGGACTCGGTTCGGTCACCGGAGCCAGCATCACGGTCTCCTTCTTGCACCGGCATTGGGTCACCGGAGCCGTCCTCACGGTCTACTTCTTCCATGTGCATTGGGTCACCGAATTCATCAATATCATAGCCTAGATCTTCCAGCCGCAGCTCTTGTTCGACCTGCTCATCGGTGTCGTTGAGAAACGCCCTGACGGCATTTTGTCCGTCTGCGATTATGTCCATCAACATCGCTTCTTGTGCTAGGTCTCGGGTGTTGTCGTCCATTGTTTCTACAAATATTTACAACATGCCAATTATTATTCAAACATGACAGATGGATATATTAATGGCAAACGTAGAACTAGCTTCAACCCTCGACTGCTCGGCGATCCACAAACCCTAGACCCCCTCATGTCACATTTTGTCTAGCTAGTGTCAAAGGATTCAACAAAACCAATACTTCATCATTAGGCGAAAGTAACAGTAGCATGATGGTACGAAGCTCTCCAAAGTTGTTTTGGAACGGAGTCCCCGGATAAGATAATTCGTAACAAAAGACGGATTATCCTATCAGGGACTTCGTTCCAGAACAACTTTGCATAACTTTGTACCAAAATGCCCCGGTTACTTTTGGCAAATGATGAAGTCATGGAATTCTTCAATACTTTGACACTAGCTAGGCAACCTCTCTCGACCCCTCGACCCCCGACTGCTCGGCGATCCACAACCCTAGACCCCCTCATGTCACATTTTGTCGAGTGTCAAAGGATTCAACAAAACCAATACTTCATCATTAGGCGAAAGTAACAGTAGCATGATGGTACGAAGCTCTCCAAAGTTATTTTGGAACGGAGTCCCTGATAGGATAATTCGTAACAAAAGACAGATTATTCTATCAGGAACTCCGTTCCAAAATATCTTTGCATAACTTTGTACCAAAATGCCCCGGTTACTTCTGGCTAATGATGAAGTCATGGAATTCTTCAATACTTTGACCCCTGACTGCTCGGCGATCCACAACCCTAGAACCCCGACTGCTAGGCAACCTCTCGACCCCTCGCCCTTCGGCCTCTCGATCGGTCCCTCGACGACCCTCAACCCCTCGACCTTCGGCCTCGGTCCCTCGACGACCCTCGACCCCGGCCCCCCCTAATGTCGAAGTTATCGGGGAGAGGGTGTGTATCGACATAGACATATCCGATAAAAAAAGAGGAAGAAGAAGAAAAAAGGAACCGCTAGAGGAGAAGATCGAAGAAAAAAAAAGAAAAAAAAAGGAGAAGAAGAAAGGAATAGAGGAGAAGAAGAGAAAATTTCTCTTCTTCTCCTCTATTCCTTTTCGGAGGCGATGCGTTCTGCGTGTTGCCGGTCGGCCGGATTACAACATTTTCCTTTTACAATTCCTTTGCTTTTCCTCTGGCATCAAACACTCAATGCTAATATCGCAGAATTTAAATGGGTGAAATGCCGCTTCAATCCTGTATTTTTCTATTCCCTCGTGTTGAGAATCCCGTGAATCAAAAAGGGACCTATCAACTTTAGGTTTGGCAGACAGAGACCATTAATATTGTGATGTGGATGAAGCGGCTACCCATCAATGGAAATTAAGAATGAGTCCATGCTCATCTGAATGTGGTTCAAGAATTGATTATGTTACAGAATCAAGCATGTTGGTACAGAAAAGCAAGAAAATCATTTCCCTCACAACGGCATGGATAAGCGATAAGCAAGACAGTTTCTTCAATTTGCTTGTATGCATGGGCTCTCTTTGCTAGCTACGACCATGCACCTTTGTAATAAAACAATCTCCTTCCTTCATACAAATGAAGGCATCGGTTTGCTGCTCTTAGTCAAATAAGAAATATTAACCTGTTGGGAAGAGCACCTGAATACTATCCTGTTCAACCACAATCGGAGAAGCTCCCGAGTGTCTTCCTGACGCATCTCTCCAGATGGCAGCTGCAGAACCTTGATGCCGATTTTGGAGACAGCACTATCAACTTTTTTTAAGCACTACTACTATCTTGTCTTGCACATCAGCGGGCTAGTTTCGCCCAGCAAGCCCATACATTTATTTAAGCCTATTCATATATCCGGAGACGATGGGTTTTTTTCACGTGGTGATCGATGGGATGTTAGGGCAACTCCAACGCACGACCCCAAACGAATGTCCACTTTGTCTGGAATTCGTCCTTTTTGGGGGTGGGGATGGGGCCATGTCCACCTGGATTTCGGTTTGCGTCGACCGGGCACCGAATAAGCGGCCGCATCTTCGGCCTCATCTCATCCGCCGGAGGCAACTACAACAAAATGAAGCATAGGAAAAATAGTTTAAATCAAACATATGTTCAAAATAGTCTTTCGTTACAATCTAATTAAAGTTTTAAAATATCAAATAGTGTTACAAAACAACTCAAAGTTTGTGCACATGAAAAGAGATTAAACCCATAGAACTATTGATTGCCAATGTGAGCCCACATGTGCTCCATCAAGTCATCTTGCAGCTGTGTATGAGTGTTCCGATCATGCAATTCACGAGGAAATTGGACAAACTATGGCCACCGGGTCTGTCTTTATCATATATTAAAATTCAAACATACCTTGGTGCAATTTATTTACCTTTATTTCATCTTGTGTTTTTGTCTATCTATCAGTCACTACGATATTTGATCCTTGCAATTAACTGGCCAGAGATCGACAACCTCTTGTTTGCGTTGGGTGCAAGTATTTGTTATTTTGTGTGTAGGTGCTGTTCACGAGGTATTGTGTGGTTCTCATATTGGATTGATAACCTTGGTTCTTAACTGAGGGAAATACTCATCTCTAATGTACTGCATCATCATCTCCTATTCGAGGAAATCTCAACGTAGCTCACAAGTAGCAATGACCCAACACAAAGGAAGGAGGTCTTGACCGATGCCAAACACACAAGACGGATCATCGAACAACACCGCACTGTACTTGCCAGGGGCAGCCAACAGTAAATCCGAACTTGGAGCCACCAGACTTCCAGAAGGTGCGCCACAGGCAATAACCATGTATGTCGCCCTAGATGATCACCATTGCACTCTGTAGGAAGCATCGCTCCCTAAAAAGACTACCTCAACAATTGGGGGAGACTAGTGTAGGATCTCAAATTAAATGAGGTCAATTTTAATAAAATACAAAACATCTTCAACCATTATAAAAAAAATATAGACACACACATCAATGGTTGATGTAGAAGCCCGAAAAGTTCTAGCTCCTAATTCGACCTACACTAGTTGAAACAAAAAAGACAAAATCATATGTGAATAGTGTAAATATACTATTCAGATGGGATCAACCTGAAAGTGAAGCTTGCGGCGGTGATAAAATATTCTGTAAATATGACGGAGTGTCTCAGAACTTATAGGAATTTATGACAGTGGAATCGATGTAAGGCAGTGCAGGTGGGCCCCACACGGATAGATGGTGCGCCCTACCCCCCGGGTGTGCAGGCTGGCCTTGTGGGCTCCTAATGCTTGTCTCGATCTCTTCCAAAGCCTCCCAGGTTTCTTTTTGCCCAGAAAAAAATTCGTGTTAAACCAGGTAGTGATTTGGACCTCCGTAGATACCGATTCCTTTACAAACCAAAACAAGCAGAAAAATGGGAACTCGCATCGAGCATGCAAATAATTACTCTAGAAAAAATAATATAAATTACTTGTAAAAGTATATAAAAGTGATAATATAATATAATGAAACAAGAAAAAAATTATAGATACATTTGAGACGTATCACGTCGTGCATGATCCTCGATGGTGATGGCGATGGCTATGACGATCTATATTTGTGGTAGCTAGGGCTTAAATATTGCTGGCCTGTATATTTTGACGATGTGGTATATATATACTAACCCTTCACGTTGATGGCAAAGTTGCGGTGGTAGGATTACACCCTCTTTTGGATGTGGTAGGATGACATCATACTAGTGGCAGGATAAGATTGCTATGCCCTATGATCATGCACGCTTTCTTATGTTACATGTCTAGTATGCTTCATTGCTTTCTGCTTGAATTGTTGCTCTTCTCATGGTAGGAGAGGTCATATGCGGTGTAAAAATGAAGGGTTTTAGGGGCTTACAATTTATGCGAAATGTGTGAAGAACAAGTCAACCGTTACCCTACAAAGGGTTTAAGACTAGGCAGCAGGTAGTGGATGCTTACTCCAAGTTTGTGGACAAGTATGCAAGCAATGTTGAAGTAGGCTGTAACGCCCCGGACACACCCGCCGGTGGTCGTTACTCCTGGCGGGATCTAGACTGGCCCCACATATCAATACTAGTCTTTTCTTCGCACTTTGTCCTCACTCGTGCGCACCCGGGAGCAACTTCCCGGTCGATCACCCATCCTGAAACTACTCCAAGCTGAGCACGCTTAACTTTGGAGTTCTATCCGAATGGGCTCCCGGAAAAGAAGGAATTCCTTATTGATATGAGTAGTCTATCATCCCTAATAAGCCAGGCCATCACATACACCCTCACTCAGAGGAACCGACGTCCTCGTCGGGCCACAGGAACGTTCCCTCTTGGCACAACCGTCTGTGCTTCCAGGACAGCACATGTGCCATGCCGTGTGCCACGACGGGTCACAAACGTCATGCACAACATGACTGCAAACTGTCCACAAACATCCGTGTAACCGCGAGGGTCGGCTCTGATACCAACTTGTAACGCCCCGGACACACCCGCCGGTGGTCGTTACTCCTGGCGGGATCTAGACTGGCCCCACATATCAATACTAGTCTTTTCTGCGCACTTTGTCCTCACTCGTGCGCACCCGGGAGCAACTTCCCGGTCGGTGACCCATCCTGAAACTACTCCAAGCTGAGCACGCTTAACTTTGGAGTTCTATCTGAATGGGCTCCCGGAAAAGAAGGAATTCCTTATTGATATGAGTAGTCTATCATCCCTAATAAGCCAGGCCATCACATAGGCAAGGCTCTTGGACATTTTTGACTGTTTCATATCAAGAACTTCATCATCGTCGTCCAGTTCGTTGTGATTTACTATTGTCTCATTGGTGTGATTAGTGTGGTCATATGTAATGTTTAGTTGGTAAGCTCACGACGTAGGGTACAAAGTCAGCAGATCTCGCTGCTTGTAAGCAAACAAACACCAAGTCATTGCATACACCCAACCACCAAAAATGCTCCCCTAATGTAGGTAGCCTAGATACAGGCAACCAAACACTACTAATGGAATGCCTAGTAGTGGCGGGCAGGAAAAACTCCAATAGTGGCGGGCGAGGCTCCTGGGAACGCCCGCCAATGCTAATATGGCATCCGTGGTGGCTGTCACTGGAATATATTATTAGTAGTGGCTGGAAATCTGGGGCACCCTCCACAACTACATGTCCAACCACCAACACAAAACCGACAATAAACAGTAACAACAACTAATATAGGCGATAATACACATTACAATAGATGTGTCTAAGATCAGCCACAACACAATTCACCATAACAAGTAGCACATTTTACCATAACAATAATCCAAATACAATACAATAGATGGATGCATTAGAGTACAACTCAGGCAACATCATTAGTACATATAGCCTACGCAGCGAAGCCTCCGACATGTTACATACATACAAGACCACATGATAACAACACCACCAAAATGACAATGAACTAGATAAAGATAATCAAATTCATTACTCGCCCACTTGTCCATACGGTCTTGCATACATCATAGTTGCGGACGAAGCTGGCTTAATGATCTTCCGCTTCTTTTTAGTCTTATATCCTTTATAGTTGTTGTTCTGGTAAAAGTCCACTTATTCATTGCATTTCTCCCATGAATCATAGACTCCTGGATTCTTCCCATTGTACACCACGAGTACTAGTTCCACTTCATCTACGAAGATAAATAAACAAGCTAACAAGTCAATTTCTCACATAGAGCAAAGGCACATAGCAATCTTCATAGCATCATATAATATACATTCAGAAGCATCAACGATACAAACACTACTGTAGAATGCTGCTAACGCGATACTACAATCAGAGACCCTTCGACGAAACTGTGTGCGATGCCTTAATCGCAAACGGTGATGTAAACAAACCGTCAAAAAAGATACAAGGCGTTGGTGATGACGAAGACATCAAACACGATTGAGATTGGAGTTGCGTGTGCAATGAGTGTCGCATACGGTTCACTCGAATGAACTGTGTGCGATGAGCACAATAACATAAACGGAAAGCCAGGTTAAACTGTGTACGATATACGACATACACTTCACACGGATTAACTGTTTGCGATTAGCCAGGTCTAACAGAAATGATCAGACAGATCATGGTGTGTGCGCTAGATGGGCGTATGTTCTAATTGAAAGAAGCGTGCACGATAGTAATAACGAGTGCGCACAGTTGATGTCGTGTGCTGACGTCGCTGATTGCGGTGCATCGTATTGTGTAAGCACCACATACGCGTCAGAGAACACGTGCCCACTTTACGCCTTCCGGGAATCGTGTCACACTTCAAAATATGAACCATCAATAAATTTTGAACTTGCTTCCCTTCACATTCCCAATTATTTTTCACGCCGATCAAAACCTGTTCACATCAATCAAAACGTAAACAGTTTCCCACTTAGCAGCGTATTACCTTGGTTATAAATACTACCTATGTACTCCAGGATGACTGCACATTCCTCCTCGATCGCCCTCCTCTTCACTGACGAACAAGTTTTTCTTCGTCCTTCCTTGCCTTTGCCGTGGCCCGCGTGAGTTCTGGGTCGAGAAATTTCCAGGGAGAGAGGCGAGCATGCAAGCCGAAGCAAGACAGATGTCCCGCCTCGTGGCGAAAGCCGCCGACATATCCCGCCGTGCTGTCGTAGCAGCAGATAGGTCCCGCCACACCATCAATGTTGCAGACTGGTCCGGCCACGCCGCAGAAGCGGTAGGTATGTCCCGCCGCACTGCGGCTACTGCAAAGAGGTCCTCCCTCGCTGCGGTGGCCTGGGAAGATTACTCACTGGCAGGCGAGGACTCTCATATGCGCATGCATGCGATGCTCGATAACCTGATGGATGAAATCTCTGGCTAGATGAGGTTGCAGGTCAAGATGAATGCCTTGTTTCATAATGCTACCGGCGTCATCCGACGACTAAGGGAGGACAATGCAAAGCTCTGCACCGAGCGCGACCTGCTGAGGGCGAAGATCGTCGGAAGTGCGGAGGAGCAGGAGGAGACCACTACCTTGATGAAGATAACGGGCGACATCGTCCAGAAACTTATCGAGGAGAATTCCATGCTTCGCATCGAGCACGAAAGGCTGGTGGAGGATTCCGTGGTTGCTACCCAGCAATGTGGTGAGGACATGGAAGAGATCATTGCGGCTTATCGCTAGAACTAGTCTGCGTCGTCCTTATTCATTTTTTGGCGGGGGTGTCTTCCTTATTCTTTTGCCCTTGTGCCTTTCGGGTGTTGCCGCATGTGGCATTTTTATTTTTCTTCCTAAATATGTAACACCATTATAAAATTATTATCCATTGTCATCATCATTATATTGCCTCCATTGCCATCATCATTATATTTATATCAGTCTCGCTAAGTCTCAGTCGATGCTATATTTGTCCGTCAGATCTTATATCAAGATCCATGCAATTCTTTTGTCAGATTTCTTTTCTCTCTCTTGAATCTCAGTCAAGTGAGACATAACCACACCATTAAGCGGCTATAAAATAATCATGGGTTCGGGCACCATTAATGGAGAACTTGGGAGAGATGTGCGCGGTGGATATGAAGGTCAAAGGGCTCGCCTCCAGATAAGCATGCGCAGTGGACTATTTGCACGCCTCCCGTAATGAAATAGCTATCCCGTGCGGTGCCTCGTAGCCAATAAAAAGGGGACGTGTGGCGGTTTGTAAATGGTTAGTACGAGGCTCACGGTTTCAATAATACTTGTGTTTCTGATTATAATGTGACAACTCTTGTTCCAAAATGACTTTGTTGGTTGTTAATGTGAGCACCTTCTCAATTGGGCCAATTTTTTTACAACAGCATGTTGGTGCCATGTCATGACACCATGCCAAGTTTCATGATTTTCAGCCGAGTTTTAGATTTACAAGAATTTAAAAACCAAGCTTCGCAATGTTTCTGACCAAGCTACAAAGCCAAGATGTTTGAATTTCATTCCCATTTCTTCAATGGGACCTATAAATTCACCGAAAGACACACATGTGATTCCTCAACCAACTTTGGTGCACTGGAGCATGTTGTTGTAGTTCAAATTTGAATTATACACGTTAAATGCCCAGAAACTCAATTAATGTATAAAAAAGGCCAAATGAATCTGGAATAATTCCAAATTTGAACACGACACTCATATACTTCTATGTTGCCTCTATAAAAAATCAGGGGGCAGTGTATGTCGTTTCGCACACAAAGGTGACACGTTCCCTCTCGAAACCATGAGCCTTCTTGAGAGAAGCTCCAGTTTGCAAAAATCTTATACCAAAACTTTTCCCAATTTGGCCAAATTTTTGCCCACATCACATTGGTTCCATGTCATTACACCATGCCAAGTTTCATAATTTTCAGAAGTGTTTTGTATTTACAAGAATTTAAATACCAAGCTTCTCAATGTTTCTGGCCGAGCGACAACGCCGAGATGTTTGAATTTCACTCCCATTTCTTTCATGGGACCTATAAATTGACCCAAAGACACACATGTGATTTTTCAACCAACTTTGCTGCACTTGAGCATGTGCTTGTAGTTCAAATTTGAATTATGCACATTAAATGCCCAGAAACTCAATTAATGTTGATGCCGGAGGACTCGAGCTACTACTTCACCATTGCTCGCTGGATCGAGGAGGTGAAGGCGTCATCAAGCCGTACATTTGTTGAACGGGGAGGTACCGTCTGTTCGGCACTAGATCGGAGTTCGTGGGACGGATCGTTGGATAGCGGAGATGTACCACTACATCAACCGCGTGCTTTAACGCTTCCGCGATCTACAAGGGTATGTAGATCCAATCTCTCCTCTCATAGATGGTCATCTCCTAGATTCGATCTTGGGTTTTCTTAGAATTTTTTTTGTTTCCCATGCAGTGTTCCCCAACAATTATATCAAGCAAGGTTTCATGTGTTTATGATATTTTTTTGATTTTTCGGAATTTAAATGCCATGGCACTCCATGCTTAATTGTGTCATAGCCGTGAGACCAATATGGTTGTAAATTCCTTCTAATTTACTGCACATGGAATTAACACGCACACAAGTACATAAAATATGACTTTTCAAACCGTTATGGTTAGCCGTTGCATGTACATGTAGTTCAAATTTTAATTAAGGTCATTAAATGGCTAGAAAATCACTTAAATGTCTTAATAGGTCAATTGACCCCTGAAATTTGCCAAAATTTGCCAAAATTGTACTACAAATTTTCTCATACATTTAAAACACCATCCGTTGACACTTTACTCCAAATTCTTCTTTCACAGCTAATAAAAAATATCAATAACATCACATACCGTTTTTTGTAGGAACCGTTTGCGATAAAAATTCGTTGGTCTATTTAAGTCTTCCTCCTTAAGCTTCACTGGCTCGTCTGCTCCGGTGCTGGTAACCACCAAATCCATGAATCCCGATCCCCATTCCCGCAACCCCTTCTTGCAAAGATGACGCCGTGAAAACGCTTCGTGAAGGCCCATATGGTGGCCGTGTCCACCCCGAGGGCCGCCGATGTCGCTTGAGATGCGTTGGTATTTCCCCACGGAATAATGGATGATGCAACACAACATATGTAAGATATTTTCCTCCGTGATGAGACAAAGGTTATCGAACCAGTAGGAGAACCAAGCAACACTATGTAAATGGTACCTACACCCAAAGAACAAATACTTGCAACCCGACGCGTTAAAGGTGTTGTCAATCCATTTCGGGTAACGATGCCAAAAAGTGACGTAAGGATAGGATAAAATTGTACTAGATTGAAATATGCAAATGAAACGCAACAAGTTATTTTTTTGTTTTTGATAATATACATCTGAAAATAAAAGTTGCAAATAAATAAAAATGCAAAAGGCAATGTAGATCTGAAAGTATATGATTGGAAAATAGACCTGGGGGCTGTAGTTTTGACTAGTGGCTTCTCTCAAGAAAATACCATGCGGTGGGTACACAAAATATTGTTTGGCAATTGATAGAAATGCAAATAATTATCAAGATATCCAAGACAATGATCATGTATATAGGCATCACGTCCAAGATTAGTAGACCGACTCCTGCGTGCATCTACTACTGTTACTCCACACATCGACCGCTATCCAGCATGCATCTAGTGTATTAAGTTCATGGAAAAATGGAGTAATGCAATAAGAACGATGACATGATGTAGACAAGATCTATTCATGCATGTAGGAATAGACCCAATCTTTTTATCCTTAAGAGCAATGATACATGCTTGCCTTGCTGCCCCTTCTCTCACTGGGAAAGGACACCACAAGATCGAACCCATTACAAAGCACAGCTTCCCATTGCAAGGTAAATAGATCAAGTTGACCGAATAGACCCAAATATCTAAGAAGAAATACGAGGCTATAATAATCAAGAATGGATATTAAATCAAGGCAAATCTGATCATAAACTCACAATTCATCGGATCCCAACAAACACACTACAAAAAGTCATTACATCAAATAGACCTCCAAAAGACCATTGTATTGAGATACAAAGAGAGAAGAACCCATCTAGCTACTGCCTACGGACCCGTTGGTCTATGGTAAACTACTCATGAATCATCGAAGAGGCACCAATGAGGATGACGGACCACTCCATGATCTTGTCCCCTTCTGGCCGAGTGCCGGAAAAGGGCTCTAGATTGGATCTTGTTCTTCAGGAACGTGTTGTGGCTGGAACAAAATTTTGTCGACTCTGTGGGGTTTCTGAAATATTGGAGTACTTATAGAGCAAAGAGGCGGTGCAAGAGGCCATCGAGGTGGCCAGAACCCACCTAGGCGCGCCCTGGTGTGTTGTTTCCCCCTCGATGCACCCCCACTTGCTTCTCTGGCCCATTGGATGTCTTCTTGTCCAAAAACAATCCACAAAAAGTTTCGCTGCATTTGGACTCCGTTTGATATTGATTTTATGCGATGTAAAAAACAAGCAAAAAATAACAACTGGCACTTGGCACTACGTCAACAGATTAGTCCCAAATAATGATTGTATAACATCTAAGAATGGTAATATAATAGAATGGAACAATAAAAAATTATAGATACGTTGGATACGTATCATTATCACCAAGCTTAATTCCTACTCGTCCTCGAGTAGGTAAATGATAAAAAAGGAATTTTTGATATGGAATGCTGCTTATCATGTTCATAACATATTCTTTTCTTTATAGCATGGTCATTTGGACTTTTATATGGTTCAAAGCAATAGTCTAGTTTTGACATGAAGACTTTAATACTCAAACATATCAACAAACAACCATGTCTTTCAAAATATCAATACTAAAGTAAGTTATCCCTAGCCCACCATGCTCAATCATTGATCAATTCATGCAACACATCCAAATATTTGCTACATCCAATGCTCAAGTGTGATAATAGTGTTCCGTAGTTGGTGCTTTATAAGAGAAGATGGAGACTCAAATAAAAATAAAAATTGCATAAAGTAAAAGATAGGCCCTTTGCAGAGGGAAGTAGGGATTTGTAGAGGTGCTACAGCTCAAAGCTTAAATTGAGAGATAAAATTATTTTGGGTGGCATGCTTTTCCTGTCAACGAGAACGACTTAGAGTTCCCAACATTTTCCATGCTAGATATATCATAGGCGGTTCCCATACATAAATTAAAGTTTATTCCTTTGTCCACCAAACTTTCACAAGCTATGGCTAGCCGTATCCACGGTTTCCCTCCATACCAACACTTTCCAAGGAATTTATTATCTGACAACATAAAATAAATTTTCTTGTTCATTTCGGGACTGGGAATCCGTATTACCGCCATACTCCCGTGCAATGACAAGTGAATAAACACACGTCTTGAGAATAACACATGTAGCATGAAAAATATTAGCCACCCCTCGCCGTTTCATGAGCGGTACGGGCACACAAAAGAGAAATTTATTTAGAAATTAGAGTTGGCACATACAAATTCGCTTAGAACGGCAAGGAAGTAGCGCATATAGGTAGGTATGGTGGACTCATGTGTCATAACTTGGGTTTTAGGATTTGGATGCACAAGTAGTATTTGTACTTAGTGAAAGGTGGAGGCTTGCAAGAGATTGAGAAGCATCCAACCATGGAACGAAAAACATCATAAGAGAACATTAAACATAACTAACATCGAATAATGAAACACAAGTAGGATATAATTTCATCGCATGCCTATTG
Organism: Secale cereale; assembly: GCA_902687465.1. Classification (NCBI taxonomy): domain Eukaryota; kingdom Viridiplantae; phylum Streptophyta; class Magnoliopsida; order Poales; family Poaceae; genus Secale; species Secale cereale. Next base: position 862,703,140 of record LR738714.1, on the reverse strand, counting down.
ACTTTCGTGCTTGCATACGGTATCACAAACCTTAACATGAATATTCTTACTAAAACATAATTACTCATTAACATGGATCACATATCACAATCCTCATATCTCAAAACTATTACAAATAATCAAGTTTATTTTGTCCAGTGATCTTCATGAAAGGTTTTATTATATCCCCCTTGGATATCTACACTTTCGGACTAGTTTCATATGTTGCTTTTGATAAGCTCAAGCAAATATAAGTGAAGAACATGAGCATCATAGTTCTTTCTGTCAAATTAATCTAAGTGAAGCATGACAAACTTTCTTCAAAGATAGCAAAGCACACCGTGCTCAAAAAGATACAAGTGAAGCACTAGAGCAATTCCAAGGCTCTAAAAGATGTAAGTGAAGCATAGGAGCAAGCATAGCATAATTTGGCTCTCTCTAATAGGTGTGTACAACAAGGAAACTTATTAAAAAATAAAAAAATAAAAACAAACAAAGACTCATATCATACAAGACGCTCCAAGCAAAATTCATGATATGTGACGAATAAAAATATAGTCCCAACTCTCAAGTAAAATACCGATGGTCGATAAAATAAAGAGGGGATGCCACTCGGGGGCATCCCCAAGCTTACCTGCTTGATACTTCTTGAATATTATCTTGGGGTGCCTCAGGCATCCCCAAGCTTAGTGTAATGCCCCGGATGTAACACTTTCCCCTTTTGGATATATAAACTTTGGCTTCATCAGTTCCATTCCGGGTTCTTCGTCTTTTCGGATTTTCGTCGTTTTGTCGTGTGCGTGTGTGCATTCATCCATGTCATGTTGTCATGTGCATTGTATTGCATTTGTGTGTCGGTTGCATCCGGTCCCACTAGTCTCTTCCCGTTGTCCGTTTCGAGTTCCGACGCTCTCACACGTGCCCGTGGCATCCCGGAGTCCTTCTTTTGTGTTTGGCCGTGTAACGTTTCCGTAATGGCGTGTGACTTGTCGTGCGATGTTTTTTTGATACGTGTAACCCGCCTATCAAGTTTCGTCGCGTTTGGAGTTCGTTTGGTACTCCAACGGGTAACTTCGTGGGCTAAAAGTACCTCCTCTTTGAGGCCCAGAACCCCCCTCCAACAGCCCAACAACCCAGCTCAAACCCTTCCCATCATCTAGGCCGTTCATTTGTGATCGTGTGGCCGAAAACCGCTCCCCATTTGGACTCTCCTAGCTCCTTGTGCCTATATAAACGTCCACCCCCTCCAATTTTGCGTCCAAAACCCTAGTGCTTCCACCGACGCCGCACAGTGCTTCCACCGCCGCCGCACAGTGCTTCCACCGCCGTCGCACAGTGCTTCCACCGCCGCCGCGCGGGCCCGCAGGCCCAGCGCCGGCCCGCAGCGCCGCAGATCCGGGCCATAGTTCCCCAGCCGCGCCCCCGCGCCTTCGTCCCCGCCGCAGGGAGCGCGCAGCCGCCGCCGCCGGCCGGAGCGCCGCCGTGCCGGCCTTCTCTGACACCGCCGCCGGTCTTCCTCCGGCCCCGAGCCATCTCCGCCGCCGCGCGCTGATACGTCCAAAACGTATCTATAATTTCGGCTTGCTCCAAGCCACTTTTGGGTGATATTGCTATGGTATTCATACACTTCCATACACTTTTGATCATATTTGGACTAACTTACTAATCCAGTGCACCCCAGTGCCAGTTTCTGTTTTCGGCTGTTTTTGTATTTCAGGTTTTCACGTTTCGAGAACTGCCCAGAAAAATCCAGAAAAATTATATAAAAAATCAGCGATCCGGAAACAACACTGCGTCCGAAGGGCAGCCTGGGGGGGCCACAGGGGCTCCAGGCGCCCTGTGGGCGCGCCCCCCTGGGCCGCGCCGGGGGGGCTCCTGGGCCCCCCGAGGCTCCCCCGGTGCCCTACTTTGGCATATATTTAAAGGGTCCTCCGTAACCCTCAGAACAGGACTTCTTTTCGCGATCCCATCTCTGTTCCGCCGCCGCCGCCGCTTCCAAGATCGGGAGCACCAGGAGAACTCTTCCCGGCACCCTGTCGGAGGGGAGGATCACCACCGGGAGCTTCTCCACCACCATGGACGCCTCCCGGATGACTCGTGAGTAGTCTCCCTTGGACCATGAGTCCATGACCAGTAGCTATGTGATGTTCTCCTCCCGTTCTCGTGCTTCACTAATTAGTCCTCGTGAGCTGCCCTACATGATCGAGGCACCTATGTAATCCTTATGCTGTTGCTATGTTGAGTTTGCTGGGATCCGATGGATTATGAGATTATGTTTAGATTGATCTTGAGTAATATATTTGATTCACCTCTTTTATATTTTAGTTCATAAGTAATTCTTGCATGTTCTCCGTTGTTATTTATTGCTTTGGCCGAGTAGTAAGTAGTGACTCCAAGAGGGAACGTTATGCTCGATTGTGGGTTCATGCCGCTCGATGACTAGCTTGAGTGACAGAAACATGAGTCTAGGGGATGTGCTGTTGCCACAAGGGGGAAAACAACGGTGCTTGTGCCCGCGGGTGCAAGGATTGTTTACTTTACGCAAAGTTCTTTTAATGCAGTTGTTGCATTGAGTTTACACCATGGGTGGGACTCGCAACTTAATACCAGCGAGATGTTCTGGATAGATATCTCAAGGTGGATGAGTAGTAGTAGATATTGATGGATTTCGGTCTACTTACTTTGGCGTACCGCCCATGCTTTGAACCTCAACCTTTCTTGCAATGTAATCAGCATTGGTTTGCGTTCGTGGTCCTGTCAATTGCCCAGCTGTAATTTGTTTACCTCACATAGCTGTTTTATCGTCTTTTGGGAGAGAGACATCACTAGTGAACATCATGAGACTCCGGTCCATATTACCATTATTGATCACATCCACTATTTACTTTTGGCTATTTACTTATTATTGCAAAACACTATCTATCACTACTATCATATTGCTTTTAACCCTTTGTGAACTACAAGGCCGGAGAGATCGACAACCTCTCTGTACTCGTTGGGAGCAAAGTTATTTGTATCTGTGTGCAGGTCCACGTTGATTGCTAATTGCGCCGTTAGCAATTGACACCTACTTGTTGAACCTAGGAGTCTCTGGGGATTCGATCCTTGGCATCTTTGCTAGGGGAAAACACTTCTACTTACTACATCTTACACCTTCCACTTGGGGTAACCAACGAGGGGTTCGAGGCCCATCAAGGAGTATTTTCTGGCGCCGTTGCCTGGGACTTCACTCTTCAGGATAGGGGAGTTGCATGCTATCTTTTACCTTTGCTTTTTAGTCTTGTTAGTTTACTTTTCATTTTTGCTTTAGTTCCTTTTATCGAAAATCACAAAAATAGTTATCTTGCTTGCTTGCTACTATGGGTTCCACCGAGAACACCAAGTTGTGTGACTTCACTAGTCACAACAACGATAACTTTATCAGCACACCTATCACTACACCAGCCACTTCAGCACCTTCGTATGAAATTAAACCTGCTTTACTGAACTTAATCATGAGAGAACAATTCTCCGGTGCTGGAGATGATGCTGCTTTACACTTGAACAACTTTGTTGAACTTTGTGATATGCAAAAGTACCAAGAAATAGATGGTAATATTGTTAAGCTTAAGCTTTTTCCTTTCTCCTTGAGAGGAGGAGCTAAAATTTGGTTTCAGTCTTTGCCTAGAAATAGCATAGATTCATGGGACAAGTGCAAAGATGCTTTTATTGGAAAATACTATCCACCTGCTAAAATTATCCAACTTAGAAGTAACATAATAAATTTTAAACAATTGGATAATGAACATGTTGCCCAAGCTTGGGAACGTATGAAATCTGTTATCAAAAACTGCCCTACTCACGGTTTGACTACTTGGATGGTTATCCAAACTTTTTATGCAGGCTTGAACTTTACCTCACGGAACTTGTTAGATTCGGCCGTGGGAGGAACTTTTATGTCAACTACACTTGGTGCTGCCACAAAGCTTCTCGATGAGATGATGACCAACTATTCCCAATGTCACACCGAACGCGCTCCAACTGGTAGGAAGGTAAACTCTGTCGAGGAGATTTCCTCCCTTAATGAAAAAGTTGACTTGATCATGTCTCTACTTTCGAAGCAATCTACTGTTGATCCTCGTGATGTTCCTTTAAATTCTTTGATTGCTCAAGAACAAGTAGATGTGAATTTTATCTCTAGAAACAATTTTAACAACAATGCTTATAGGAGTAACTTTGGTAACAATTCTAGACCGTTCCCCTCTAACTCTTATGGGAACAACAATGCTTATCCTAGTACCAAGAACTCCAATACTGAACTAGAGACCATGCTTAGAGATTTCATCACTACCCAAAAAGCCTTTAATAAGAATGTAGAAGAGAAACTACATAAACTAGATGATCTTTCTTTTAAGGTAGACCACTTAGCCAATGAGGTAAAATTGCTAAAAATTGAAACTTCTCCTCTTAAGGAGAGGGAAGTCATCCCTATTAATGCTACTCAAGTACAAATTAATGAAAATATTAGGATGATGGCTAAGCTTAAAGAGAGATGGGCTAGAGAAAGGGAGGAAGAGGAAAGAATTAAGAGCCTTCCTACCCACCACACTGTTGCTACTATCCAAGTTATTGAGGATGTTCACACTCTTAGCACCCAATGTACTCCTGGTCCCATTGGACCTATTAATGGTGATGCTATGACTTTAGAAGCTACCAAACAGGTGAACCTTAAGGACACCACTACCACTTTACTTGATGCTCGTGACCTTGATTTTGATAATTGCACTCTTACCGAAGTTATTGAATTCCTTCACAAGATGTCTAGAGATCCCCGCACTAGCACGCTTAACCTTGCCTTCACAGAGCATATCACAAATGCTCTCATCAAAGCTAGGGAGGAGAAACTTAGAGTAGAAGCCTCCATACCTACAAATCTAGAGGATGGTTGGTATCCTATGATAAAAATTAAGATAAATAACTTCTCATGCTTTGTTTTATGTGATATTGTAGCTAGTACTTCTATTATGCCCAAAAGACTATATGATATGCTTAAATTGAAACCTTATGATTCTTGTTCTTTTGGTGTTCGTCTCGTTGATTCTTCCATAAAGAAACCTTTGGGGAGGATCTACGATGTTCTTATCGATGTCAATGATAATTATGTGCCCGTTGATTTTACTATTATGGATATTGAATGTGATCCTTCATGTCCAATTATTTTGGGACGTCCCTTTTTGCGCACCGTTGGTGCTGTCATTGACATGAAAGAGGGTAATATAAAATTTCAGTTTCCTCTCAAGAAAGGGATGGAACACTTCCCTCGTAAGAAGGTCAAGTTACCTTTTGAGTCCGTTGTACGGGCTAGCTATTCTTTTACTCTTGATAAAACTTGATCTATGCATTATGCCTAGCTTAAAGGCATAAAAGAAAGCGCTTTTGGGAGGCAGCCGACATGAATAATTTTTTTTCTTTTGTTGTGTCTTGATGTTGTTTACTGCTGTAGCATCATCATTGTATATTTGCTTTTCATATTTGTGCCAAGTATAGCCTCTGATTGCTAGAAAGTTCAAAAGTTGTGAGGTGCTGTCCAGGAAACAGATTCTGTCCTTGGATAGAAAAATTCGTATAAAATCACCAGATCATCTTTCTGGTCTGAATTTTTTCGACAGCGTCCTCTATATAATTGTCTTTCGTGCGTCAGTTCTGAGTTTTTTGATTTGAGTTGCAGAAGTATCCCGAACAGATCAATTACTGCCTGCTGTTCTGTTTTTCACAGATTCTGTCCTGTTTTGCCTTACCTTCACTTTGCAAATTAAGAACTTGCTTTTTCTTTGCAAAAAACCTTTTGGCAATCTTGAGAAACAGTAGAACTTCAAGAATATCCTTATTTCCAGCAAGTTATAATTATTTTATTAAGGGTACTAACCTCGCTAATCAGATTATGATGAGTTATGTATGAAGGGAGTTTTCAAGTGTGCGAGGGAAGATGATAAAAAGATTCAGGAGTGTCAAGCGCTCAAGCTTGGGGATGCCCCCATGAACCCCCAAGAAATATTCAAGGAGACTCAAGCATCTAAGCTTTGGGGATGCCCCCGTGCATCCCCTTCTCCATCAACATTATCTGTTCGTCTTTCGTTTCGCTATATTTTTATCACTTCATGTGTTATGTGCTATGCTTGGAGCGTCTTGCTTTTAGTTTTCTTTTTAGTTTTCCATAACGAGTCGGAACCCAACATTCCTTTATGTGGGAGAGAAACACGCTCCATTTCTACATAGAACATAACATAGAATTTTCATGTCTATCTATGCTGTGTGTGTTCTTTGTCTTTTAATAGCTACTATCGTGCTCTGCTCTTAGTATTCATGCTTATCTTTTCAAGAGCTTTTATTTAGTTGGTTGCTTGAACTCTCTTTAATTACCATGCTCACCTTATTAAGAGAGTTTGCTTCCGTTGCATTGGTCAATGTGTCTATGATAAAGATGCTACTTGCATGATGGTGCTTAGTACTTCAGGTTTTCTTATGGTTGATCTCAAATAGCTGGGGGGTTCCCAATGTGTTATTGGAGTACCAACTTGGTTTGTTTGCCTATGATGTGGTATGGTTTAGAAATATCTTCCTTCGAGAATTTATTTTGATTGACTTGGCGTATGCTCACGCATATTTAAGACTGTAAAGAAAGTCTGTCAAGCCTTGATGATCTTTTATTTCTAAGTAGCGATATAACTACCATGCCTGATTCAATATTGCTTTGTCGCTCTGCATGATTATGACCGTCATTGCTCTCTTAGTTGGTCGCTCCCAGTCTTTTTGCTAACCTCCACCTGTACTAAGCAAACTAACCATGCAATACATAGCTCATGGGAAAGTAGCCTAAAAACTATTGTGGTAAAGAATATGTTGCTTATGTATCTTATTTCTTATAAGTTGCTTGCTGAGCGGTAACCATGTTTCTAGGGACGCCATCAACTGTCACACTTTTTTTGAATATCATGTGAGTTGCTATGCATGTTCGTCTTGTCTAAAGTAAGGGTGATTTACCATGGGTTGAATAACTATGCATATTGTTAGAGAAGAACATTGGGCCGCCAACCAAAGCCATGCATCATGGTGGAAGTTTTAGCTTGGACCTTAATCCTCAATCTCTCATGAGAATATGCTTATGCATTAAAGAGGAGTCCATCATCTATTTTCTATGTTGTCCCGGTATGGATGTCCTCAAGTTGAGATCTATCAAAAACGAGAAATCAAATGCGATCTATCTCCTTGGACCTTTGTACAGGTGGCATAGAGGTACCCCTTTGTGACACTTGGTTAAAACATATGTAATGCAATGATAACCCATGGGAATCCGAGCTAATTAGGACAAGGAGCGAGCACTATTAGTATTCGATGCATGAAGCTTGCAACTTATAAGATGTTTTATACATGACACATATGAAGTACTACTACCATTGACACAATTGCTTCCATGTTTTCAAAATAAAAAGCTTTAGCACTTAACCTTTCTTTTACCTTTATGTTGAAGCACCAACTACTGAGAGCATGATTGTCATTCTGAGTGTAATGTGCATTGTCCCAAAGTAGCATTGTCTTTTGCATGATTGTGATATCGTTTATTCTGAAATGATTGTATCTAGTCATCACTTAAACCTTGAAGGTGCCCCTGCATTTATGTTTTGCATCACTAAAGGGGGCAAGCTAGATATCACTTTATCATATTTGCACATCATGTTCATTGCAAATCTTTTTGATGTTTCAGTTTCATGTTGTAAAACTTTCAGTCATTTGTGATTTTCTCTTGAGGCAACTTAATTACTTTAGAATCATTGTCTCAGTAAGCTTTTGTCATATGACTATGAGAAAGTCCTATATGGTTAATAGCATGTCACCACAGAAATTATTCTTGTTATCATTTACCTACTCGAGGACGAGCAGGAATTAAGCTTGGGGATGTTGATACGTCCAAAACGTATCTATAATTTCTGCTTGCTCCATGCCACTTTTGGGTGATATTGCTATGATATTCATACACTTCCATACACTTTTGATCATATTTGGACTAACTTACTAATCCAGTGCACCCCAGTGCCAGTTTCTGTTTTTTGGCTGTTTTTGTGTTTTAGGTTTTCACGTTTCGAGAACTGCCCAGAAAAATCCAGAAAAATTATATAAAAAATCAGCGTTCCGGAAACAACACTGCGTCCGAAGGGGAGCCTGGGGGCGGAGGGGCCACAGGGGCTCCAGGCGCCCTGTGGGCGCGCCCCCCTGGGCCGCGCCGGGGGGGCGCCTGGGCCCCCCGAAGCTCCCCCGATGCCCTACTTTGGCATATATTTAAAGGACCCTCCGAAACCCTCAGAAGAGGATCTCTTTTCGTGATCCCATCTCTGTTCCGCCGCCGCCGCCGCTTCCAAGATCGGGAGCACCAGGAGAACTCTTCCCGGCACCCTGCCGGAGGGGAGGATCACCACCGGGAGCTTCTCCACCACCATGGACGCCTCCCGGATGACTCGTGAGTAGTCTCCCTTGGACCATGAGTCCATGACCAGTAGCTATGTGATGTTCTCCTCCCGTTCTAGTGCTTCACTAATTAGTCCTCGTGAGCTGCCCTACATGATCGAGGCAACTATGTAATCCTTATGCTGTTGCTATGTTGAGTTTGCTGGGATCCGATGGATTATGAGATTATGTTCAGATTGATCTTGAGTAATATATTTGATTCACCTCTTTTATATTTTAGTTCATAAGTAATTCTTGCATGTTCTTCGTTGTTACTTATTGCTTTGGCCGAGTAGTAGGTAGTGACTCCAAGAGGGAACGTTATGCTTGATTGTGGGTTCATGCCCCTCGATGACTAGCTTGAGTGACAGAAACATGAGTCTAGGGGATGTGCTATTGCCACAAGGGGGAAAACAACGGTGCTTGTGCCCGCGGGTGCAAGGATTGTTTACTTTACGCAAAGTTCTTTTAATGCAGTTGTCTGTTGCATTGAGTTTACACTATGGGTGGGACTCGCAACTTAATACCAACGAGATGTTCTGGATAGATATCTCAAGGTGGATGATTAGTAGTAGATATTGATGGATTTCGGTCAACTTACTTTGGCGTACCGCCCATGCTTTGAACCTCAACCTTTCTTGCAATGTAGTCAGCATTGGTTTACGTTCGTGGTCCTCTCAATTGCCCAGCTGTAATTTGTTTACCTCACATAGCTTTTTTATCGTCTTTTGGGAGAGAGACATCACTAGTGAACATCATGAGACTCCGGTCCATATTACCATCATTGATCACATCCACTATTTACTTTTCGCTATTTACCTACTATTGCAAAAACTATCTATCACTACTATCATTGCTTTTAATACTTTGTGAACTACAAGGCCGGAGAGATTGACAACCCCTCTGTACTCGTTGGGAGAAAAGTTATTTGTATCTGTGTGCAGGTCCACGTTGATTGCTAATTGCGCCGTTAGCAATTGACACCTACTTGTTGAACCTAGGAGTCTCTGGGGATTCGATCCTTGGCATCTTTGCTAAGGGAAAACAATTCTACAATACTGCATCTTACACCTTCCACTTGGGGTAACCAACGAGGGGTTCGAGGCCCATCAGCGGCAAGCAGCAAAAAGAAAGGGGCGGCGACGCGGCCTGGTGCGGCCCTGGCGTGGCCTCCGGCGGACGCGGTGCGGGGCAAGCCCGCCGCAGGCGAGCGGCGGGGCACCGGCGGGTGGGTCGGACGCAGAGCAGCAGCAGCAGCTGCGGGGAGGCGCGGCCGCGGCTATGGGGCGGCAACGGCGAGGCACCGGCGCGAGGCGGTGGAGTAGGGCCAGCGCGGCGCGGGCTGCGGTGGTGCACGACATCGGCAGAAGCACAACGTGAGGCCGAGGCACGAACTGGACGCGGTGAGCGTGGTAGCCGATTTGGAGCTCGGGGAAGACTAGTTAGGGGGAGCCAGAGCTCGAGGGGAGAGGGGAGGTAGCGGAGGCTCACAGAGGGAGAGTAGGGGCTCGAGGGGAGCTGGGGTGGTCGGAGTCGACGGGGATCGGCGATGGTGTGGGGCGGCCGCAGTTGGTGGAGACGACGATGGCGACGGCTCGCTGTAGCCCAGCCTGCTACATTCCTTGCAGACGAAGTGGGAGGCGACGACGCATCACCCGAACACGGCCTCACGACGCGGGGACGACGGAGCACGCGATGATGCCGTAGGCCATGGCGACGGTGCGGTCGGCACGCGGATCTGAAGAAGGGGAGGCGGCAAGGGAGAGGAGTGTGGAGTGGGGACTAGGGTTTGACACAGGGTCGCAGGAGGCCTTATAGGACGCCGGGGTGGTCCGGGATGGCCGCCACGCACGGATGGTGTGGCCATGGCCGACGGATGGACGCCACAATCCCCTGCCTCCCTGTAGCAGGAGATTGGGGATGACCCCAAGTGGGCTGCGCTAGCCACCTGTTGAAGATGGGCCAAAGTGCACAGTATAATAGGTCATTTGCCTTTTATGTCACTGGCTTTATATTTTAGCTACCAAAAGATTTTTCTCAAGAATGAGACTTGGCTCATAATTTGTGTTGCAATATTTGACACTGCCACAAGAAGTTTGAGGTTACTTTGAAAAGTTTAGAATCATGTTTTAATTTAAAAGGGTCATTAAGTTGTTGTTGGACCACTACATTAAATCCCAGGGGGATTTTGGAAACCCAAAAGAGGTTGTTTTCATCATGACAAATATTTGGGGATTATTTGCAACATCAAGAACATTTTTGTTTGCATGACAAAAGAGGTAAATACTCGACTTGTAATTCAAATGGGATATGGTCTTGATTTTCATCAAGTGGCAATTTAGTTTGAAAAACAAGATGACGTGGCATCATTAAAGGGGAGATCACTGTAGCATGATCCTCGGGGTGTTACAGGTTAGCCCCACTTTCGTTACAAATCATTTGTTAGATGTGATTCAGACACTGTCACGGTCCCAACCGATTCATACCACAACTTCAATGAAACGCATCCTAAGACAGTGTGACAGTTTGTACCTACTATCTAAAAATGTTGCCATCTCATTAGCAGTGCCATTAGAAAATTATTTGGCACCGCTTCAGCAGTTTGTGCAACCAACTTTGGTCCACACATCCGAGAAGCCAAGCAGTAAAATACTAAACCTTCATGGCACAAAGGAACAGGGCATTAGAGAAACTAGGTGCTCCGGAGTCCGGGTTCCTAATTTTTTCTGCTTCATCGGCTTTGCCAGTGCAGGGCACCGTTGCCAATTGTAGGAATAGTTGTCGTTACATCGGTTTTGACATACATAGTGGACGGCCTTAGTGCTATTAGTTCTATGTTACTAAATTTGTGCATGTACACACCTGTTAGTATCAATTTGCTGTCATTCAAACACTGTCGCTATGCTGTTGCTGCTATATTTAGCTTCCTCATAAAATGTTGACTTTGTTATTTACAGTACATGAGTAAGAACTTGTAGCGTTATTGTAGTTAATTATAGCTTCTGATGTTTCAGAATTTGGTTGTTGTCTCAGTAGCAATTAATTCATTTGCACATTGATCTTTTTGAGAAGATATGTCATAATTAACCTATTTCTTTAGTTTTCAAAATAAGTATTTGTTATTTTCTATGTTTCTATAAACCCATTGCCCCTACAATTGTTACAGATCTAGTTTTAAATATTGTAGGATGAACATAAGTGTTTTTACCTGGAGTGGGTTGATCAAGAGTGGCCACAGTGTTTGAAGATGTCCCTAGCAAAGCACTGGAGCATGTATGAGGAAGAGAACAAAGGTAGGCTTAGAGAAAATGTTGTCAACGCTGAAGAATATTTGAAGATGCGGGATAAAAAGTGGAAGGTGGAGAATTAGCTCAAATTTTTTTAATCAGACTTTACTAAGATGGTGTTGGCAAAGGAGGAGGCACTTTCCCAGTTGGCCAGTGCAAAACTGGTTCTTACTGAACTAAAAGCACAGGTGGGTAAGATGAGCCTGGGTGATCTCGATTAGGCAAATGAATATATCGTTATAATATTGTTCTTATGAAGCTGAACTATCTATATGCTGTATTGTGCTATTTTCAGGTAGCTATCGTACTATGATGTTAAAATGTATTTATGTGCCTGATATGAAATTGGCAAACATCTGTTCGATATGAAATGTGAATTTGCGTAATACTGGAATTATTAATTGTAAACTAATAAACCTGCTAAATGGATCATGGAACTTTGCAAACGGTTCTAGCTGTAAAAGCGCTTGTGATGGATGGCCCAATGCCAGACAGTTTTATTCATCAAATCATGTGTGATGTAGTTGAATAAAAGCAAACAATTAACCGAGGCAAAGCGTGTGTCATAGTTACACCTATCACACACGAGCCTATACATAAAACTATGTGGGATGTACATGCGAACAGAAACATTTTTCCTGTATTGACTATGTGGGATGTACATACGAACGGAAAAGTTTTCCCTGGATTGATTATGTAGGCGTACATAAGAAAGGAAAGATATTCCTTGGATTGACTGTGTGGAATGTACATAACAAACAAAAACATTTGTTTGGGACTAACTGTGTGGGATGTACTTACGACCGGAACTGGTTGGGCCTGTATAATCATATTTGATCGCTCGCCCGTCACACACAACCTCATTTGGCCGAGCGTGTGTGTGCTAAGAGAGCCTATCCCCGACGGTTTTTGGGTCATGTGGGAAAGACCCCCTATCACAGTCACTCACTAGGCTATGGTCACAGTCACTCACTAGGATATGGTTCAGAACGTCATCGCGTAAAGGAGTTAAAAACCGTTTGTATAGCACCTCGCTGTACCAGTGCAAGATTCGTGCAAAATTTTCTTGTCAAATTTCTTTTTTTCTCTTAAATCTCGGTCAAGTGAGAGATAGGCACACCTTCAAGCATATATAAAATAATCATGGGCTCGGATGCCGTTAATGGAGAAGTTGGGAGAGAGGTGCATGGTGGATATGGAGGTCAAAGGGCTCGTCTCTAGATAAGCATGCACAGCGGTCTGCTCGGATGCCTCCCATACTGAAATAGCTACCCCGCGCGACGCCTCGTAGCGAATAAAAAGGGGATGGGTGGCAGTATCTAAATGGTTAGTACAATGCCCACAATTTCAATAATACTTGTGTTCCCGATTGTAGTGTGACAACTCTTGTTCCAAAATGACTTTGTTGGTTGTTAATGTGTGCACCTACTCAATTCGGCCAAATTTTTTTCCACAACATGTTGGTGCCATGTCATGACACCACGCCAAGTTTCATGATTTTCAAACGGGTTTTAGATTTACACGAATTTCAAAACCAAGCTTCGCAATGTTTCTGGCCAAGCTACGACCGAGATGTTTGAATTTCATTCCCATTTCTTCCATGGGACCTATAAATTCACCCAAAGACACATGTGATTTCTCAACCAACTTTGGTGCACTGGAGCATGTGGTTGTAGTTCAAATTTTAATTATGCACATTAAATGCCTAAAAACTCAATTAATGTTAAAGAAAGGCCAAATGAACCCGGAATAATTCCAAATTTTAACACGACACTCGTATAGTTATATGTTGCCCCTGTAGAAATTCAAGGTGGGGGGGGGGGAGGCAGCGTATGTCGTTTCCCACACGAAGGGGACTTGTTCCCTCTCGGAACCACGAGCCTTCTTGAGAGAAGCTCCGGTTTGCAAGAAACTTATACCAAAACTTGTCCCAATTTGGCCAAAATTTTGACCACATCATCTTGGTGCCATGTCAGGACATCATGCCAAGTTTCATGATTTTTAGAGAAGTTTTGGATTACAGGAATTTAAAAACCAAGCTTCTCAATGTTTCCGGCCGAGCCACGACGCTGAGATTTTTGAATTTCACTCCCATTTCTTGCATGGGACCTATAAATTCACCCAAAGACACACATGTCATTTTTGAGCCAACTTCGCTGCACTGGAGCATGTGCTTGTAGTTCAAATTTGAATTATACACATTAAATGCCGAGTAAGTCAATTAATGTATAAAAATGTAAAATGAATCCGGAATAATTCCAAAATTTAACACGAGACTCATATAGTTATATTTTGCTTCTATAAAAGATAATCATAGGGGGTAGGAGAGCGTATGTCGTTTCTCACACAAAGGCGACACGTCCCCACTCGGAACCACGAGCCTTCTCGAGAGAAGTTGTGGTTTGCAAGAAGATCCAAAACGTGTCCCAATTCGGCCATTTTTTTACCATAGAATGTTGGTGCCATGTCATGACACCATGCCAAATTTCATGATTTTCAGATGAGTTTTGAATTTACAGGAATTTAAAAACCAAGTTTCTCAATGTTTCTGGCCGAGCCACGATGCCAGGATGTTTAAATTTCACTCCCATTTCTTGCATGGGACCTATAAATTCACCCAAAGACACACATGTGATTTTTCAACCAACTTTTCTGCACTGGAGCATGTGCTTGCAGTTCAAATTTCAATTATGCACATTAAATGCCACTAAAGGGGCGGTTGTACACTTGGAGTAACATGCAAGACGATCCCCTACTCGAGCTGATAGATTGGTTCTTCTCCTCAAGCCACTTGACCCAAACATACCTGAACACAATTGCTACTCCCCTTGGCAAACCAGTGTCTGATCACACCCCATGTGTGGTTAACATCGAGACTTTGATACCCAAGAGCAAAATATTCCATTTTGAGAATTACTGGACTAATCATCCAGATTTTCTTGAGGTGGTGCAGACATCCTGGTATAAACAATGCTATGCCAAGAACAGTTCTGCTCTCATGTGCAATAATATGAAAATTCTGAGATATGATCTCAAGAAATGGAGCAAAGGGATTTCGCGCCTCTCGATCCTCATTCAAAACTTCAATTGGGCCCTCAATGAGCTAGATGGGCTGGAAGACCACCGACCTCTCACTGTAGCAGAAGGAAACTATAGGATAATTGTCAAAGCCCACCTTCTCAAACTCCTACGTTACCAAAACCAATACTGGAGGGAGCGATGTACGATTAGATACATTAAGTTTGGGGAAGAAAACACGAAGCTCTTTCATGCCCTGGCTACTGAACGTTATAGGAAAAACTACATCTCCTCCTTGAAGCTCCAGGATAGCTCGGTGGTCACAGACCATAACCCGAAGGAGGCGGCCCTGTTCACCACTTACAAGGAGAGGCACGGGGACTCTTCTACCCCTGCAATGAAATTTAATCTAGCCTCAATCATCAAAAAACTGGACGGACTTGAAGCTTTATTAGCCCCCTTCACAAATGCTGAAATAGATGGAGTGGTCAAATCCATGCCATCAGACCGTGCCCCCGGCCCGGATGGTTTCAATGGATGCTTCATCAAAACCTGCTGGCACATAATAAAAAAGGATTTTTATAAGCTCTGCGATGACTTCTATCATGGCAACCTTGATCTCACTAGTATCAATGCGGGCTTCATTACCCTAATCCCGAGAACTAACTCGCTAGAATCAGCTAATGACTTCTGCCCGATCACACCTTTGAACTGCTGTCTGAAAATCATCACCAAGGTGCTCGTGAACAGGCTACAGAAGCTGATTCTGAACATTATTCACAAGAATCAATATGGTTTCCTGCGTACCCTTACTATACAAGACTGCCTCGCGTGGGCCTTCGAGTATATTTATCAATGCCAAAACTCCAAGAAACCTATAGTTCTGCTCAAGCTTGACTTTGCCAAGGCTTTCGATACCATCAACCACTCTGCTATAATCAAGATAATGGAATAAATGGGATTTGATGACCACTGGCTTGGATGGATCAAGAACATCTTCGGATTCGGAAAATCTTCGGTGCTTCTGAATGGGGTTCCGGACCGACACTTTGACTGCAGCTGTGGTGTACGGCAGGGCTATCTGCTCTCCCACTTCTATTCGTGCTGGCAGCTGACCTGCTGCAATCAGCCATCAATAACGCGCATCGACGTGGGCTAATTGATCTGCCGATCCCCTCGCGTGCAGGAATGGACTATCCCGTGGTGCAATACGACGACGACACCATCCTGGTGATGCCGGCGAGCCCGGCGCAAGCGCGCACTATGAAACAAAATTTAATAGACTACGCAGATTCTATCGGGCTCAAAATAAACTTTCGCAAGTCTATACTGGTACCACTCAATGTGGATGAAAGTCTGACCGCTGATCTGGCCCAAATATGGCAATGCTTTGTTGGAGCGATGCCCTTCACGTACCTTGGATTGCCCATGCGGACCACTAGGCCCACTGTGAGCGAGCTCTTGCCGATCGTGGAGAATGCAAAACACAGGCTTTCCTCCTCGCTGTGTATGATGAATCAGGGGAGTACGTTAACCTTCCTTAATTCGCTGATCACCTCCCTCTTGATTTACCCCATGTGCACACTCAAGTTTCCTCTCAAGTTGATAGAGCACTTGGACAAGATTCGACGCAGATGCCTCTGGCGCAAAAAGACAGAACAAGGTGAAACATGCAACCCCTTGGCTTCCTGGGACCTGGTATGTAGACCCAAGAAACATGGAGGGCTAGGGGTATCAAGGTCCAAAATGAAGTGCTGCTCCTCAAATTCCTACACTGCTTCTACAACAAGAAAGACACCCCGTGGTGCACCTTGATTTGGGACACATACTATTTACATCAGGTCCCACACGCTGCGGATATCTGCGGATCCTTTTGGTGGAGGGACGTGATGAAACTAAGTGACACTTACAGAGGGATCACTAAGGTTGTGGTAGGGGATGGCTCGTCGATGTTTTTCTGGAAAGATATGTGGCTGGATGAGACTCATGAGTTGTCACACCCACGGGCTTTCTCCTTCACCACGATGGAAGATGCATCTGTCAGAGACTTCTTATCCATCACAAACATCCAACAGGGGTTCCACTTGCCCCTCTCTCAGCTGGCTCGCGATGAGGTACTGGATATTCAAGATCTCGCAAGAGAGATCGAACCTGATGATGCCCACAAGGATTCGTGGGTCTGCTTGTGGGATAGACAGTACTCCTCCAGAAAATACTACAGAAACTTCTTCAGAGAAGTTGTGGCGGATGCAGCGTTCGGCTGGATTTGGAAGTGCAAGTGCACGATGAAGATAAAGGTGTTCGCGTGGCTGGTGCTTTCGCGTGAACACTAAAAACATGCTTAAAAGGAGACACTACACCATCTCGGACGTGGTGGAATGTGTGTTGTGCACAAGACATGTGGAGGAGACCGTCGAGCATCTGTTTTTGACTGTCCCTTCAGTAGAGACTACTGGAGGGAGCTAGGGCTTAAATGGACATATGGAGGGAACCGCCTAGAAATCGTGCACTCTGGACGACAGCGATGGACGAGGCCCATGTTCATGGAGATATTCCTGACGGCGGCTTGGAGTATATGGAAGGAACGCAACAATAAAGTGTTCAGGGGGATTCCTCCCACTGCGATCTCTTGGAGGGGAAGATTCAAAACAGACTTCACCTTGCTTACCCACATGGCTAAGCCCTCCCTAGAACAATTTATCCACAACTTTGTACAAATGCTTGTGTAATAAGATAGAACTTGTAGAAATGTAGGGGTGCTCGACAGTGTGGAGGGCATTGTTCGTGCCATGATGGCTGATTGGTGGCTCACACACTGTCTTGCATGATACCCCAACCCACATGTTACCTTTTGCTGGCAATGGAAAGTCAGTAGGACACTCACCTACTGTCGTTGATTGTTCAAAAAAAAAATGCCATGCGTGCCGACCGCCAGATCTTGGAGGAGCACCTCATCTTCGAGGCCACCTCGACGCCGTCACGCGGTTGTCTACTTTAAAATACAGTTCTTGGTGTTTTCTCGAGGCCACCGGCCGTGCCTTCTAGTGATTTGTCCTCTATAATGTTAATGTGCAATCTGATATTCCGAGATGTAATGTTCAGTTAATAGTTTGGTCCAACAATTGCTACATTTCCTAGCAGTTCTCGAGCATTATTGGTTTCGTGAACTGTCTTATCTTCTAGTATATGTTCTATTTTGCAATGTTTGGCTCAGTTAACTGTTTTGGTTCATTTGTTCTTCTCTCCAACTAACTGCTTGATTCAGTTCTGTATTTTGATGTTCATTTATTGTGGGTACAGTTTTGTATTCTTATGCATGTGAGAAATAAATCAAATTTGGTTGTACTCAATACATGAGAAACATATATAATTGCTCTATTTCCAAGTTGGTTCGCATGCTTGGTTAGGTTATCTGAATTTTCCATGCGGCTCGAGTTAATCTGTTGCATCTACAATTTGTTTATTTTTCATTAACATATTCTACTGATAGTATGCCAACTCTTAGTTAACCTAATGAAGATCTTCCTTATATGTGTTGCAGGGAAACAATGAGAGGCACTGAGGTTTACCATCGAGGTTTGCTCATGTATGGTCCTTTCACTATAATAGCACATTATAGTGCAATTTCAGGAATCATTCTAATATTTGGGTTTTTTACAATTTGGTCTTGCACATGTAGGTCCTGCTGTTAGAGGCTTAGACCCACAGTTCGACCCATTTTGCATATGGGGAAATGAGATGTCCATGAATATCAGTCAAGTCAATAAACTCATAAATATTGTTAGGATAAAGAAACATGCGACAAATAACAACAAGATCTTTGTTTGCACAATGAAGAAGACATCAGTCAACTATAGGATGGTATTAACTCTTTTACCTTGTTTTCCCCTTGTGCCATTTCAAAATTTATAATAACTATTTATGCATATCTTTGTTTTCAGTACTTTCCAAAGAAGTTCACCGATGATTACCTCTTAAACCACCTACATGGTCAAGAGGCGACGAAGGTATTCATTCAACCACGGTACAATATTGAAGTCTTTCTCAAGGGGAAGAAAGCTGAGTGAGTAATTATCCATAGCCACTGGCCTAAAGTTGCAAAGATATTTAACATCACTGAAGGCTCAATATCCGCCTTCCGCTTCTGCAGTTTTCTAGATGAGATTAATCTGTCTATTTACCATGCATGATGGCACTTTTCAAAGGTTTTTCATGTTGCATGTGAAACTTGGTGCTGTTGTGTAATGGCGTAGTTAGATATATGCCTATATGATGTAACTAAGTGGTGAAGCTATCTGATGTAATTCAATTATGAAATCATGTATGTCCTTCTACGAATATGGAATATATGGTGTGTTTTATAAGAAATGTCAAATTAATTACTACATATATTATCAATAATAGGCCAATTAGCGTGCTTATTGGGGTTTTCTATTGCAAACGGTTTCTCTGACGACACTGTGGGTGATGAACTCAAAAGACCCACACGGTTTCTAGAAAGTACACGTGTTGGATCAATTAACAATCCCACACGGCTTTGGCAGGAGAGCCGTTTGCGTTAGGTCACCTCGCACAAACGATTCTACATAAAAAATTGTGTGTGATATACCTACGAAAGGAAACATTTCTCTAGGACTCATTTGTGGGATGTACTTACGAACGGAAATAATTTGGCCTGTATAAGTGTATGCGATGGCTAGCCCGATGGCTAGCCCGATCGCACACGAGTTCATTTTGCATATCGTGTGTGACCGAAGAGTCTAACCCCGACGGGTTCTGGATCGTGTGTGAAGGACCCCCTTATCGCCCACACTCACTAGGCAACGGTTTAAAATGCCGTCACTGAAAGGGGTCAAAAACCGTTTGTATAGCACATCTCTGCACCAGTGAAATGACATAAAGGCAGTTCAGTAGTAGTTCACAAGCAAACTTTTGGGTTCATCGTAGCAATGAAGAAATTAAGTTCACAAACATCGATCATATAGATCACATAAAGACAGCGCACTAGTAATTCTGAAGTAAAAGTTTAGCTGTATCATGAGCTGTCCTCGCCTTCCAACATCTTTGTGAACTCGGCTTGGGG
>LR738714.1:862658434-862673701 GCA_902687465.1 Secale cereale | reverse complement strand
ATATATATATATATATATATATATATATATATATATATATATATATATATATATATATATATATATATATATATATGCATACAGAGAGAAGTAATATCGACCACCTCTCCTTCTCCGAGAGATTGGTCGAACAACAAGTTCTCGTATATCTATCCGACACTACCGGGCACATATATACAATAATTATCTCTTACAAAAATAATCTCCTATCATACGGATGCATGGTCCACATAGTATTCTCCGTCTTCAGCGATCACGTGTTCAAGGAAGAATGCCGCCAATTCCTCTTGAATTGCTCGGAGACGATCTGGTGTTAGGAGTTCATCCCGCATCCGAAACATCTAATTTGAAGTAGGGGGTCAATACATGAAATGATGCTATAAATTTGTGAATATTATTGATTGCTTACGCACTTCAAATTGTTCATCAGTGTAGCCCCGCTCACAGGTCGTGTGGCGGATGGACTCGCAAATGTAGTATCCACAATAATCATTTCCGGGTTCCTGCCACAACCACTTTACAAGAAATAGAGGTCAATCAAACTGATAAGCAAGAATGCCAAATTGGTATTGATGAAACTAGCGCTTGAATCAAGATATAGGAGATGCGCGCGCGGAACATGCTACTATATAGTACTTACTTTCGGGTATCTAAATTGTACCTTCTTCGGCAGTCCCGGAGCTTTTTTGGTGAATTTTTTCCAAGCCCTACCAGACAAAGCTAACAATTAGTTGATATCAGAAATGAAGTTGCTGATATATATGCATGGTGGATAATATTGATCAATTTAACTTACCTGGCTAGCATTTGAGTCATGTCCGCATACTCCTCGGGATCTTTACGTTTAGAGTCCAAGACAGTTACTACTCCCTTCTCAAGCTTAATCTCTAAGAGAATATAGTGGAAGCTGCGCACGAATGCATGAGATCATCAATTACATCACTATAACCTTGACTGATATATAAGGGAAACCAAATATGCACTAGACAGTAACACTCACTTGAAGTTGTAAGGAAAGAGTATTATATCTTTGTTTTCATTTACCACCAACGATCGTAGCAAGTTGGTCTCGGTATCGTCGGGACGCAATTTAACCTCGGTTGCATCTATGAGGTATGTGTTAATAAACTCAATATCACCTACTTGTCTTTTCTTCAATTCGACGATCTTCAATCTGCATAATATAGTGAGGATAATTATAAATACATGCAATGAAGATCAGCTATATAGAGAGACTTAATGACAGAAGTAGTACTACTTACAGACAGTAGCAGGTGACCGTTGTTTTATCGAGGGCCAATTGATTGAAAAACTGATAGAACTCCTCAAATGGAACAGGCAACAGGTCAATTCCAACGAGGTCATGCTCCGGTTTAACTCTCAAATACAAGTTATCCCTCCCCCCAGACTCTCTGCAGATTTTCAAGTACCAATCATGCAATCTTCGCATATTCGTTGATAGAGATCTTTCATTTTTGACGAGAGGCTTTTTGTACTCGTATCTTTCTATCTGCACTTCCAAGAAATCATAGTGTACATCGTCGGACGCGTAATCTGCAAGATTGGTATAACCGGGCACCATCCTCGGATCATTAGCGACCATGTCGCTAGACACCTTGAGCGGGGGGCACGATTGGTCCGCTTGTTCGCCGAGCTGGGCAATTTGTTTCCCAGCTCGCCCTTCTGCTAACCTCTGATCACTTTTAGTACTTCCCGACCGCTTCGCTGCTTGATATGTCTTTTGGATCATGCGGTCATAGTTGTCCTGCGGCTTACTTTGCGCTGGTTGCTTCAGGGCAGCAAGAGTGCGCTTTGCTTTCACCGCATCTATCTTCTCCTCCGGAGGTGGATGTCTCTGTGCTTTCAACCCTTCAAAAAAGTCCTTCACTTGGCCTTGAGCGATCTTCGCGTTTTCCTCGTCGGACCTCTCGTACGGTAACTTCTCTAGAGGCGTGAGAGAAGGACCGAATCTGCATCGCCTCCCGCCTCTGGCTGTACTGGTAGACGTCGCCGGAATAGACGAAGCGGCTTTCTTTTTTACTTGCTTACGCGCCGGAGCAGGAGCAGCCGGAGCGGCGGCAGGTCTCTTCCGCCCTTGCTGATTAGGCGGAGAAGGAGGAACAGGCTGGCTGCTCGGGCGCGCCGGCGGCGAAGGAGGCGGAGTGCCGCCACGCGCCGGCGGTGAAGGAGGCGGAGTGTCGCCACGCGCCGGAGAAGGAGCCGGAGTGCCTTGATGGTCACTCGCCGGAGGAGGAGGCGGTGGAGGAGGCGGAGTGCCCTGACTCGCCGGAGGAGGAGGAGGAGGCGGAGGCGTCCAGTTGAGAATGTTGATTAGGTCCTTCCGCCATAGGCATGGAGTCTTCAGTGAAGAACCCAGCCGAGTCTCCCCTTCACCGGTAGGGTGGTCAAGCTGGAGCTCCTCAAATCCCTCCGTTATTTCGTCGACCATCACCCTAGCATATTCTTCTGGAATCGGCCGGCAGTGAAAAGTGTCGTCGGGTCCAGAAGGATAAACAGAGCCAGCAGCCGCCTTGACCTTCAGATTCATCCACTGCGCCATAAGGTGGCAATTTTGTGCCTGCGTGATAGCATCCACAGGATTCCTGGCAGTAGCCGTCAAGGCAGGCTCTGGCTGAAGCAACTCGGTGGAAGCCACGCTGCTTCTCCGCTGAGATGGCGGGGTAGCTTCGGGGGAAGCTTCGGCAATTCTTTTCTCCCGATTTGCTTCCCGTTCCTCTATCGCTTGTATTCTGGCCCGTAGCACCTGGATTTCGGTCTGCTCCATTTTCTTCCTCCTGTCGTGGCATTTGTAGCCTCCTGCGTCCAGAAACCCAGCACGCCACGGAAAGGAGCCTGGCGTGCCTCGTGTCCGTCCAGGGTACTCAGGATTCCCGAGGGCCATTGTCAGCTCGTCGTTCTCTCTGTCGGGGATGAACGTCCCTTCATGTGCTGCTTTGATATACTGTCGCATCTTCCTGAGTGGTGTTTCCAATTGCTTGTCCGTCCAAATGCACCACCCTGTTACAGGGTCCAAGGTTCCGCCAGCCCCGAAGAACCAAGTCCGGCAACGTTCTGGCCAGTGCATTGTCTCTGGTTCGATCCCTTTCTGAAGCAGATCATTCTCAGCCTTAGCCCACTTAGGCCGGGCTACGAGGTAGCCGCCAGACCTCGTGCGATGGTGATGCTTCTTCTTCGCAACATTTATCCGGTTTGTCTCCGACATCTTCTGACTCTTTTCCGACTTCTTATGGGCCACAAATGCGGGCCATTCATCTTTGATCTTCTCATATATGCCCACGAATTCTGGAGTCTTTTTATCTTTGACAAACGTATTCACTTTTTTCTTCCATGCCCTGAATTGGTCTGCCATCTTCGAAAGTGCAGCAGACTTGATTAACTCCTCTTTAACAGGGTTCGCCGGATCAACCTCTCACGGTAGGACGAAATTTGACTTCAGCTCAGTTCAAAGATCTTCTTTCTGCATATCAGTGACATAAGTCACCTGAGCGTCGTTTGCAGCCGGCTTTAACCATTGGTGGATGCTGATCGGGATCTTGTCCCTAACCAGAACCCCGCACTGATTAACAAATGCGTTCTTTGTCTGGATGGGTGCAATCGGCTCGCCGGAGCACGAGATTTCTGAGATCTCAAACTTTTCATCCGGCCTCAACTTTTTCTTCGCTCCTCGTCTCTTTACCGAAGATTTGCTCTATCCGGAGAGCTAGAAAAAGTAACAAAGACGAGAGTTAATGAATGAATCAATTAACTAGTCAGCACATGCTTAACTAACATATATACCTCCTGGCCGGACTCGGTTCGGTCACCGGAGCCAGCATCACGGTCTCCTTCTTGCACCGACATTGGGTCACCGGAGCCGTCCTCACGGTCTACTTCTTCCATGTGCATTGGGTCACCGGATCCATCAATATCATAGCCAAGATCTTCCAGCTGCAGCTCTTTTTCGACCTGCTCATCGATGTCGTTGAGAAACGACAAGACGACATTTTGTCCGTGTGCGATTATGTCCATCAACATCGCTTCTTGTGCTAGGTCTCGGGTGTTGTCGTCCATTGTTTCTACAAATATTTACAACATGCCAATTATTATTCAAACATGACAGATGGATATATTAATGGCAAACGTAGAACTAGCTTCAACCCTCGACTGCTCGGCGATCCACAAACCCTAGACCCCCTCATGTCACATTTTGTCTAGTGTCAAAGGATTCAACAAAACCAATACTTCATCATTAGGCGAAAGTAACAGTAGCATGATGGTACGAAGCTCTCCAAAGTTGTTTTGGAACGGAGTCCCCGGATAAGATAATTCGTAACAAAAGACGGATTATCCTATCAGGGACTTCGTTCCAGAACAACTTTGCATAACTTTGTACCAAAATGCCCCGGTTACTTTTGGCAAATGATGAAGTCATGGAATTCTTCAATACTTTGACACTAGCTAGGCAACCTCTCTCGACCCCTCGACCCCCGACTTCTCGGCGATCCACAACCCTAGACCCCCTCATGTCACATTTTGTCGAGTGTCAAAGGATTCAACAAAACCAATACTTCATCATTAGGCGAAAGTAACAGTAGCATGATGGTACGAAGCTCTCCAAAGTTATTTTGGAACGGAGTCCCAGATAGGATAATTCGTAACAAAAGACGGATTATTCTATCAGGAACTCCGTTCCAAAATATCTTTGCATAACTTTGTACCAAAATGCCCCGGTTACTTCTGGCAAATGATGAAGTCATGGAATTCTTCAATACTTTGACACTAGCTAGGCAACCTCTCTCGACCCCTCGACCCCCGACTTCTCGGCGATCCACAACCCTAGACACCCTCATGTCACATTTTGTCTAGTGTCAAAGGATTCAACAAACCAATACTTCATCATTAGGCGAAAGTAACAGTAGCATGATGGTACGAAGCTCTCCAAAGTTGTTTTGGAATGGAGTCCCAGATAAGATAATCCGTAACAAAAGACGGATTATCCTATCAGGAACTCCGTTCCAAAACATCTTTGCATAACTTCGTACCAACATGCCCCGGTTACTTCTGGCAAATGATGAAGTCATGGAATTCTTCAATACTTTGACACTAGCTAGGCAACCTCTCTCGACCCCTCGACCCCCGACTGCTCGGCGATCCACAACCCTAGACCCCCTCATTTCACATTTTGTCGAGTGTCGAAGGATTCAACAAAACCAATACTTCATCATTAGGCGAAAGTAACAGTAGCATGATGGTACGAAGCTTTCCAAAGTAATTTTGGAACGGAGTCCCAGATAGGATAATTCGTAACAAAAGACGGATTATTCTATCAGGAACTCCGTTCCAGAATATCTTTGCATAACTTTGTACCAAAATGCCCCGGTTACTTCTGGCAAATGATGAAGTCATGGAATTCTTCAATACTTTGACCCCCGACTGCTCGGCGATCCACAACCCTAGACCCCCGACTGCTAGGCAACCTCTCGACCCCTCGACCTTCGGCCTCTCGGTCCCTCGACGACCCTCGACCCCGGCCCCCCCTAATGTCGAAGTTATCGGGGAGGGTGTATATCGACATAGACATATCCGAAGAAGAAAAAAGGAACCGCTAGAGGAGAAGATCGAAGAAAAAAAAAAGAAAAAAAATGGAGAAGAAGAAAGGAATAGAGGAGAAGAAGAGAAAATTTCTCTTCTTCTCCTCTATTCCTTTCTTCTTCTCCTCTTTTTTTCTTTTTTTTCTTCTTCTTATTTATTTCTCCTCTTCTTCCTCTCCTCTTCTTCTTTCTTTCCTCTTTCTTATTTTCTTCTTTCCTATCCTTCTTTTTCTAAATATATTTGTAACTTTTGCATATATAAAACTTTCTATATATATTTAGCATATATAAACAAAAAACTATATAGCCACATACACATATATATACATCACATACACACATCACATATATACAGCAACTTCCTAAGAAAAAATATATTTATATACACATACATATATATTTAACATATATATTTAGCAAATTCCTAAGAAAAAAATATATACACATACATATATATACAGCAACTATATATACAGTAATTTATATAAACATAAAAAAAAATATACACATATATACATATATACACAGCAACTATATATATATACAGCAATTTTATATAAACATAAAAAAAAGGGAGCCCTCACATCGCGCGGCGGGGCTGGGCGGCGCGACGACGGCGGGGCGGGGCGGCGACGAGGCGGCGTCGGGGCGCGGCGGCGCGACGACGGCGGGGCGGGGCGCGCGGCGCGACGGCGACGGGCCGGGGCGCGGCGACGGCGCGGGGCGGGGCGGAACGGGGTCGCGTGGCGGGGCGACGGCGACGAGGCGGCGTCGGGGCAGCGTCGGGGGCGACGGCGACGGCGACGGGGCGACGGGGGCGACGGCGACGGCGACGGGGCGACGGGGGCCGGGAAGGAGAGGGAGGCGTCGGGGGCGCGGAAGAAGGAAACTGCCCAAAATTTCGCAAGTCCTGGTTATATAGGAGCTGTATTAGTCCCGGTTTCAACCACCAACCGGGACTAATGCCACCCTTTAATCCCGGTTGCTGCCACCAACCGGGACTAAAGGCCTTGCTGCGGTGCGGGGGGAAGTTTAGTCCCACCTCGCTAGTTGAGAGAGGCCTGCACCAGTTTATAAGCCCCGCTGCCTCTCTCCTCTCGAACTCCTCTAAACTGCAGGCCTAAGGGCCTAAACGGACCCTGCTTTTCCTGTGGGCTTGCTGGGCTTACTACGGGCCTAAATCCTGGCCCATGGTTGGGTTTCTAGTCGTATTCAGGCCGTGTGGGCCCAGTAGGTGGCATTTTTTATTTTTTTTCCTTTGTTGCTTTATTTTTTAGTTTTGTTTCCACTTTCAACAAAATACTTACTGTTGCAATTTTTATTTATTTGTTTTCTTTGTTGCTTTATTTATTTGATTTTGTTTCTACTTACAAAAAAATACTTATTGTTGTTATTTTTTTCAAGTTTTTTTGTTTTGTTTTCTGCATTATTTATTTTCTTTTGTTTTTTGCTTTATTTTTTAATTCTTTCTGGTAAAACCAATTACAAACTTTCTCTTAGTGCAAGTAGTATTCAAATTTGAATAGTTTAAATTTGAAATTATTTGTTTTCATTGTTGCTTTATTTATTTTATTTTGTTTCTACTTACAATGAAATACTTATTGTTGCTATTTTTTATTTTTTTGCAAGTTTTTTTTTGTTTTCTGCATTATTTATTTTCTTTTGTTTTTTGTTTTATTTTTTAATTCTTTCTGGTAAAACCAATTACAAACTTTCTGTTAGTGCAAATTTGAATAGTACAAACGTACAATGGTATCATACTCGTTTGTTACAAAGTTGGCATGGTATCATCATAATAGTTGCGGAAAAAACTCTTCACTTTTTCTTCGCTTGTGTCATTTGCTTATTGCGCCGTAACCATGGATAATCTTCATCGTTTATCAGGATGCTTGGGTCAGCCTTGACTTTGAAGGGAGGAATTTCATGAAACTTTTCATAATCTTCAGACATGTCTGTCTTGCCCTCCACTCCCAGGATGTCCCTTTTTCCTGAAAGAACTATGTGGCGCTTTGGCTCATCGTATGATGTATTCGCTTCCTTATCTTTTCTTTTTCTCGGTCTGGTAGACATGTCCTTCACATAGATAACCTGTGCCACATCATTGGCTAGGACGAACGGTTCGTCAGTGTATCCAAGATTTTTCAGATCCACTGTTGTCATTCCGTACTGTGGGTCTACCTGTACCCCGCCTCCTGACAGATTGACCCATTTGCACTTAAACAAAGGTACCTTAAAATCATGTCCGTAGTCAAGTTCCCATATGTCCACTATGTAACCATAATATGTGTACTTTCCCCTCTCGGTTGTTGCATCAAAGCGGACACCGCTGTTTTGGTTGGTGCTCTTTTGATCTTGGACAATCGTGTAAAATGTATTCCCATTTATCTCGAATCCTTTGTAAATCAATACAGTCGAAGATGGTCCCCAGGACAACAAGTACAACTCATCACAAACAGTGTTGTCACCTCTGAGACGTGTTTCCAACCAACTGCTAAAAGTCCTGATGTGTTCACGTGTAATCCAGTCGTCGCACTGCTCCGAGTGTTTGGAGCGCAGACTGTTCTTGTGTTCATCGACATACGGGGTCACCAATGTAGAGTTCTGTAGAACTGTGTAGTGTGCTTGAGACCAAGAATATCCGTCCCTGCATATTATTGAGTCCCTTCCAAGCGTGCCTTTTCCAGTCAGTCTCCCCTCGTACCGCGATTTAGGGAGACCTATCTTATTAAGGCCAGGAATGAAGTCAACACAAAACCCGATGACATCCTCTGTTTGATGGCCCATGGAGATGCTTCCTTCTGGCCTTGCGCGGTTACGGACATATTTCTTTAGGACTCCCATGAACCTCTCAAAGGGAACATATTGTGTAGAAATACGGGCCCCAGAATGACAATCTCGTCGACTAGATGAACTAGGATGTGTGTCATGATATTGAAGAAGGATGGTGGGAACACAAGCTCGAAACTGACAAGACATTGCGCCACATCACTCCTTAGCCTTGGTACGATTTCTGGATCGATCACCTTCTGAGAGATTGCATTGAGGAATGCACATAGCTTCACAATGGCTAATCGGACGTTTTCCGGTAGAAGCCCCCTCAATGCAACCGGAAGCAGTTGCGTCATAATCACATGGCAGTCATGAGACTTTAGGTTCTGGAACTTTTTCTCTGCCATATTTATTATTCCCTTAATATTCGACGAGAAGCCAGTCGGGACCTTCATACTGAGAAGGCATTCAAAGAAGATTTCTTTCTCTTCTTTCGTAAGAGCATAGCTGGCAGGACCTTCATACTGCTTCGGAGGGATGCCGTCTTTTTCGTGCAAACGTTGCAGGTCCTCCCGTGCCTCAGTTGTATCTTTTGTCTTTCCATACACGCCCAAGAAGCCTAGCAGGTTCACGCAAAGGTTCTTCGTCACGTGCATCATGTCGATTGAAGAGCGGACCTCTAGGTCTTTCCAGTAGGGTAGGTCCCAAAATATAGATTTCTTCTTCCACATGGGTGCGTGTCCCTCATCGTCATTCGGAACAGCTAGTGCGCCGGGGCCCTTTACAAAGATTACGTGTAAATCATTGACCATAGCAAGTACGTGATCACCGGTATGCATGGCGGGCTTCTTCCGGTGATCTGCCTCGCCTTTGAAATGCTTGCCTTTCTTTCGACATTGATGGTTGGTCGGAAGAAATCGACGATGGCCCAGGTACACATTCTTCCTGCACTTGTCCAGCTATATACTTTCAGTGTCATCTAAACAGTGCGTGCATGTGTGGTATCCTTTGTTTGTCTGTCCTGAAAGGTTACTGAGAGCGGGCCAATCGTTGATGGTCATGAACAGCAACGCCTTTAGGTCAAATTCCTCCTGTTTGTGCTCATCCCACGCACGTAGACCGTTTCCATTCCACAACTGTAAAAGTTCTTCAATTAATGGCCTTAGGTACACATCAATGTCGTTGCCGGGTTGCTTAGGGCCTTGGATGAGAACTGGCATCATAATGAACTTCCGCTTCATGCACATCCAAGGGGGAAGGTTATACATACATAGAGTCACGGGCCAGGTGCTGTGATTGCTACTCTGCTCCCCGAAAGGATTAATGCCATCCGCGCTTAAAGCAAACCATACGTTCCTTACTTCGTTTGCAACCTCCTCCCAGTACTTTCTCTCGATTTTTCTCCATTGCGACCCGTCAGCAGGTGCTCTCAACTTCCCGTCTTTCTTACGGTCCTCACTATGCCATCGCATCAACTTGGCATGCTCTCTGTTTCTAAACAAACGTTTCAACCGTGGTATTATAGGAGCATACCACATCACCTTCGCAGGACCCTCTTCCTGGCGGGCTCGCCATCAACATCACCAGGGTCATCTCGTCTGATCTTATACCGCAATGCACCGCATACCGGGCATGCGTTCATATCGTTGTATGCACCGCGGTAGAAGATGCAGTCATTAGGGCATGCATGTATCTTCTGCACCTCCAATCCTAGCGGGCATACGACCTTCTTTGCTGCGTATGTACTGTCGGGCAATTCGTTATCCTTCGGAAGCTTCTTCTTCAATATTTTCAGTAGCTTCTCAAATCCTTTGTCAGCCACAGCATTCTCTGCCTTCCACTGCAGCAATTCTAGTACGGTACCGAGCTTTGTGTTGCCATCTTCGCAATTGGGGTACAACCCTTTTTTGTGATCCTCTAACATGTGATCGAACTTGAGCTTCTCCTTTTGACTTTCGCATTGTGTCCTTGCATCGACAATGACCCGGCGAAGATCATCATTTGGTTCCTCTTGATCTTCAGGAGCTTCACCCGTTGCAGCATCATTGGGCACATCGTCTGGTTCCTCTTGATCTTCACCAGCTCCCCCCATTGCAGCATCACCGTATTCAGGGGGCACATAGTTGTCATCGTACTCTTCTTCTTCGCCGTCTTCCATCATAACCCCTATTTCTCCGTGCCTCGTCCAAACATTATAGTGTGGCATGAAACCCTTGTAAAGCAGGTGGGAGTGAAGGATTTTCTGGTTAGAGTAAGACATCGTATTCACACATTTAGTGCATGGACAACACATAAAACCATTCTGCTTGTTTGCCTCAGCCGCATTTAGAAACTCACGCACGCCCTTAATGTACTCGGAGGTGTGTCTGTCACCGTACATCCATTGCCGGTTCATCTGCGTTCATTTATATATAATTAAGTGTGTCAAAAACCATTACAGAACATCATAAATAGATAACTAAGTGACCAAATGGATAAAAGTTCATCATCACATTAAAACCAAAGTACATACATACATAGTTCTCATCTAATAACATATAGCTCTCCATACACATCGAAACTATGTAAAACATTTCAACGCGAAAACAAATGCTATCATAATCGCAACCAAGGTAACAATTGATCCAACGACATAATGATACCAAGCCTCGGTATGAATGGCATATTTTCTAATCTTTTTAATCTTCAACCGCATTGGATCCATCTTGATCTTGTGATCATCGACGACATCCGCAACATGCAACTCCAATATCATCTTCTCGTCCACAATTTTTCTTATTTTTTCCTTCAAGAATTTGTTTTCTTCTTCAACTAAATTTAACCTCTCGACAATAGGGTCCATCTTGATCTTGTGATCAACGATAACTTCCGCAACATGCAACTCCAATTCCATCTTCTCCTCCTCCATTTTTTCCAATTTTTTCTTTAACGAAATGTTTTCCTCTTCAACTAAATTTAACCTCTCCACAAGAGGGTCGGTTGGAATTTCCGGTTCAACTACCTCCTAGACAAAATAAAACATCTATGCATGTCAGGTTGGTCGGCATAACTATCATAAGCACTAAAACAAATAGTTATAAATTAATGATAATATACCACATCCGAATCGTAGACCGGACGAGGGCCCACGTGGGCGGATATCAAAACCATCGCACTATATAATAACAAGCAATAATAAACGTAAGAAAATTAGACAAATATCTATCTAAAGCAATAATAAAAGTAAGAAAAGCATGGACATAACAAGACGCTCACCACGGTGGTGCCGGTGACGAGATCGGCGGGGGCGATCGACGGTGGCGAAGACGGGGACGGGACGTGACGGACCGCTAAACCTAGACAAATCTCGGAGAAAATAGAGCTTCGAGAGGAGAAAAGCTTAACTAGTGTGGCTCGGGCATTCCACCGAACACGTTGTGTGCATAGGAGGTGAGCTAGAGCACCACTAACCCCTCTCCCCCTCGGCCAGAAAAAAAACAGAGCAGTGAGCTCTGCTCTTGAGTGAGGGGGTTTATATAGGCAACTCACTGGTCCCGGTTGGTGCTACAAACCGGGACTAAAGGGGTGCCTTTGGTCCCGGTTCATAACACCAACCGGGACCAATAGTGGTGGGCCAGGAGCAAGAGCCATTGGTCCCGGTTTTTAGCTCCAACCGGGACCAATAGGTCCAGACGAACCGGGACCAATGGCCCACGTGGCCCGGCCGGCCCCCTGGGCTCACGAACCGGGTCCAGTACCCACATTGGACCCGGTTCAAGATTGAACCGGGGCTAATGGGCTGGACCAATGCCCCGTTTTCTACTAGTGAATGGACATATGGAGGGAACCGCCTAGAAATCGTGCACTGTGGACGATAGCGATGGACGATGCCCATGTTCATGGAGATATTCCCGACGGCGGCTTGGAATATATGGAAGGAACGTAACAATAAAGTGTTCAGGGGGATTCCTCCCACTGCGATCTCTTGGAGGGGAAGATTTAAAACAGACTTCACCTTGCTTACCCACAGGGCTAAGCCCTCCCTAGAACAA
The DNA here is from genome assembly GCA_902687465.1 of Secale cereale. Taxonomy (NCBI): domain Eukaryota; kingdom Viridiplantae; phylum Streptophyta; class Magnoliopsida; order Poales; family Poaceae; genus Secale; species Secale cereale. The sequence goes on along the minus strand of LR738714.1, from coordinate 862,661,310 downwards.
TTTATCCACAACTTTGTACAAATGCTTGTGTAATAAGATAGAACTTGTAGAAATGTAGGGGTGCTCGACAGTGTGGAGGGCACTGTTCGTGCCATGATGGCTGATTGGTGGCTCACACAATGTCGTGCATGATACCCCAACCGACATGTTACCTTTTGCTGGCAATGGAAAGTCAGTACGACACTCACCTACTGTCGTTGATTGCTCAAAAAAAAATGCCATGCGTGCCGACCGCCAGATCTTGGCGGAGCACCTCATCTTCGAGGCCACCTCGACGCCGTCACGCGGTTGTCTACTTTAAAATACAGTTCTTGGTGTTTTCTCGAGGCCACCGGCCATGCCTTCTAGTGATTTGTCCTCTATAATGTTAATGTGCAATCTGATATTCCGAAATGTAATGTTCAGTTAATAGTTTGGTCCAACAATTGCTACATTTCCTAGCAGTTCTCAAGCATTATTGGTTTCATTAACTGTCTTATCCACTGTTCAAGAATTCACTCAATTAATCAATTAACGGGCCAGTTAATCGCTACTCATAGCATGGCCGAATCGAATAACACTTATTCGCCGGGTTAACTTGTTAGGCCGATTAATTGGCTGGTTAGACCGAATAATCAATTGTTAGGCCGATTAATCCCCACTAGCCGATTGATGGGTGGGCAAACAAAGCCCAAATTTTTTCCCGTAACCCCATCCCGCTGCTTAATAGCTAGGATTAGTATTTTTACCTTCTCTCTATCCTTTTTATATGTGTATGACATCATGTTTTTGTATATTACATAGCTGGGAGCATGAGAGTATGGTATAATACATAAAAAAACTAGATATATGTTGGCTAGTTCCTATTCAATCTACCGATTAATGGTCGACCGATTAATCCAGTTAACAGGCCGATTTACCGATTAATCACTACTCCTGGACAGACCGAGCAGCTGCCAGTTAATGATTTCTTGAACAGTGGTATTATCTTCTAGTATATGTTCTATTTTGCAATGTTGTGCTCAGTTAACTGTTTTGGTTCATTTGTTCTTCTCTCCAACTAACTGCTTGACTCAGTTCTGTAATTTGATGTTCATTTGTTGTGGGTACAGTTTTGTATTCTTATGCATGTGAGAAATAAATCGAATTTGGTTGTACTCAATACATGAGAAACATATATAATTGATCTATTTCCAAGTTGGTTAGCATGCTTGGTTAGGTTAACTGACTTTTCCATGCGGCTCGAGTTAATCTGTTGCATCTACAATTTGTTTATTTTTCATTAACATATTCTACTGATAGTATGCCAACTCTCAGTTAACCTAATGAAGATCTTCCTTATATGTGTTGCAGGGAAACAATGAGAGGCACTGAGGTTTATTATCGAGATTTACTCATGTATGGTCCTTTCGCTATAATAGCACATTATTGTGCAATTTCAGGAATCATTCTAATATTTAAGTTTTTTACAATTTGGTCTTGCACATGTAGGTCCTGCTGTCAGAGACTTAGACCCACAGTTCGACCCATTTTGCATATGGGGAAATGAGATGTCCATGAATATCAGTCAAGTCAATAAACTCATAAATATTGTTAGGATAAAGAAACATGCGACAAATAACAACAAGACCTTTGTTTGCACAATGAAGAAGACATCAGTCAACTATAGGATGGTATTAACTCTTTTACCTTGTTTTTCCCCTTGTGCCATTTCAAAATTTATAATAACTATTTCTGCATATCTTTGTTTTCAGTACTTTCGAAAGCAGTTCACCGATGATTACCTCTTAAACCACCTACATGGTCAAGAGGCGACGAAGGTATTCATTCAACACCACGGTACAATATTGAAGTCTTTCTCAAGACGAAGAAAGCTGAGCGGGTAATTATCCATAGCCACTGGCCTAAAGTTGCAAAGATATTTAACATCACTGAAGGCTCAATATCCGCCTTCCGCTTCTGCAGTTTTCTAGATGAGATTAATCTGTCTATTTACCATGCATGATGGCACTTTTCAAAGGTTTTTCAAGTTGCATGTGAAACTTGGTGCTGTTGTGTAATGGCGTAGTTAGATATATGCCTATATGATGTAACTAAGTGCTGAAGCTATCTGATTTAATTCAATTATGAAATCATGTATGTCCTTCTACGAATATGAAATATATGTTGTGTTTTATAAGAAATGTCAAATTAATTACTACATATATTATCAATAATAGGCCAATTAGCGTGCTTATTGGGGTTTTCTATTGCAAACGGTTTCTCTGACGACACTGTGGGTGATGAACTCAAAAGACCCACACGGTTTCTAGAAAGTACACGTGTTGGATCAATTAACAATCCCACACGGCTTTGGCAGGAGAGCCGTTTGCGTTAGGTCACCTCGCACAAACGATTCTACATAAAAAATTGTGTGTGATATACCTACGAAAGGAAACATTTCTCTAGGACTCATTTGTGGGATGTACTTACGAACGGAAATAATTTGGCCTGTATAAGTGTATGCGATGGCTAGCCCGATGGCTAGCCCGATTGCACACGAGTTCATTTTGCGTATCGTGTGTGACCGAAGAGTCTAACCCCGACGGGTTCTGGATCGTGTGTGAAGGACCCCCTTGTCGCCCACACTCACTAGGCAACGGTTTAAAATGCCGTCACCGAAAGGGGTCAAAAACCGTTTGTATAGCACATCTCTGCACCAGTGAAATGACATAAAGGCAGTTCAGTAGTAGTTCAGAAGCAAACGTTTGGTTTCATCATAGCAATGAAGAAATTAAGTTCACAAACATCGATCATATAGATCACATAAAGACAGCGCACTAGTAATTCTGAAGTAAAAGTTTAGCTGTATCATGAGCTGTCCTCGCCTTCCAACATCTTTGTGAACTCGGCTTGGG